>CM069905.1:155869974-156128589 GCA_036172215.1 Camellia granthamiana
TTGGACCTATTTGCATGATTATTTTTGTAACAACCCTCGTACTGATTACCGATAAACCACTGAATTAGATACTGATTATTGCTGAACTGGACCGCTAATGACTGATAATTGGATTAACTGAAGTACTGAATGAACTGATTGAAATCGAAACTGAAATTGAATAAGTTTATCTATTGAATTGCGTATTGCATCTGTTTGATTGAATGATTATCTGTTAGAATTTATATAGTTAAACTGCTAATTGAAGGCCTTATCGGCGGCCGAATTAGGAACCGTTTAGAGTTTTGGAATCAGTAGAATATCTGTGATTTAATGGTATATTTATCTGAAAATTGATTAGGAATGATTAAATTAGATTAAATATTGATTAATTGAGAGGTTGAACTTATTTACCAATTTGCCACCTATAGTGGACATTTATGTCTTATTATATTAGAGCCTTTTACACTTGATCAAGGCATTTCATCAGCCCATTTTGCTTCACTCTAGCCGACCATAGTAGAGAGAGGGAGAGAGTTGAGTTCATCTTGGTGATTTGCTAGAAGAACATGAAGATTTGAGGCATAGATTGCTAGATTGAGCTTTCAACCTTGTAATTGAAACTTAGGTAAGTGACCTCATCTCCATCTTGTTGTCTTTGAGCCTCATTTTGCATGGTTCATGCCCAATTAGAGAGCTAGGCCATGAATTTGCTCATACATGTTGAATTGGACCTTAATTGTTGCATGCATGGCCATTTTGGTGCATTTGGAAGTTGAATTCATGGTGGATTGTACATGCATGTCCATGTTTATATTATAGTCCATGTTTTCATTTTGTTTTTCAAAGATTGGAGCTCAATAGAGCAAGACTTGGAGCTTGAATTTGGTTAAAAACTCATGCATGTCATGTTGCATGTTGTTCTTGAAAACTAGTTTGAAATGAGTTTGAATTAAACACCCTTGGGCTTTGATTTCTTAAATTGAGTTTTGAAACATGTTATTCTATGTGTTTAACAGAGTTTTTCCAGAAAATAGCCCAAGAGGATCAAAAATATTGCTTTTGAACTTGGTTTTGAGCTTGGGACTCAAATCTGGGATTTTCCAGATTTCTGTTGTCCGCTCGAGCGGACGAAGTGGCGCTCGAGCGGAGAAAACGAGCTCCCAGCATTTCCCTTTACCTGTGTTGAAGTCCGCTCGAGCGGAGAAATGTGAGCTCGAGCGGAGAAATCGAGCATCCAGCATCTTGCACCATTCTTCAGTCCGCTCGAGCGGATAAATGTACGCTCGAGCGGGGACCTTTGTTTGCCTGTCCGCTCGAGCGGGTAAACCTGCGCTCGAGCGGGACTCTGTTTCACTGAAAATTCTGCAAATGTTTTCCAAGTGTATTTTCACATCCTTATTCCATCCTAGGCATTCTTAGGCCTAGTTTAAGACATTTTAATGAGGCTATAGATGTGGAACACACCGAGGCATATTAGGGAGTTAATTATTGTACTTCCCCAACTGTTAAACTTAGAGTGTGTTCATCTTGTTAACTGTTTAGGGTTGGCTCTCGGGGACGCGCTCTAGCTGCTATTAGCCCAATCTTTGTGAGTAACAGATTGTGTAAAGATATGTTCAAAATGGTTATCTTTTGAATACTGAACAGAACTGTTTACCAAACTGATATTGTTATTGAATGAATGTATGTCCTATATTGTGAACTGTACTGTGGCATCCTTAGCACTTATTACTTACTGTTATTGTTACAGAGCTCTGTCGGTTTCCTTGTGGAACCATACTGTTTATTGATTGATAGCCATCACTACTGTTGGGTCTGTTGAGGCCCGGTCCTTTTGGACCTACTGTTTATAGGCTAATGGATGTACCACATATGATTGATTGACTGACATACTGAAAGACTGAAATACTGTTTAATGAACTGTTTTCATTACTGTAAGGACATTCATTCATAACCTCTTTACGCATTATGTTATTCACTGGGCTTTAGCTCACTGTTTATATATATATGTAGGTTCTCAGCAGCCAGACCGGAGCTAGGAGCGTGGGATTGGTCCCTAGTTTTGTCAAGCCAGCCTATGTGCCTCACTGCGAGGTTCCGAGTTGCCATGCTATGGCTTGGGGTGTTTTTGTGTCCCCATCGGTCTCCTTACTGTTTGTACTATTGTGTAGACTGTCTACTGTTATACCGTACTGTTGTCTAGGGATTTAATCCCTGTACTGACTGACTGTAAATGATTGTATAGACTGTACCGTTCTGAACTGTATGAATGCATGGAAAATGTTTTTGGCATACAGATTGTCACAGCTCAATGGACACTAGTTATTTACTGTATTGGCTTCCGCCAGGCCCTGTACTCTGTTTAACTGTATTATTGTTCAGCAGGCCTTCGGTAATCTCGGATTACTGGCTAGTTACGGTGCTAAACCCATAGGGCCGGGTTTGGGTCGTGACAATCTTGAACGGACTTCCAGAAGAATATAATGCATTCAAGAAGACAATTCGAGCTCGTTCCGAATCGATTTCAATGGATGAACTGAGTTCTCTGCTTCTCTCTGAAGCCATACATATTGAGTCCAAACATCACAAAGATCATACTGAGTCTACTGTGGCCTTCTTTTCTGTTTGAGGTTCTTCGAATTACACCTACCGAGGTTCTGGATCTAGAGGAAGATCTTCCAGAGGAGGACGAGGAGGTCGATCATATGGATCAAATGGATCTCAAATCAATCATTCTCAGATTTAGAATTTCTCTGGCTCTTTCTATGCCTCCAGTTATCCTAAGAATCATGCTGGACGTGGTTCATTTCGAGGTAAAGGTCAATCTGGTTCATCTTTGACCTGTCAAATTTGTGGAGGCCATGGTCACGCAGCTTTAGATTGCTGGTATAGAATGGATCCACAGTTTCATTCTTCCACTTCTACACAAAACAATTCAAAGGCCTTTGTTGCTTCCTCTCATACAGCTTCTTCCTCTTCAGCCCCTTGGTACCTCGACTCTACAGCCACTGAGTATATTACACCTTATTTGAATAAACTCAGTTCTTTCCATCCTTATCACGAATCTGATCAAATAACAATTGGTGATGGTAATATAGTTCCTATTCATCACACCGGTAAAGGATTACTTTCCACACCTCATTTTTCCTTCCGACTGAACATTGTTTTACATACTCCTTATATTTCCTCTAATCTTGTTTCTATTCACAAATTAGCCAAATATAATAATTGTTCCATTACTTTTGATGACTCTACATTTGTGGTTCAGGACAAGGATTCGAGGAAAATTCTCCATCAGGGTTCTAACATCAATGGCTTATATCATTTTCATCCATCTTCTTCTGCTGTTCCCATCTCAACCCCTTTGTTGCATGCTCATCTCAGTTCTTCTCATGCTACTGTACCTGTTTCTACTTCTGTTTGGCACAATAGATTAGGTCATCCATCTGTAATAAAGTTGCATAATCTCATGCCTTACTTGTCTGTTTCTAAGTCTGATCATAAGTCTACCACTTCTGGTTGTACTAACTGTTGTGTAGCTAAGAGTCATAAACTTCCTTTTCGTTTGTCCAATTGTACTGTAAATGCACCACTTTCCCTCATCCATAGTGATGTTTGGGGCCCATATGCTTCTAGTTCTGGTTACAAGTATTATGTCCTGTTTGTTGATGATTATAGTAGGTTTACTATCCTTTGGCTTATAAGAGTGAAGTCTGTGCTAAATTCATGGAGTTTAAGGCTTATGTTGAGAATCCGTTTACTACTACTTTGCAAATCTTATGAACTGATGGAGGCTCAGAATATTTTACATCCAAAATGATGGCATATTTGACTACTCATGGGATCATGCGTCAGCATTCTTGTCCCTACACTCCCTCTCAGAATGGTATTGCTGAGAGGAAGCACAGACATATCACTGAGACAACTACAGCTCTTCTTCATCATTCTTCTGTACCTTTGCACTACTGGTTTGATGCCATAGCCATTGCTACTTTTTTTTGTTAACAAGCTACCATCCTCCAATCTTAATCACAAATCTCCATTTGAAGTTCTTTTTAAATCCATTCCAGACTACTCTTATTTTAAAACTTTTGGCTGCTAATGCTTTCCTTGGCTTAAGCCTTATCAGTCCACTAAACTTCAACCCAAATCTATGTCATGTGTCTTTCTTGGCTACCATCCTTTTGCTAAAGGCTACCAGTGTCTTGATCCTAAATCAGGGAAAATTTATCTCTCTAGACATGTTGTATTTCATGAACATATCTTTCCTTTTGCTTCATTTTCTTCTTCACCTACTTCTTCTTTATCTTCTTCTTCTATTCCTACTCTACATTCCTTTTTCTAGCCTTCATCCTCACCAGCACATTCTACTCCTCATATTTCTCCAGTGCAGCCCCAGGTTCAGGCCCAGCTCAATCCCCGACATAGTCTGCGAAGTGGCAATCATGAAAGAATTATCTTCTGAAACTTCTCTACAAGGCACAATACGGGTTGGATTCGCATCTAAAAATTCATAGCCTCACTGAAATAAAAGTGCGAAAACAAGTACAACTGAAAGAAGTTTTGTCAAACAGGATTGCCAATAATAAAAACCTAACAACTTACATTCCCTTAATTCTAGCCGAATTCTCTTACTTAGCCACCAAAACTTCTTGAATTCACTTCCTTAACAACTTAAATACAAAGATTAGGAATCAATTACTCACCTAAGATTCTTAATTGAGTTCCAGATTGCTATGTCTTTGAGCCTCCAAGTCAATTTTCTCAATTTCTAGCTAAATCCAAGCTAATTCCTTACTCTTCCTCCTTGATCTCAATCTCTAGCTCTCTCTTTCTCTCTTACGTTATGTTGAACTCAAAAATGATGAAGGAAAAGTGATTCAAGTAGTGTATAAGCCTTATATAGGCTTGATTGGGAAAATAAATTAAACTTAACTTAAGCTAATCAAATTAACATTAACCATTCTAATTTAATTCGTTCCGAAGTGAATTTCAATCAACCCTACCATAAAATTCTAAAAATTTCCAAATAACACATATTCCAAGTCAATTTCGTGATCGGATGCCGCTAAGGCCTCCAATTTGTAGAACAAAACAGAAATAGAAATAGATATTTCTACGATAAACAGATATAAACACAAATAATGCCATTTATATGCAATTAGTTTAGAATTTCATAATTACTTATTAGGCTTATTTAATCATGGATTAAAGGCTAATCATAGGTCGGGATTGTTACACCAACATAATTAATAGTTCGGATTATCAAAATGAGATCTATGATAGACCTCATAAGACTAAAAAGTGCTCTTCAATTCAAATTATTGACTAGAGAGAATTCCCTCATATAAAATAACTACATTAGTGATTGTGTTTTGTTTCTCTCTCTAATTTAGGAGTGGACCAGAGAGAATTCCCTCATATAAAATAACTACATTAGTGATTGTGTTTTTTGTTTCTCTCTTTCTCTCTCTCTCTCTCTCTCTCTCTCTCTCTCTCTCTCTCTCTCTATCTCTAATTTAAGAGGTTTCATAGGGAGTAGGGAATTGAATTAAGAGAAAGATCCCCTCCAGTTCAAAATTTGGATTGGAGAGCATTGTTTTCGCCCATGAGGCCTACCACATGCCCCGTTTCGATAATATGAATCATTCATTTTGTCAAGCACTTTGTGCATTTTATCTACACAAAAAATTAAGTCCATTTGATAACTATAACTTATTTAATTTATTGTTTTTTCACCAACAAAATTGACGACAATTGTGTTCTTATCTGACATGACTGCAACACTTATTTTGAAGTGTCAGTACTTCATAGCACCTAGGTCTCTACAACAACTTTCTAAAAATTCTTATTGACCGGTATCCAGTTTCGATTGAATAAACTTTACCATTGCCAACAACTTTACAATGTATAAGGTTCATTCTATCTTTTCATGATTATCGATTTTTATATTTTCTTCTTATTATGTGTTTTTTATTGACATTTTTCATTTTATTTACATATTTTTATTGCTTGAGAGTTCTCCGGTCCAAACATTACAATGCATACACATGACATTAGAATAGTTAATTAATTAATTAATTAATTTTTATTTTATTATTATTATTATTATTATTATTATTATTATTATTATTATCAAAGTAAACTAAGCCTTGTATTTCAAACCAATCCAACCCAATAATTTGTCTTTGTATTGTTCCCCACAGCCACTGATCCCAACCACATCGATTTTTGTTATATTTTCTTCTTATTATGCATTTTTTATTGACATTTTTCATTTTTATTTACGTACTTTTATTACTTGAGAGTTGTCCGGTCCAAACATTACAATGCATACATATGATATTAGAATAGTTTAAATTTTTTTTTTTTCAAACTAAATTAAGCCTTGTATTCCAAATTGTTCCAACCCAATAATTTGTCCTTGTATTGTCCCCCACAACCACTGATCCCAACAACCCAATTCTGCTAAATTTAATGTCATTTTTCGTTAAGTTTAGTAATTAAAATACTTTTTTTTTTGTTGTTAATTTTACTTAATAAAAATAGATAAATGATTTAGATTGAAAACAAATCAAAATATTTAGGGTTAAATTGATCAAATTAAAAATTCAAGATTTATTTGGTCATAAGGATCAAACTTTGAATTTTTTTGGGATAATTTCTCCTAACTAATATTGTTGGAATGCAATAAAATAGAATGATTGATTTATTTTATGCATTATAAATATTCATTATTGACAAAAAAATAATTATTACGAAACAAGATTCAATACAAAATTAAGAGACATTTATTTTAATTAAAGAGACAACACTTTATTTTAAAATTAGAAAAATGGAGAGAATGTTTCACTAATTTTCCTTTTTATTATTGTATGGTAAATCAATAAGGAATTTCATTTTTTTGGTTAATTCTGTTAAGTAAAATATTTTGATAAGGGGGCATTTGTAATTTTTTAAAGTATAGAGAACAATCTATATTTTAAGCAAATCGTAAGGGATGTATTTGTAATTTATCCATTATAGAAAGGACCAATTAGTTTCACTAAAAAAAGTTAATTTTTTTTTAATTTAAAAATATAAAAAAAAATTCAAAAAAAAATATATGGTTTAACCGATCTAATAAAATAAATTATGAGTTTTTAATTGTGTCAACTTAAACTTGAATTTTTAATTTAAATTATTTGTCTATTTATGTCAAATAAAATTGATGAAAGATTAACATTTAAGTCATTATATTCAATATATTTCAAATCAATTCCAAATTATCTCTATTTCCAAAACCATTTCAAATCTACTTTAGCTCTATTACCAAAGCTACATTAACTCAACCAATATCTAAGTTGAAGTATGGGGTACATCATATTTTCAAATTAATCATTTTTTTTTTTTTTATGAAACTTTTTAAAGAAGTTATTTGTTACTAATTCATATAAAAATTTAAAATGCAGCGAATTTGTATATCGAATTAATAAAAAAAATATTTATGAAAATTGTGAAAAAAATGTGTTAAATTTAAATTTGGACGATCAATGTCGAATGAGTCACTAGTTTTTAAATTTTTAATTCATATTTTTTTTTTATATTTACAATGAATTTTTTTAATATATGGCCACTTGTTTTTCATATACATATACTTAAAAAAAATTTAAAAAAAAAAAACTGAAGAAATCATTAAAAAATTTAACAAATACAAAAAATTTATGAAAATGTATTAATTTTTTTTGGGTATATTTGTTAATATTTAGCAATTTAAAATAAAATTATAAATTTTATACGTTTTAAGTGTATTTAAATTGAATGAATCTAAAAAAAGCTCCGCTGCGTAGCTAGAATTTGAGCTTGGCCCTAATGGCTCAAATTTCATCTTGCCAGTTGTCCGTGTAACGCCCCGTATTTTATTACTCGAATAATATTACCAATATTAATTAATTTAGTCCATTTACCAATAAATAAATATACATGTTCTCTCTCGTTGCACAACAGTGTCATTTACATACAAATAAAAGAAATATCCTGAGGTTTACATTCATATTACATACAAGGAAAAAAAATATTGATCTCTGAATTACGAGTATATCTTACAACCTCAACATAAAATCACAAGACTGTACAAGAAGGAAATTCCATGTCCTGATATTTGAAATCTTCAATTACCTGTGAAGTTCATCAACGTGGGATGAGCACTAGTACCCAGTAGGAATTTCATAGTTCTAAAACAATAATTAACACGTAGATAGAAATGATCATGCATGCAGGGTGATACTAAATAGTAAGATGACGTTTTGTATGTCCAAAATATCATAAGTAGAGTATCATTTTCTCAAATTTCATTTGAACATTCAAGAAAACTTTCTGCCATAAATATTATCTTTCCTTATTTAATTTCCATTTTACAATTTAAAAATACTATAATCCTATAACGTTAAAGTCCAAGTTCCCTTTATATTCAACATTTCTATCATCACTAGTAATTCAACTTGAATCAATAATATAAACCCCTTTCAATTCAGTTTCTCAAATATTTACAATTGATTTCAAATCTCTCTTTCAAATAAACATTCGTCTTCAATTTATGAAATAAATCCTTAACCTAATTGAAAACCCACTTTAGACCAAAATTTTGAATCTAGAATTTTTAAGAAGACTCATCATTTATAAGATTAGAGGATTCACCCCTCATAAAATCATTCTTCACAAATTCACACAAGATTCTTTCTTTTTACTTAAACTTCTAACCCAACTGTACCACAATTACCATAAATCCACAATCCTTAACTCAAATTGATATTACTATTACTCACAAAATAAATCTCATAATCTTCACTTAAGGTCATAAAACAACCAGATGAGTTCATCATCATCAACCCCTTACCCAATTACCATTTCATTTTCCATTTCTTACAAGTAATTTCTATATGCATTTCTCCTCTACACAAAATCACACAACACATTGTAATTTCATAAGTTCATTACGAGTCATACACATTATCTCCGACTCAACACATTTCTCAACACGTTCCACCTTTTGCCGGCTTGATACGGCGAGATAGCCGGCACCCAATTCACAACACCTTCCACTTTTTGCTGGCTTGATACGGCGGGATAGTGGGCACCCAAAAATATTTTATACAATCCCCACATTTACTGACTATTATATGGCGGGACGTGAGCACCCAAAAACATTTAATACAATCCCTACATTTACTGACTATTATATAGAAGGACGTGGACACCCGAAGCATTTAATACAATTCATACATTTACCGACTATTATACGGCAGGACGTGGACACCTAGAAATATTTAATACAATCTCCACATTTATCGACTATTATACGGCAGGACGTGAGGACCTAGAAACATTTAATACAATCCCTACATTTATCGACTATTATACGATAGGATGTGGCCACCCAAAATCATTTGTTTTTCACTTTTGCCGACTACTATACGGCAGGACCAGTGAACACCCAAAAACATTTTCCCATATTCGTTCGGCGACAAGCACAAACAGGGTAATTGGGCACCTTGACTCTCCGCGTGGGTACCAATTACAACACGACATAATCCAACCCAACTCAACCCAACACAACACAACACAACACAACACAACTCAACGCATTTCTTAAATCTCCACTTTATCATTTTACCACAAATCTCATATCATCAATACAATTCGCAAATTCAAAATCTCCAAACTCAATCTCATCTCATAGCACAACTTAGAATATCAACAACAAGAGTTCAATCTCAATTTGTTACATGGATTTTTCCAAACATTTTCAAAATTCAATTAAACATGGATATGTGCAATTTAACACCTCAACTTCATGATGCCACTTTCAATTTAAGCAAAAACCATGAAGCATCTTTATGAGCCCACTAGGGTTTTGGAAGACATTAAAAGTTTTCACAAAAACACTTTTTATTCCAACTCTTCTATTCATTATTCACCCAAAATCATAACCCAACCCAAAAAGGTAAACCCCAGAACATCAAACCTAAACCCCCAATCTCATGGTTTATCACAAAACGCATAAAAGATAAATTTTGTATAAGGAAAAATACCACAAATCTATCCATAAATGAAAGTATTGAAAGAGAACCAGAAATCCCTACCTCAAAAGAAGAAAAGATGAGAAAACCTCTAAACAGACAGCTCAACACTTGGTGAAAGACCTACATATCACACATAACATGTACTTGAAGACTTAGAACATAAACGATGCAACAAACGGCTTAAACCTAACTTCAACCTTATGCCGAGCTCAAAACATTGCTAACATGCTCTTAGAGTGCTAAAATGCCAGTTCTAGATGTCCCGAGGGGTCCCATATGCAAGAAAACATGAAAAACATGGTCAATTGAAAACTTAATCCCTGAATCAAGCCTAATTTAATAATTTCTGCTTCATAAATTTGAACATAAAACTCATCTTCAAAATAATCTTTTTAAACTCAAATTAACCAACATCAATAAAGTCCCAAAGCTCCAAAAATAAGTAAAATAACTTCAATTGAGAGAATAACTCAAAATTCAAGATTCAAAACAATCTCCAAGTTTTCTGAGTCGTAAATTTAACATGAAAACTCATCTTTAAAAATCATCAACAAACTTCAAATTCCTTTCATAAAATGAGTCATAAGGTTCTAAAAACATGTTAGATAACATCAATTGAAAGCTTTATTCAAGATTCAAAACAAAAACTAATTTTCAAAATTTCTCATTCGCTATTTTAAATATGATGAAACTTTCTTGAATCTTAAAATACACGTGGAGTTGATCTTACAAACGAGATTGATACATGATTTCTCTCATGAAATCATGAAAAATGCATGAATACAAGGAAGAAACACAAGATGGATGCATGAACTCATCAATCTCAAACCCTAGATTGCAAAGTTCAATGAACTTCTCTACAAAACCCAAAACACTAGTATGTGAATCCATGCAAAACAAGATCAAGACATGAAAAAGTGGAGAAATCTTACCTAAAATTATTCAATTGATGAGTTCTTTGATGATTTCCTCAATTTTCCCATCCTTTCTACACTTTCCTTCTTTGATTCTTCCTTGAACTCAATTCTCTTCTTCTCTTTTTGTTCCAACAGCTCTCTCTCTCTCTCTCGGTTGTTTCCCAAAGCAACAACAATGATTTCAACTCTTTAACTCTTAACATATACACACACATATAATTCTCAACACACTCACAAAATTGCTCAATACACGCACACCCACATACATCCTCAATTCTATATTCTTCCATAATTCAATTTATGTTTAGGATTAATTTAATTAAACAACACTTAGTCTTAATAAATCTTGATTAACACATAATTAAATTAATCATAACTAATCACAAATCCCAACAGGCCATAGCCTTGCCAGCAGGCTAGCAGCAGCAGCCAGCAGACTTAGCCAGCATGCCGCAACCTTGGCCAGCAGCACAGGCTGCAGCAACCAGCAGGCCAGCAGCAGCCAGCAAATGCTATAAGATACTAGACTGTAATAACCTATGATACTTTTAGGATACATTGGAATATTCTCATAAATAATTTGATTCAAACATATACATTTTTCTTTTTTCAATTGAATAGCATGTTACACTCACAATTACATAGTAGTCTAATACTCAGTTTTAGTGCATGTAGCACACCCTATCATTCGTAATATTCTTAAAATAATGGAGATGGGAGATTGAAACATCAAATTAGATACTGTAAGGTGCTTGAGAACAATAATTACTATTTTTGTTTCCACAATTTGAACATACATGCTAAAAAGAATAAAGAAAGAAATATTTCCAATGAACCAACATACAAGAGAACAAAGTAAAATCCTGAAACCAACCAAAAAACACAGAAGTAACTGAGTAGTATGCTATACTCACAATTGTATTTAGCCCACCCAATAGTCTGATTTTTGAGATCATGCAAAACGAGCTTATTCGATAGAACCATATCTGCATTTGAGTGAAAAAATCACATGAATTACTACGAGAACAACTAATCACTCAACTCTTCTTTTTTTTTTTCCTTCCTTAATGCAAATGCAAACACCATTGTCCATCAAATCAATAAGCTTGTTTGTAATCAAGGGTCTGCATCATTTTCAGTCCATAATATTCAGAGTGCATTGATCAAGAATATTATTTTACAAAAGATTTTAGAAGGATTACAAATAGTAACTGAAGAATAATATAAAAAGTTCTTGGGAATTCATCATTGAGAAACTAAGCTAGCGTTTGGTTTAGTTTTGGAATTGTGATTCTCTTTTTGGAGTTGTGATTTGAGTGTGGAATTGCAAGCTGAGTTTTGAAAAGAGAAAATTTGTTTAGTTATGAGTTTTGAAAAGTGTTTTGAAAGGAGTTTTTGAATTTTGAATTTTGAAAAGAATTTTGAGTTTTGAGTTTTTGAATTTTGATTTGTATTTTGAATGTTTTGGATTTATTTTTTTTAAATATTAAAAAATGTTTAAGAAATTTTTATTTTTATTTTAAATATATAATTTTTATTTAAATTTTTTTATTTTAAAAATTTTATTTTCTTTTGTAAATATTTTAATTTTTAATTTTAATATTTTAAACTCAAAACACAACTTTACACTCAAATCGTAACCAGATACATAACTTAAAACTCAATTCAAAAATTATTTTCAAAACTCATAACCGAACACATAATTCGAAACTCCACACTACTTTCAAAATGTTGGAAAGTAAGCTTGATAGCCACCACCCTAGACAGCCACCCTAGCCATCGAAAAATCTGTGTGCAAAGATTGCTGAAGCATGAAAATTCAAAGATTGAAGGCTTAAAGTCAAAAAGAAGGTTGTATTGTTGTATATGCATTTAATGCCTTCATATTACTAGTTTTATCTATATATAGCTACTGTATTTTGAAATTTCAGTGTGTGGAGAAAAGAAGAAAAGAGTATAAGAGTTAAGGGAGGTAGAGAGTGTGTTTCTCCTTGTTCTATAATTCTCTCAGAAAAGTCTGTTTGTTTGTCTCTAAATTTATCTCTCTGAATTTTATTTCAAGCTACCATAACTAGTTTGAAGTCCCTCTTCCACCAACAGTGGTATCAGAGTACTAGGAGGGCCTGTTTTTGCAAAAAAAATAGTAGAACAAAGCATCGTTCCAAATCTTGCCCAGAAATCAAAGTTGTTGAAATAAACTTTTGATCAAACCAGTGTGTAGGTCTCATCGAGACGATCACACTACAAAAAACCACGCTACAAACCGAGCCCCACAGAGCCCGCACGTGCCTTCTGACGCCGTTGCCACGCACAACAACGTGTCCACGCGCCTTCACGCGTCTTCTTCGCCCGGATTTGTAGAGTCCGACCCGTCTGACGTATGATCCAATCCATTAGACCGGATCTGGATCCGTATTCAAGAGCTGCCGTCAGTGACAACGTCATTGCTGACGTCAAGCTGAGCCGAGCTACAAGTCGAGCCGGGCCGAGCCTCAGAGGAGCCGCACCGCCAAGCCGCAAATCGAGCCGAGCCAAGCTGTCACGCCGCTGACGTCATGCTGACATCATCTGATCTGAAAAAATTATCCGGTGCTTCTCAGAAGTTCCAGATTCTGTCGATCTGAGCCGTTTAATTTTTTTTTTTTTTTGAGAGATCTAAGCGGTTTGAAGTCCGTTTTTGGTGATCCAATAGTGTTTTCCAACTATTTGGAGCATTCCGGACACATCTGTATGGTCAGAATTTGCAAATTACATCTTGAAAATTTACAAATTTCTTAAAGTCAATCCATGGCCAACACAAACAATTTCTTTCAGCCCCAGTTTCCAAAACTCGGCAAGAAGAACTATGAAAATTGGAGTATTCAAATGCAAGTCCTACTAGCCTCACAAGATTTGTGAGAGTTAGTGGATCGAGGATATGACGAGCCAGCTACTCGTGAAGATGAAGGAAATTTAAATGAAGCTCAAAAGACAGTGTTAAAAGATTCAAAGAAGAGAGATAAAAAGGCCTTGTATCTACTTTATCAAGGCATTGATGATTCAAGCTTTGAGAAGATTTTAGCAGTAGCAACCTCTAAAGAGGCATGGAGTATTCTTCGCAATTCACACCGTGGAATTGAGAAGACGAGCAGAGTTTGACTTCAGGTGTTACGTGGCGAATTCGAGATGCTACACATGAATGAGAATGAGTCAATTTCTGAGTACTTCAACAAAACATTAACCATTATTAATCAGATGAGAAGATATGGAGAGAAGATGGAATCTCTTCAAGTGATAGAGAAGATTCTACGATCACTCAGTCCCAAATTTGAGCAAGTGGTTGTAGCAATAGAAGAGTCCAAGGATCTCAATGCCATGACCACCGATGAACTGATGGGCACACTTGAGATTCATGAACAAAGGATCAACAAGAAGACTCCCTCAAGTTCTCTAGAGCAAGCTTTTCAATTAAAGTTGTCTTTCAGAGATGACAGAAACGAGCAAGGGGGGACATCACAAAGAAGCTGAGGAAGAGGTCGTGGTTACAATAACCAAATTTCTGGTTTTCGAGGAAGAGGCGGAAGAGGTCCAGCCAGAGGAGGAAGAAGTCCACCACACTTTGCTCCAAAAGGAAGAGTAAGGGGAAGGTGAGGTGGTTACAACAACCGACCAGGATTTGACAAAAGCAATGTTCAGTGCTACCATTGCCACAAGTTCAGGCATTACAACAATGAATGCCAAAGTAGAGCAACAACAGAAGCCGGAGAGCAAGTAAATTTTGTCGAGCAAGAAACAAACAAAGTCGGACCTACAGTTTTGTTTGTCCACCATGGAGATACTAAAAACCAAAACTGTGATAACCCTGGTCTGTATTATGCTAATTAATCTTAATTGTGATTGTGACTATGTGTTTAATATGATTTTGTGTGCCACTTATATGAATATATGTGGTTTTGAAATATTATGCTAATGACAGAATGAATGGGCCAGAGGCTAGTCGGACATTAATGAAAGAATGAATGGGCCAGAGGCCAGTTTGACATGAATAGAAAAATGAATGGGCCAGAGGCCAGTCTGACATGAATGAAAGATAAATGGGCCAAAGGCCGTTTAACATGAATGGATTGGGCCCGAGGCCGTCTGATGTGTTTGGAACCGGAGTTACTTGACCTATATATATACTAGATAGAAATATGAACTGGGCCCAAGGCCGTCTGTTGTATATCGCTCTAGTATATCTTCTTTATTCGATATCATTCACTGGGTTTTCGCTCACGCTTATTCATGTGTTTGTAGGTGAGCCAAGGGAGGTCCAAACCCAGCCCCGGTGAAGTCTATGTGGAAGGTCAAGTTTTGGAGAGTCAGCCCAAACGTCTCACGCACGAGACTTACTTTCGCCTCTTTTGTCCTTTTGTTGTAATCTTCTTATGTGGGCGAAAATGTTGAAATACCTGTGTATATAAGTTTTGGTTAGGCTGACTTGGTCTTGAATGATCATGTATGTACAATTTATAAGTTAACTCCCCTTTTGATGTGAGTTATTAACGAAATCTGTATGTGAAATGTTATGATGTGCATAAAAGCACAGCTCTATGGACAAAGTTTTAAATTTGCTTCCGTTTAGCCCCTTTACTCTGATGAATTATGTCTTATTTGGTTTGAGGCCGTAGGTAATCTCCTGATTACTGGCCGGTTATGTCCTTAACCCATAGGGGCGGGTTCGGGTCATGACAAAAATAATGTTTGGTATCTAGACTCAGGAGCCAGTGATTATATGCGTAGTAAAAGAGAGTTGTTCGTCGAGCTTGACAAGGCTGTACAAGCACAAGTCTCATTGGGTGATTCTTCAAAGACTTCAATGAAAGGAAGAGGCAATATTTTGATCAAGCTCAAGAATGGAGATCATGATTACATCTCCAATGTTTATGATGTTCCTGCCATGAAGAACAACATTTTGAGTATGGGACAACTCCTAGAGAAAGGATATGACATCAACATGAAAGATTGTCATCTTACCATCAAAGACAATCATGGTAATTTGATCGCTCGAGTGAGAATGTCCAAGAATCAGATGTTTGCATTGAACATCCAACATGATGCTGCGAAGTGTTTAAGTGTCATCATCAAAGACAAAGACTGGGTATGGCATTTAAGGTTTGGACATCTCAACTTTGGAAGCTTGAAGCTATTGTCAAGTAAGAACATGGTGAAAGGGCTCCCTCATATTGCTCATACTAATGAAGTCTGTGAAAGTTGCATTTTTGGCAAGCATCACAGAACTAGCTTTGCCAAAGAAGTGAAGTGGAGAGCAACAAAGTCGCTGAAGCTAGTGCACACTAATGTGTGTGGTCCATTGAAGCCAATGTCAAATGGACAGAATATATATTTTCTCACTTTCATTGATGATTATAGTCGGAAAACATGGGTGTATTTTCTTAAAAGAAAGTCGGAGGTGTTCGGTATCTTCAAAGAATTCAAAGTTTTTGTAGAAAAGCAAAGCGGCTACTACATCAAGACATTGTGATCAGATCAAGGTGGAGAATATACATTAGATGCTTTCGAGAATTATTGCAAAGAGCATGGAATCAAGCATCAAACAACACCATCCTATACGCCACAACTGAATGGTGTTGCTGAAAGGAAAAATCGCACAATCTTAGATATGGCAAGGAACATGTTGAAAGGAAAAGGATTGCCCAAGCAACTTTGGGCTGAAGCCGTATCATGTGTTGTGTATCTACTAAATAGATGCCCAACTAGGAGCCTTCACTCTATGACTCCAGAAGAGGCTTGGAGTTCACATAAGCCAAGTGTCAACCATATCAGAATATTTGGGTGTGTTGCGTACACCAAGATTCCAGAAGCAAGAAGAACCAAGCTCGATGATAAGAGAGAAAAATGTATCCTTGTCGGATATGGAGATAGAACAATGGGATACAAGTTGTATAATCCCATTACCAGAAAGGTGATCATGAGTAGAGATGTGATATTTGAAGAAGAAGAAGCTTGAAACTGGAATCAAGATGAAGTTATTAAAGATGCAGAACTCATTCTTGAAGATGAAACATCAAAAGCTCCAGTTGAAATCACAAGATAAGTTCCAGATAAGCCACAAACTCCTCCACATAGAATACCTGCACCTAGATCGTCAGTTTCTCACAGAAGTGATGCATCATCATCATCATCAGATGATAGTTTTTTCAAACAACCAAGACCAATGAGAAATTTGTAGGAGATATATGAAGCTACAGAAGAAAAAGATCTGAATTTGTTCTGCCTACTCGCAGATAGTGATCCACTTACTTTCTAAGAAGCCATCCAAGAAGATAAATGGAAGAAAACAATGGATGAAGAAATTCATGCCACTGAGAAAAATGACACATGGAAGCTTACCAGTCTACCGAAGGGGCACAAACCCATTAGAGTGAAATGCGTATACAAGACCAAGAGGAATGCACAAGGCGAAGTGCAACGCTACAAGGCAAGATTAGTGGCAAAAGGTTACAAGCAAAAAGCTGGAATTGATTATGGAGAGGTGTTTGCTCTAGTTACCCGGTTGGAGACTATCAGGCTAATGATTTCTTTGGCTGCCCAGCACAAATGGCAATTTATCAACTTGATGTGAAATCTGCATTTCTTAATGGTTTTCTTGAAGAAGAAATCTATATTGAACAACCTTCGGTGTATGTTCAGAATGGGCATGAAGACAAAGTGTACAAATTGAAGAAAGCACTTTATGGATTGAAGCAAGCTCCGCGTGCATGGAATACTAGAATTGATTAGTATTTTCATGACAATGGTTTTGAAAAATGCCCATATGAGCATGCACTATATTTGAAGAAGGAAGCTGATGGAAGCATGTTGCTTGCTTGCCTTTATGTTGATGATCTAATTTTCACCGGAAACAATCCAGCCATGTTCAAAGAATTTAAAAGAAGCATGGTTCAAGAATTTGAAATGACAGATATTGGATTGATGGCTCATTTTCTTGGCATTGAAGTGGCACAAAGAAAAGATGAAATTTTTATTTCTCAAAGTGGCTAGGCCAAGGAAATTCTCAAAAGATATGAAATGGAGAATTGTAATCCAGTGAACACTCCAGTAGACAGTGGAGTGGAGCTCAAAAAAGGTACAAAGGCAAGGGATGTGGATCCAACTTATTTCAAGAGCTTAGTTGGAAGTCTTTGCTATCTTACTTGCACCAGGCCAGACATACTCTATGGAGTAGGACTGATTAGCAGATATATGGAAACACCGGATCAATCACACCTTTATGCAGCAAAGAGGATTCTTCGCTACATCAAAGGTACAGTTGATGATGGTTTATTCTATAAATCGATCGATAATTTCAGTCTAATTGGCTATTTAGATAGTGACTGGGGACGTGACTTAGATGAACAAAAGAGTACTACTGGGTTTGCTTTCTTTATAGGAAATACAGTGTTCACTTGGTCGTCCAAGAAGCAAGCTATTGTGACACTGTCAACTTGCGAAGCTGAGTATGTTGCAATTAACTCAGCTGTGTGTCATGCAATTTGGTTAAGAAATGTGCTGAAGCATTTAGGATTTCCACAAGAAAATCCTATTGAGATCTATGTTGATAATCGCTCAGCAATTGCATTAGCAAAGAACCCGGTTTATCATGAAAGAAGTAAGCATATTGATACCCTCTATCATTTCATCCGAGAGCATGTGAAAAAGAGAGAGGTGGAGTTACTTTCTTGCAAATCTCAAGATCAGCTTGCAGATATTTTCAAAAAGCCATTGAAAAATGACCTGTTCAATAGAATGAAGATGATGCTTGGGATGAAACAACTTAGAGAATCAACCTTAAGGGGGGATGTTGGAAAGTAAGCTTGATAGCCACCACCCTAGACAGCCACCCTAGCCACCAAAAAATCTGTGTTCAAAGATTGCTGAAGCATGAAAATTCAAAGATTGAAGGCTTAAAGTCAAAAAGAAGATTGTATTGTTGTATATGCATTTAATGCCTTCATATTACTAGTTTTATCTATATATAGCTATTGTATTTTGAGATTTCAGTGTGTGGAGAGAAGAAGAAAAGAGTGTAAGAGTTAAGAGAGACAGGTTTCTCCTTGTTCTATAATTCTCTCAGAAAAGTCTGTTTGTTTGTCTCTAAATTTATCTCTCTGAATTTTATTTCAAGCTACCATAAGTAGTTTGAAGTCCCTCTCCTACCAACACAAAACTCTACACTCAAATCATAACCAACACATAACAAAAAAAATTAAAAATTTAAAAATATATTTATAAAATTAAAAAATATTTAAAATTAAAAAAAATTTAATATTAAAAAAAAATACAACACATAAATGTATGAAATATAGTACACATTAAAATAAACAAATAAATAAATATTTAAAATATAAAATATTTACCCTAAAAAATAAAGCTAAGAAATTTTTTAAATATTTAAAAAAAAAATCTAAAAAATTTCAAAATACAACTCAAAACTCATAACCAAACAAATTTTTTCTTTCAAAAACTCAATTCAAACCTCATAACTCAAAGCACGACTTCATGCTCAAATCATGTTTCTAAAAATAATTTTAAAAAACAAAATAAAAAACTCATGATTCTATAACCTCATCAACCATAGAGAGAACCATATAACACAACTTCTAAAGCTGTCTCATAGAAAAGCCAATTTCAACCATATTCTCTCTTTCAACAACATGCATGGCTCCGAGGAGGCAAAATGACTTAGTAATTAACATAGTTACTTAAATGATTGGCCTTTCTACCATCCATGTCCAAAACATAAATTTTTATTTTATTATATCAAAATAGTAAGAAATCAATTTTAACATTCTATACCCATAATGGACTAAAATCATTAGTGCCTCTCCATATGTTGCAGAAGAAGTGTAAGCAAGAAATCATAATATCTACTTTGAAATAATCTATTCCCAAACAAATTGGAATTTTAGACTTCCAAATTCCTAAATTTAAAAAGCTTGAAGGATGAAAGATTAGTAGGTATAAATCCACATTATTTTAATTCTAATAATTGACTCTCAAGTTATTTTTTCAAACTTAGCGATGTGTTTCATGTGCATTTAAGTGATGGATGGATGCATGAGTTCCCAAAGTGTCTGAAACGTGTCCAATTCTAAAAAGATTAAAAGAATAATATGATACGTTTAGACGAGTGCTTTGACATGGTTAGGCCTTGTTTGAGTGTGGGTGTTTGATGCATGCGAACACAATAGCTTCATAGTAGGAATGGCAATGAAGACCCTACCCAGTGGTTACCTATGGAGACGTGACCCGAAATACATGGGTTTTCCCCATTTTCTACCCATCAGGTCGGGTCGGTGACATGGTTTAAATCTCCATTGGGGATGGATACCCACCCATTTCTCCATATGTTTTGACACCACTTCTACCACAAATTCTAAAAATTTGTAAACAAGTTACTTTTTAAAATAATTTTTTAGAAAAAAAAAATAATAATTAGAAAATATATATATATATATTTTTTAAAAAGTGAAAAACGGGTCAAGTCGGGTTTGGGAAAACCCAAAACCGTTAGGGGATGGAGAGGGTAGTCTGCATGGGAGATAGGGGATGGGGAATGGGGAAAAATTATAAAAGGGGAATGGGGATGGGGACAGGGAATTAATATCCGTCCCATTGCCCCCCATTGCCATTCCAAAGTGTTCATGCTCCGTGGGCCATGGAAATCATTGAATATGAGTATGGTTCAACTTGCAAGTTCCAAGACAAGAGAGAAGGCCAAAAAAATGAGGGTGGAAAACAAGTCAAAAATTATAGAACAGGACCTATACCAATGAAACCTATGACCAAATATAAAAGTAAATGAAACAATAACCACAATAATCTCACACAAAATCCCAAATATCAAGGAGAAGGCAATGTTAAATTGATTACAATTAATAATTAGTAATTATTGACGTGTTCATATAGAAATTTTCATAATTTATGAAATGTTTTGAGCATTTTAGGTATTTCAACAAGACAAACTTCATCATTTATAGAGTAAAAAAACCCCGCTCAAATCATTGCAACAATAGAGTTTTAGGGTTACAATTAAATATGAATTGGTAAACAGTGAGCATGGGGTAGCTTGAAGATGTAGAAATGAGACTTAAATTAATTTTAAAAAACTCGGGAGGACTGGCTCATGACACAACCCAAAATGACCAAAAAGTGAATAATATAATTCAATTTTTTAAAAAGCTCATTGTATATAATAAATTATAATTCAACAAGTAAATTTTGAATGATACCTCGCAAAAGAGTTAGTTCCTTTCCATCCTTCGATTGCATCCCACCATTTTGCCAACCAACACACCACACGTTATCCTGCAAAAATGATGATAAGAAATATTTGAAGAAAAAATACTCTTTTTTTATTATTAATATGAAGTAAAAAGACCTTCAAAGAGTTCCATTGTAACAAAACCTCCTCGCGCTTCCCAAGACCATTGTTTTAACTTGAATTAAAAATACTACTCAAAAGTAAACTTATGGCTTTGTTGCATTGTTAAATGACCAATTGTCCAAAAACTTAAATTGTTAGGAAATAAGCCCAACAATGTATATCACGCTAACACTCCTCAAATGCGACCTCACCTTGCATGTGAAGAGGTAAAATACTTTTTTTTTTTCATATAAAAAAATATCAAATAGTGCTAAGGATCTAAAGCAAATAAAATGAAAAGCCTAACTAACTGTTCTTTCAAGTGTTAAAAAATTCCAAAAGTTGCATTTCTAATGTAATATCAAGACTTGAACAGCTGAGTACAAGAACAATAAATTTTATATTTGATGATTAAGACTTTCTTTTACTCTTCAACTGCCATCTTGCTTTCAATTGTATGTGCCACCTACACAATGCTATTCCGAACAGAACTAAAATCATAACCCAATTCAAAACCCCAACTCAAATTTCATATAACAAACTTAAGAATGGACAATAAACAAAGACAACATAAATATTTTGTTAAACATTCATGAGTCCCTATAGATATACAGTATTCACAGAAAAAAAAATATACCAGCACATAAACTTTAACAGTCTTAACCTCTTTGAGGATGAAATTATGACTAACAAATTTCAATAAAAAACTTCTAAATAATGTTAATGAGATTATGCCACACTTCTCAAAGCCCCCCAACATATTAGAGAGAACAAATTCATTTGAACTATCCATTACCAAAAAAATTTAAATAAAGACAGTGCTATAGAAGAAATTTCTTCATATAACTAAGGATATAAATAGGCGACATAAATAGAAACTTACCTTTGCGATAAGCATTTCCTCATCAAATATTCACGCAAGTATTCAAATAGTGGATGATTTTAAAAGTAATCACAAAATAATGCACACTACTACAAATTTAATTAGTTCAAAGAAACAACCATGTTAATGGATGACAAGTTTCATTAAGATCTAAATCCCAGATTACTTACACAAATTTGGAACAGATACTCACTAGGAACAATTGTCAGAGAAAGTGAATTCTCAAAACGAAAATTGACAGCTGGAAATCCATTGTCCACACTGCAAGAATGTAAGAAAAGAAAACATAATGAAGCATCTTTATATTATCATGCACTAACTAAACTAAATTGCTGTTATTATTTGAATGGAGGTTGAATGATCTGAATTAAGTATGGTGGTTTGTTTGACACCATCCGTTGGTTATTGTTGCTATTATTATTCTGATGTGTGTTGAGTTAGAACACAACAGCTATACAAAAGTGAATCTTTATTTAGATGCAAAGATACACTCAAGTATATAAGAAGACTCTCAAGGACACTTCACTCTTTGAATCACTCACACTCAAGCACTTGACTCCACTCTTGGTTGTTGTGTAACAATCCAGATTTTTAATTATTCTGTAAAATTTATACTAATGTTGTTTAATCACAGTTAGGAAAATATACGATTTATTTTGTATTATTATGTGTAATTTTGTAAAATAATATAATTATATTAAGAATCTGGGTCAAAATGTAATTATCTTAATTATTTATTAAGATAAGTATAAATCATGAGCAAATCTTTGGGCTGCCAGGTGTTGACTGGATGTGGCTCTTACCTCCTTATATAAGGAGGAGGTGGTCTGTGCAGAAAAGAAGAAAGAAAGGATGAAGAAAGGAAAGGAAAGGAAAGAAAGAAGAGAGAAAGGAAGGGAATAAAATGGAGAAAAAATAATGGAAGGCTGAGAGGGTCTTTGATAGTGGAAAGAAAGAGTGAGGTATTAAAGTTAAGATGAGTTATATTATACCGTGAGTCACCATAATATATTTTACGTATGTTTTGACTTACCATTATTTATTTTATACAAGTTATGTTTTATAAATTATTATAAATTATATAAATATTTCAGTTACGTGGATTGTTTTCTGAACCCTATTTGCTTAAAATGAAACCCATGGATCTGTTTGTTTATATTTTAAAGAATATTTGACTATGACCTTATAAACAATTATGTTTTGTAAGTACCACCACGGGAGTCCCATGCCTTGGGGAACTTAAATAACCATTGGCCTTTGTTTGACCACTTTGTGGTCATCTGTTTGTCATGGATCCATTAAACTCTGTTCTGTACGGAGCAACGTGTCGTACGGAGATAAGTGCTACACTATTGTGGGAGCCACCTCTATAATTCGTACGAGCCACCTCTTGAATTCGGACCTTTGTTCTGTGTGGGGCAAAGTGCTGTGTGGAGATAAGTGCTACATTATTGTGGGAGCCACCTCTATAATCCGTACGGGCCACCTCTTGAATCTGGACCTCTATTCTGACGGTCACTCATGTGACCTTTGTTCTGTTTTGTTCTGTTCTGTACCGTGGTTATAGTTATTTATTTACATAATTTCTGTATTTCAGTTTTTGCCACTTAAATGATTTATTTACCAAAATGAGTTATGTAAATGTTTTGGCTTAACTAACTATCCATGATTATTTCGTGTCCCTTATACTCTTGGTATAATATTTCTCACCCTACCATGTGTTTATAGCTGTTTACCAATTTTCAGGAAATAATGCAATTCAGAAATAACTTTTGGGAAGTCTTAGATGCGGGGCTGCGGAATAGACACAAACAGCACTTTTATGATAGTTTTATATGTAAATATCGGCCTTTTGGGTCAATAAATTTTGTAATAAAAATAGAAGCTCCGATGATTATTTTGGTACCCTCATTTAAATTTTACTTCCGCTCGCGTTTATTTGTTTGTTTAAGAATTGGCCGTAGGTAACTTCAGTTACTGGCCATCACGATACTTAACCCTTGGATACGGGAAGCGGGTCGTGACAAGTGGTATCAGAGCCAGGTTTATAAATAAATAAATAAATAAATAAATCGTCATTACAGCATAGGACACACGCACATTTAAGAAGTAGGATAGCGGGTAATTGGTACCTAAATATTATATTTTCTTAGTCTATTTAATTATATTATAATTTTATATGATTTTATATATATATATTAAAATTTTTTTTTTTTGGGGTGCATAATTTGTGAAGAATAATAGATATAATTTATATTTGTTATAGCAAAAGAAGGAAAAGAAACAAAGGATGTCGGGCTCAAGCACCCACAAAAATTATAATATAATAAAATATATATAATTTCCAGTTCAATATTCAAAAAAATAAATTTATTCCGACCTTTTTTTAAAAGTGGGTTCAAATTATAAAGACACTAATTTTGAAACTATTTGTCGTCAGTAAAAAGTTCACGGATAAAAGAAATAGGGGTTCATCTCAAATTCCTTCAACTCTTGCATGTGATTTTGTCATTTCACTTCCAGTCGCTTATTTGATTGTGTTCTCATTTTATTTTATTTTTATATTTTTTTTCGGAAACAAAACTAATGAAAAGTTTTTAAAGTCACCAATTGTTTCTCATTTTGGCCCAAAACAATTTTTGACAACTAGATAGTGACTTGTTTTTGGGTTTTTTTTTTTTTTTTTTGAGGTAATATTTTCTATCACATTAATCATCTAATATATTTATTAGAGTGCACAGCGGTTAATCTACACATGTGACAAATTTCAATGACAATTTTAAAAGGAGGGAAGATTGTAACAACCCAAATTTTTAATTATTCTGTAAAATTTATACTAATATTATTTAATCATAGTTAGGAAAATATATGATTTATTTTGAATTATTATGTGTAATTTTGTAAAATAATATAATTATATTAAGAATCTGGGTCAAAATGTAATTATCTTAATTATTTATTAAGATAAGTATAAATCGCGAGCAAATCTTTGGGCTGCCACGTGTTGACTGGATGTGGCTCTTACCTCCCTATATAAGAAGGAGGTGGTCTGTGCAAAAAAGAAGAAAGGAAAGGAAAGAAAGAAGAGAGAAAGAAAGGGAAGAAAAGGGAGAAAAAATTGACTTACCATTATTTATTTGATACAAGTTATGTTTTATAAATTATATAAATATTTCAGTTACGTGGATTGTTTTCTGAACCCTATTTGCTTAAAATGAAACCCATGGATTTGTTTGTTTATATTTTAAAGAATATTAGACTATGACCTTATAAACAATTATGTTTTGTAAGTACTACCACGGGAGTCTCATGCCTTGGGGGACTTAAATAACCATTGGCCTCTGTTTGACCACTTTGTGGTCCTCTGTTTGTCATGGATCCATTGACCTCTGTTCTGTACGGAGCAAAGTGTTGTACGAAGATAAGTGCTACACTATTGTGAGAGCCACCTCTATAATCCGTACGAGCCACCTTTTGAGTAACCATTCATGTCAAACTGGCCTCTAGCCCATTCATTCTTCTATTCATGTCAAACTAGCATCTGGCCCATTCATTCTTTCATTAATGTCCGACTAGCCTCTGGACCATTCATTCTGTCATTAGCTCCACACCTGTCTTAGAGTAGAAATATTTATATAAGGAATAAAAGAAACATTGTACATAAACTGTGCTAAATAATTATCAAGTTTTCAACACTAATCAGACCTAAGCAAGGCACACATATTCAAAACTTGAGAGAACATGTCAAAGATAATATAGATTTCACTAGTAAATCTAACTTGTTAATGACCATTTCATCTAAAAGCTTAAGTTGTTACAAAGGGTTTAACTTAACTATCAAGATCATTGATGCTGCCTCAAGTGTGGGCACTCTAAATGAATGAGCCAAACATGTTCAAGTATTAAATTTATTGGGTAGAATGAATAAACAAAGGAACTTCTATAACATCAAAAGGACATATGACCCTACTCACCCAAAATAACCCACATAACTCTTTTTATATTATTATTATTATTATTATTATTATTATTATTATGCATCTTGGTTACAATGACTCATCAATGACAACACAAATCACAAATTATTAAAGAATGTGCCATATACAGTTGTAAGTAGAATGGACCAAGGGTCAGGGGTTCATTGTGGAGTGAAATAAGGCGCTAAAATTTTTCTTCATATCTAAAATCTCTCCTCCAAGATGGGAATGCTCAACCTTATTCTCCACACTACACTACCCCACCCCACCAAACCTCACTCCCTTTCTTCCCTTCCCTTCATAATTAACCCTACATTGAAGCCTTTTTAGTTCCTTTTCCTTGCTAGAAGATAAGTTTTGTTCTTTTTTTTTTCTTTCTTTTTTTTACCTTGATAGCTTCACGAATCTCCTCCCTCCCCAAATTAGTCGATATCTTCAATTCAATTTTCTCAAGACTAGTGCAGTTATTGATCTTCTCATCCACCCTTTATCACTATTATCAGACAACTTTCTCACCTTCTTAACTACTTCACTAAACTATTCATAGCTCGAGCGACCACCAATAACTACAACCAATGTTTTTGTCTCCCTTCTGGAGAATAAAAAGGCCTCTATCATCAATTTCAAATGACACCTTAGAACCTCGAAGCTTGATTCTACCCTATTTACAGCCCCATTTCAAACCCCAGACTCCCCTCCACCCCCTGCAAAATGGGGAGTTCATATGAAAAATCCACCGCCTGTTCCTCAAATCACTTCTACCTCTGCTTCCCCTTTCAAATTATTCCTCCAATCACTAAAGAGAGAGAGAGAGAGAGAGATCTAAAAGAATGTGTTATATAAAAGTTGGCCACATGCAAAACATAACTTTAATTTAACCCTAATCTCTATTATCTTCTCCTTTTGTCTAAACCCCCTACTAACTTGGTGCATCAAAGGACTTCTTTTGTAAGAGCCTGTGAAAGAGGAGGTACAGTCCACAATCAACCCAGTCCCACCCATAGACCTTTGATAATACTCTGATATCATCACACTACATGCATATCTTTTTTATGGTTTTCTCTCTACCTTTATTATTGTTTGATTTATTGTTTATCAAATTTTAATTCTTTTTTTTACGAGAGAGAACGGGAGAGATTTGATTTACTGTTCATCAAATTTTGATTCCTTTTTTTTTTTTTTGAGAGAATGGGAGAGAGATTTATGGTAGAAATGAAATAATTGGTGCTCGCTGTAAAAATAAAAATAAAAAAATCAAGAGAAGAACTAGAAGCCTAGTCTCAATGAAATACATATTACATGTCCAAAAGTCAGAAAAACCAAAATTAGCAAGGCCGGCCTAGCTGGTATGCATCAGCAGCCAAGTATCTCATCACATCTCATCACCATAATCTCAAGAATCAAACAAGGGACAAAACTTTCTCTATCCTATACATACAGTCAAATGCAAGCAAGGCATCTTAAATAATATTGTCTACACCCAAAAAACGACGGAGCAAAGTGTCAGAACTAACTTACTGGTCCCTTCCAACACTGAGAATCCACTGAGCAAGATGAGTTAAATTCCCTCTCAAATTTCCTGCAGATTATTCACAGCATATTAATGAGAGAGACAGAGAGTTGCACTAGTGATTTATCCTTACAGAACAGGATCAGTGACTGCTGCATTTTCAGTGGCTAACTTCAGTGCCTGGAATGTCAATGGATTTAATGATGTTCTATATTACCTTACTTGTTTTCTCCATATTAATATGTGCTAAGCATACGCTAGCATTCAAATCTCAAAACAGATGAGAAATCCAACACATTTATTATATCTGATCTGACAAATAGTATGTGTTCATTCAGGAACAATTTTTCCTATACAAGTACTATGAACTCTAATCCAATTAAACTCTTGCACAATCAAAAAACACTAAATGACAAGGTTGATCGGACAATTTGCTAATATATGGGAAGTGTTCACAGAAGAACCAACTTAAAGATTAATAAACTCAGGTGAGAGAAATATAGAACAAAGACCCATGCCTTGCAATGTTAATCCTAGGTTCAGATAATAAAAAAAATAAAAAATCTGATCTCCAATGCCATGTAATGGAGTGTTTTGACACCTTTTCCACTGCCTTGTCTACTGTTGATTTTGATTCTGTTATAAACCTGAATTAATCTGCTGCTACATGGGAGCAGAATTTTTGTCCGCCAACGGAGTTCTTGCGCTGGGCATGAACTCAACTGTCGTCGAAAGAGAGAGTGGTCCAGTCTTTGACAGCATATTTGGTGAAACCTGCTGGCAGGGAAAAAGGAACTCCTTAGAGAAGGATGATGAATATATGGGGGCTCTGTCATTTTCAGCGAAATTGTCACCAAGTTGGGAATGAGAGCAACCCCTCTTCCCTTCGAGCTCTATCACCACGCCCCTGTTGAGATCAATGACCTCCAAACATCTATTTAAACCATTAACATGATCTCCAAAACTAGGTATGTTTTCTTTTTCGTTGTCATGAAGTGAATGAGGGTCCTTCTCAAGAGGGCGCCTGCTGGCCCTTTCATGTTCTTTCGTCATTGGCCTCTTGCTCTCTCCACCCATTTCATTTTTCAATATCCCTTCTGTTCTTTTCCTTTCTGCCTTCAAACTAGAATGCAGGCCTAGTGTTTTTGAATTATGTCCCCCATCAATAACTTTACTAGATCTTGAGCAATTTTCTCTGCACAATTGAGGAGATGTATTAGTCTGACCTTTTGAAGTTTTCCCTGGTAAATTTCTCGAGGTTGCTGTAACACGTCCGCGGGGGGACCTCGCGCTACAGCTCGGACTCCCTTTTGTTGTCACGGTTCTAAATCTGAACCAAAGAGTCCAAATCCGGCAAATCGTTTAAGAAAACAGATTTTTTGAAAAGTAGTGCCAAACATGGACTGCTTTGCCAGATTACAGAGTCGCCACCTAAATATTTTAAAATGGGAAATTTAGGAAACCCTGACTCGGTGCCGAAGGCCACATGTCCGTCATCACCAAAGTGGTCTTGGCTCGGGAGCTTGGGTACGATCGGGGAAGGTCAGCTATGAGCACCCCATTTCGCCCGGTCCGAAGACCGGCCTTTACTAACCGTGATATCCGATTTTGAAAACATTACATGCTCTTATTCCAATTATTAGCCTAGAATTACTATGTTGTGCGCGCAGCAAACAAGTATAGACTAGATTGCCTAATTTGGAAATAAACATTGCATATCCGTTGGTTTTGAAAATGCATTGGAATTTGCTACTCGCAAGTAGGCTAAAACACGGATTTCAACGAGTTTTCCCAACTCAGGCAATCCAACCTCCACCCACAGGCATTCAAGCAGTTTATCTCATATAAGCACTTAGCCGCATGGTAAGCATACTGTCATGTTAGCATTCACACGCATGTGGTATGCTAAAGCAAAAATACTTACATCGTACTCCGTGCCAAAACAATAAACTAGTTAGCAAACATGCATGCCCTAGTTCATGTTAGAGTGTCTAATGCATCGCATACAATCATGTAATTAGGATAGGCTCGGCTAACCCTAAAAATGGCATGTGAAATGCACTTTATTCGATGCACGTATTCAATTTGGAATTGAAAATACAATGCAGTTTGTATGATGTGCCGAGCCCGATGCATGTTTAGACAAATGCATGGATGCACGCATGCATAGCATAAGGTATGCTAAAATAGATGTGCCCTAATCTACCATCATAAGCAGGTAAATAAAAGGGTAGAAAGAAATGGGGGTTGGAAGACATACACCCACACACCCACACTTATTACAATTATGCCCTCACTCGGAGGGACCGAAAGAATAATACAAATAATTAACTACGCAAGCTAATTAAATATTACAAATTCACTAAATTAATTAACAAATTAACTAAGTTAATTAAAGCAGTAAATGCCTCGGGAAGAGGGCAAGATGCATCACGCGCCCGGGACCCGCTCGGAATCGCACTGCCATGCATGGTTGCCTCTGTTTTCCCTGCTTTCCTCCTCCGAAGACTGCCAAAACTTCAGGAATACTTCCCTGGACACTGGAGATCACCACCGGCTGGGGTAGAACACCACCGGCTGAAGGATGTGGCTACCGGCACTGAATTCATCCATCGGCTGCCAGTAGACTGCCGGTCGGCACTAAACAGTGCCGGTCGGCACAAAATGCCTGCAGAACCTGCAACTCACAGCAGCAGAGGACACAACTTGCATGGCAATGTAATTCAAAGCATGTATGGACCAAACACAGTCCTTATCATGTTTTTGACTCAAAGGAAGATGTGCCTCGGTTCTCGGACCACCAATCACGCATTTCCATGCATGACGGCCCAAGAAACCAAGTATGCACTTTGATTTCAAATGTCATGCAAATCAAACAAACACATAAAGCCCAACCTCTATCACTTGATCAAGAGGCAAGGCATGCATGCCAATGTAATGCAACCTAGGTATGTGATCTAGTATGCAACATGGGCATGCAAATGAACAATGTACGCTAGGCGCGCAACCTAAACATGTAAACAAACATGGTATGCAACAACATGCAACGATGGACTTAAACTAACATGGATAGCTCGCAAGCATGCCAAAATCAGTGGCCATAATCATGGAAATGAAGGCACAAAATGCACACACACATGCATGCAATCATGGTCCAATACCTTAAGCATAAGCAAGGCAACTCTTAAGCACACTTAAAGAGGCTAAGTATGGACATATAGCATGCAACGTAAGCTCTGAAATCATGTTATAGGAGGTTCCAAACCAACTAAATAAATCAACAAAGCATGCAACAATGCTCACACATTCACATACTTGAAGCATACAAGCCACAAAATGCAAAGAGGCTATATAATGCATGCTAGGATCGACTCAAACAACTTAAGACAAACCTAAATTATGGCAAAATAAACACAAAAGCTTCACAAATCTAAGCCTAAAACATGCTCGAACAAAGGCTAACAACCTAAGGCATATTAAGGCAATTACAAGGCATCACATGGTAGGTATGCTAAGCATGCACCAAACTGAAAAATACCCTTCTACAATACTGATGAGGGACCAAAAATATGACTACCTACAGTAGATGACAAGCCCCAAATCAATATACAAACATGCTCAAAATGCAATGCAAGATTAAGGCCCACAAAGGGGTATAACATGAAGTACCAAAAGGGTGCACCAAACAGCCAAAGACCCTTCATGAGACATGTAGAGGGGGGCAAAATAAGACACTTTTCAGGCCTGTCAAAGGCCCAAAAACAGAAGCATTGTAGGCTAAAGAAACATGCAAAAAAATGGGGACCAAAGAGGGTATTGAAGTTAGTCATGCATGGAGGCCCCAAACAGTGTTGAGCCCTTCTTCAATGTTGAAGAAGGGCTCAAAATAAGCCTCTTTGTAGTTTACATCGAAGCTCAAAAATACATGCAACTATGGCTTAGATATGAACCAAGAAAATGCTAGTTTTGGGGAAAAGTGTGCTTACCCTTGTAGACCAACAAACCAGCACCTCTTGGACCAAGTTTTGGTGCTCCTAAGCTCTACAAATGACCTCCCAAATTCTGGAAATGGAAGTGGTGGTGTTGTGCTATGGGTTGGTGAAGGAATGGCCCAAGAACAAGGGTGTTTGGAGGTTGAATGAGAGAGATATAGTGAGAGATGGAGGGATATATGTATCTATATCAGATATGTATCTATATCTCTGGTTTTTTGCTTAAGAATCTCTAACCAACACAAAGGAAGAGGAGGGGTGCTTATATAGGCAACAAAAAGTGCTCCAAGCTTCTCCAAGAAGCTATGCCAAAAGGGGCAAAGGGTGCAAAGGGTTCTAGGCTTCTAGAGGAAGCTAATACAGCTGGCCAAGCTTCCCCAAGAAGCTTGGCCAAAGGGTTCAAGCTTCTAGAAGCTTTAGGGGGTTCAAAGGTGCAAAAGGGTGCAAAATAGCCACATATATGCACGGGGGAGTGTGCTGGTGCATTCCAACTGGCACAGCTGGGATGCACCAGCCTTGGAGGGTGCAAAGGGTGCAAACCGGCCAGAAAAATTGGTCGTCAGCCAAAATAAAGTGCCGGTCGGCACTATTTTCTACCGGTCGGCAAAATAGATTGCCGATAGATTATTCCAAGGTCAAAAAACGGCCGGTGGGTATGGAAATTGAAGCCCCGGAAGTTAGCTTTCCAATGGCGCAAACCTTGCATCAAAATCCCTCCTGTGCAAAAAGTTATGCCCTTTTTAGTGAAGCCGCGCAGACTCGATCCAATCGGGATGATACCCAGCTTCAACCAATCATATCTCCTCCACCCAGACTTGGCTTTGGGAGATTCTTGAGTACAAAGTGAAGCCCCGGAAGTCTTCTTTCCAATGATGGTGGCCTCATATCTTAACTCCAAGTGTATAGATAGATGGGCTTGATTTAGCGATGACTGCTCGTCTTTCTCCCACCCGGATTCATCCTGAACTTCTCCCAAACTAGTTTTCTCCCCTCTTCTCCTCTTCTCTTCAACTTCAAACCCCGAAGTAAGGTGTTTTGAAAGATTTTTCAAAGATTTCATCTCTCTTTCATTCATCTCCACTTTGTCCTCGCTCGGTTTACCGAAAAGCGCACCATTTACCGAAATGCGAGCGTCGGAACATCGTGGGAATTTTATTTCAAAAATGTTTTAAAAGAGAGGGTTTTAAGGTCTCAAAACCATCCAAAATCATTTTGGTTCAAAATGGGGTGTGAAGTTGAGATTCGCCTCTCTCCTTGCCGAAGAAACTGAACCTGCGTCATGCGCACCTTCCAACACAGGGCAAACCATCAGTCGTGCCCAAGTCTTAAGGGCAGTCAAAAATGGGGTGTCTACAGTTGCAGACGTGCTGGACATTTTTGGGGAATTTTTATCTAGCTCTTGATTCTATCCTGCATATCTGCGAATGGCATTCAAAGAAGGATTTATCACTCCATTTTGCACAGAACCAAGTTTTGTATCCCCATTCTCTAGTAAAATTCTAGTAGTCTGAAGTTTCTTCGGCCTTTTTCTGTTTGTCACCCCACTGATATTAGGCAAAGCACTCTGCACTCCAAAATGAAACAGGAAATCTCTACCTACCGTCGACAGCGTAGCTTTGTCCTGCCAAAGCAGATAAGCTTTACTTGATTGAAATACTGACTTCACAAGGTAATACTCATAACATAAAACTAAACAAATTGGAAGAAAATAAAACTACCTCATCAAAGAACCCAATCCTTGGTGATGGCATTCGGAGACCCGAAGGTTTGACATTTCTGGTCGATTTTGCAAGATCATTAGCAGTTCCCCTAACTACTTCAAAACATGGATCTGGAAACCTTGTTTGATGACTTTCTTGATCATCAAAACATTCATCATGTGGGAAACTCTGAAAATTTAATGCTTGGGTGGCATCATTTCCTAAACAAGCTCCTCTGGAAGTACTGGTATGAAAACTGACCTCTAAACAGTTGGAGCTTTGGTTGGCAGTTGATGATGATTCTGAGGACCATCCATCAATGGAGCTAGCAGGTGATTCATAAGAAGAATGGTTTGACATGGACAATGAAGGGGTTGACAAACCAGGATTTTCCAACACAATTTTGTCTCCTAGTGAGCACCTGAGAGGAGTCTTGGAGGTTGAACCAGAGGCAGCAAGACTACTTTTCCTGGAATCTGCTTTTCTTCTCGAGTTTGAGGAAGATTTCAATGACGAAGCACTACTCGTAGTGACAGAAACTAAAGAAGATGATTCAAGGGATGTTGTAGAGCTAGTGGAACATGAGTTTCCCAATCCAGATTTCTTGGATAATATAAAATCTTTCCCTGTAACAGTCAATGCATTTTGACGTAAATTCCATTAGAAGTGGAAGAAAGGAACTTTTAAATTATATGAAGGTACTTACCAGATCCAAAGATGCAACTTTATTTCCCATTTGGACATGGTCTGCACCTAAGGAAATCTTTTTTCTTTGTCGTGCTGACGCCATGTTCATCCTGCTTAATATCTTGGGTGACTTATGAGGAAACGAATTAGCTTCACCATTCTTTTCAGCATCCTGTATTGATCAAATTAATTTGAGTTAGTTAATTCATATCCTAGAGTTAAGTTTCATTTCCTTACACAATCTTGTGTCTACATATCCAACAAGTTAGGCTACCAAATGCTGGACAAAATTGTAACTTGTAAGTAATAAATGATAATACTCATAACATAGAACTAAACAAATTGGAAGAAAATAAAACTACCTCATCAAAGAACCCAATCTTTGGTGATGGCATTCGGAGACCTGAAGGTTTGAAATTTCTGGTCGATTTTGTAGGATCATTAGAAGAATGGTTTGACATGGACAATGAAGGGGTGGACAAACCAGGATTTTCCAACACAATTTTGTCTCCTAGTAAGCACCTGAGAAGAGTCTTGGAGGTTGAACTAGAGGCAGCAAGTCTACTTTTCCTGGAATCTGCTTTTCTTCTCGAGTTTGAGGAAGATTTCAACGACGAAGCACTACCAAATGGAGAACAAGAAGCTGATGAATCATTACTGGCAGTGACAGAAACTGAAAAAGATGATTCAAGGGATGTTGTAGAGCTAGTGGAACAACATGAGTTCCCCAATCCAGATTTCTTGGATACTAAATCTTTCCCTGTAACAGTCAATGCATTTTGATGTAAATTCCATTAGAATTGGAAGAAAGGAACTTTTAAATTATGTGATGGTTCTTACCAGATCCAAGGGTTGCAACTTTATTTCCCATTTTGACATGGTCCGCACCTAAGGAAATATTTTTTCTTTGTCCTACTGACACCATGTTCTTTTTAGCATCCTGTATTGATCAAATTAATTTGAGTCAGTTAATTCATATCCTAGAGTTAAAATTTCATTTCCTTACACAATCTTGTGTCTACATATCCAACATGTTAGACTACCAAATGTTGGACAAACTTGTGACTTGTAAGTAATAAATAATAATGCAGCCTTTCAATTTGAGCAATCGAGATGAACACTTATGCATACTAAATACTAAAAGGAACTATATAATCTCATTGTCTTTGATTTATACATGCCTAGACAAACTTGTAACTTGTAAGTTATAAATAATAATGCAGCCTTTCAATTTGAGCAATTGAGATGATGAACACTTACACATACTAAATACTAAAAGGAACTATATAATCTCATTTTCTTCGATTTATACATGCCTGGACGATTTGTGGATGGACAACCTCCTTAACTCTTTTTGATCCTTGTATATAGACGCTTTGCCTCCTAGAAGTTGGTGTGGATTTCACCTGATATTTAGATACAAGAGAACTTAATTTCTCAATAAATGCTAGAACAATTACAATGAAAGACTACAATCAATAGCACACACCCTATTTCGAGAGATGTCATCAAGTTTCTTCAAGGCTGAAAAGAAGCAACCATTGATATTGAGCATGGATTTGTGATAAACAGATGCATAAAAAGGGAGACCATATAACATTTTTTACAAGACACTAAGACTAGGTACCAACCTCCTAAACACAAGATATTATTCTTACTAAGCCTAAGAGTAAGAAAAGAATTTAGGACAAGTGAGGTTTTAATATTTCCTGCTGCAACAATAGCGGAAGGCCTGATTACCCATTAAATCTCTTTGGGATACCTTAAATGCAATCACATTGCAATTCACATACAAAATGAACAGGCAAAAATTTCTTCTTCCATTCATAATAAGATTTGTTCTGAATTTGCAATATACTTACAGTGGGTTTCCCGTTTGTGGGCTTCTCCAACTCCTGATTTGCAAACTGACTTGTAAATATTGGACATTATATTGGATTTCTCAATGGGTGCTCTTATTTCTTCAAACAAATCAACCTCAGTGCTTTGGTTGCTGCCCAAAGAGAAGTCATCACTATCTAATGTAGATTCTGAGTCTGCATATCTCCGCGTACACAGATCTTCTTAAGTTACGGGTAATAGGTGAGCTTCAACCTTCTCAAATCCGTTATTTATGACAAACAACTCTTCTGGATCTAGAAGTCCTGATCACGCATGGAGCATTAATGACTTCAAATTTTAACTTGCTCTAACCATATGAAATGAGTTAACATTGGTAGAAGGCACCAAATATTTTAGATTTCTTGTAAAAGCATACCTGCACTGGTGAAAAAAGCAGTATCCCAATCTAAACTTTTGCGCAAGTTGCTTGCTCTTCCCAACTCAGTGGATTCATGAAATAAGACCTTTTGCTCCCTTTGCTCGAGTGTTTCTACTGCATTTTTAGGTTCACGAGAATCTGTGGTCCCAAACAGCTTGAAACCTTCTTGCAAATCTATTTTCTCCAACACTACTGTGAAAATGAATTCAAGAATCAAATGTTTCAGGCCAAAATTGAAAATGGAAGAATGTATATGTTCAAGTAACTGCAGAATTGTTCCTAATGTTGATGCAGAAACTAAGATCAGTTTGTGGTTTTTCATGCAGCCTAAGCAAATTAGAGTCCTTTAGATATTGATGTGTTAGTTATCAGGAATTAGGAGAGTCAAAGATGATGCAGAACTATGAAATATCTCACAAATAAAATGATATCAGAAATTCAGACCTCCCATAAGGGAACTACTGTAAAATATTAAGGTTCTTAAAATTTTGCTCCCATCCCCGAAAGTAACTGAAGAATTAGAAACACGGGTCTATTCTAATGGATTGATTATTAGTCTTAACACCATGATAAACAACATGACATGAAAATTAGAATTAGAATGTAAACATGCCTACATGGAGCAAAGAAATATCATTCACGTACTATATAACCTACAATTAGATTATCACAGAGTATTTCTTCCAATATACTTGTGTTATCTCACATTAAGACATAAGTACAAAGTATTGTATTGGTGGAGATTAGGCGACTAGTTACAATTTATAAAGCATGGCTAGAGGGATACAAGATAGAGGTATGACACAATATGGATACATCAATACAAATTCTGAAAGAAGTAGGATATGGATTATGTTAAAGGATACGACCATAAATAAAAATATATATATTAAAAAGTAATTGTCATAAATCTTTTAGGATAAACTATTTTTCTTTATTTATCTACAATTAGGAAACACTCTAATTTTGGCGAAGCTGAGTCAGACTTTAGATTTCTAGAAAAAGTTGAATAAAAATTGATTAATTTATTCAGATGGTGATAATTAATCAAATCATTTGAGAGTCACATAGGTATTTTATATACACAGTTACATAACCACCATAAAGTATGTAAGCTCTCTACTTCCAGCCCCATGCTCCGCATATAACTCCACTATCATCAAGAGTTGCAATGCTTCCCTATGATGTATTCATGCACATAAGTATGTGTTGACTTTCTAGTCTACCAAATAGTCTTAATTTCAAACTACTAGAAGTCACGGCACGCAAAAAAATTCGAAGTGTAGTATTGGTAGAGATTAAGTGACTAGTTGAATCTATAAAGCATGGAATGGGATACATGATAGAGGTCTGACACAATATGGATATATCGATACAAATTCTGGAAAAGTAAGATATGGATTATGTTAAGGATACGACAATATATAAACATATATAAATTTAAAAAGTAATTTTGTGAAGATTGTTTTTCAAGCTACTAGGAGTCATAGCAAGCACAAAGTGTGCATAAATCATTAAAAGACAATAACAATTCTAAATATAAAATTTATGGTATAAATGAAATGTTACCAGAAATGATGCCGTAAATTACTTCAAAAGATCAGCAACCCAGTAAATTTTTTTAAAAAATGGACAAAAAGAAAAATAAAAAAGTAATCAACAAAATATTCAAAATTCCTGTTAAATTTTATGTTTAGAATATCATCAATTTTTGTGTTTTTTTTTTTTTCATGGGATAATAATACCATCATCAAATTGAAGTTATTTAATCTCTTTGTAACACATTTGACATTGGAAATTAATAACAGTGAAAGAAATGAAAATTATAGGCAGATAGATCACTATATCTAGCTAAGCATATAGCGACAATGACTATGAAAAGCTTCACACACAACATCACACAAAAAAAATCAAAATAAATTTTATATATATACATACAATTTATGGTAGATGCATATGTACGTAAAAATGACGAAAAATCTTTTAAGTGATGTCATTTAAACCAAGGTGGTGGTGATAGTATAAAATTATTGAGCAAATCCAAGGAGATAATTGAATGTTCTTCTTCTCTATAATATTGGTTTGGAGGAATTGGAAAGTCTATTCCTCTTTGATAAAGCAAATATGTATATTCCTCGTATGGTACTTCTGCATACGTACTGACTGGATACACAACACATACCCAAGCTTTTTCTTTTTAATTTTTGGCGTACTCAGACGTACTTAGTATATACCCAAGCTGTACCGTACCTGAGTTGAAATAATATTTTCTTCTACTGCAGAGATAAAACTCCTTTCACTAGACTTCTTTTTTATTTTTTGTTTTATACTTAGCATGATTTTAAAATTAAACTATGGTTTGTAAGTTATTTAATATATTGACATTTAATTTTGATTTATACCCTTACTTTTGACATTGAATGTTAATTGTAGGTTGAACCTTAACAAATTAAATCATTTAATTAATTTTTGCATTACTCTAAATTAAAAATAAATATTTTTTTACAAGCGTACCAAGCCTTACCCGTACCCTATTTTTAAAAAATTTTACCGTATTGATGTACCCGTATCGTACCAGTACTAGTATTCGTATTCGTACATGTACCCGTGCTTCATAGGCAACAATGACTATGAAAAGCTTCACACACAACATCACACAAAATAAGTCAAAATAACATTTATATATACATACAATTTATCATAGATGTATATGTACATAAAAATGAAGAAAAGTCTTTTAAGTTGTATGATACAGATAACGCAACGGGTAAAAGGATTCAAACCATACCTTGCGTAAAAGAATTCGAAATGAAGAACCTTGTTGGTAAATCACGTGCTTGACAACCATTAACTATGAACACCCAACAATGGAGTAGTATCACTGACACTAGTCACAGTGCAAAGCCTGGATCAACCTCTGATGGGAGAGAGTTAGAGAGAGAGTATAGGGAAAAAATCTTATGGGTAAAAAACCACATCACGTATCTGATGTTCTATATATTAAAACATATAATCAGATATATAACCATATATATCCATCTATCCATATCTCCTAAGGATAGGATAGACGTAGATAGATAGAGGGTTATCCTAACAAATAGGATAATCAAGAAATCAAATTCAAATTACATGAGTAATTTGAATGGGCCATGGGTCATGCCACATGGGCACCCAAATTCGAGTCCAATACCCGGCCCAACTTCTAACATCTCCCACTCGCACATGAGTTGGCATGATACTGCCACATCTTTATCTCAATCTCCCAAATATTGAACAATCCCATACTAGCCAATGAACCGTGTAACCGCTGAGAAACACTTGCATATGGGAGCTCTATACTAGAAACTCAAAATGAGCCAGCATAGGGACATCAACCCAAAAAATAGAAATAGTGTCTCATATACCCCAGACCCATCTAATTACACCGGTCCAAAAACATCTCTAATCCCTCAAAAGAGCATGTTTGACCACTATTTGGGTAACTGTTTTAGGCCGTAAAAGATTTATTCGAACTAGCAATCCTTTTTGCGCTCCTAACTTTTCACCATAAAAACAGAAGGTAAATCCCTACGGATCTACTTATCCAATTCTCCAACGAGAAGTTGGGTCATAACGTCCACAAATCAAAATTGCGAACTCATGTCAATCATAGCCTAAGTCAAAGTAACCTTACTCCCCAAGAGAAAGTCTTCTCATGGTCTACACCTTCCTCAATGGTGCGACTTTTTGGTATCTAGCGAGCCTTATGCCTCAAAAAATGACTATCCAAATCGCGCATAACTTTAGAACAATTTCGCGTCATAGCGGAAAGTCAACCAAATTATCGAAATGGTTAATCCTCAAAGACTTTGTCTTAAACTGCGCAACATTGATCCACTTTTCTAAAAGTAGGGAACTAGAGAGCCTTTGGCATTATCCTAGGCTCTTTATCATCTTGCGGAGCAATCATGAATGTTTCCCTTTTAATCACCCAGTGATGACGTGGAAAATTTTCACATTCTCTACCAGGTAACTAAGAATGTAGGGTATTCTTCTCTAATAGAGTAATCCACTAGTAGGCACATCGCTCCCACTGTCCCTAGGATATTGGAAATTTCCATTCTCAACTAGGCTACATAAACCACTATACTTAGAATTCTCTATTTTATAGAGTTCCAAAACTCTATTCACGTCACCTTTACTAAGAAAACTTTATATAACTTAGTTACACTCCCACAAAGCTGCTTATTTATAAGCACATGACCTGGAGGGTTTACATGACTGCATACAATAATGCGCCACATGACCCTAAGTTTTTACAAGACAGCATACAATAATGCGCCCTAGATCTTTAGGTCTTAACTTCGCAACCTTAAGAGAAGTAAAATAAAGATAAGCTGCTTGATGGTTACAGATCGCCTACAAATGGCTCTCTGCTAACCTATTATTTAAATGGAGTGGAAAATCTGATATGGAGGGCACTTAGTTAGGGATATAGGCAACAAACTAGTGCAATTCCCAATTGGGAAACATTTTGCGCCATCATCCACCTAACATAAACAATACTTAATTCATTATCTCTACTACACCATTGTGCTGCTGAGTACTAGGAATAATCAATTTTCTAAGCATCCATCTCTCTTCACAGAGTTTCAAAAAAAAACTCAAATAGATACTCGCCACCTTAGTTAAAACTAAAAGCACAAAAGCTCTTATCTAATTGATCTCAACCTCATGTGTGCAATGTCAAAAATTATCTCAAAACTTTTGACTTATGGGAGATCAAATAGCCTTGGCTAAGATGCGCATCGTAATCTATAAATGTGTCAGGATTGAGGCTAGCTATCATACCCTTACACATATCCAGTCACAAATATCATAGTGGACTAAATGCGCCAATACAAATGCCCTTCTGCAGCTTTCCTACTTACTTGTGCGCAACCATTGCAAACAAAGTTACACATTCACATGAGAGCAAGATGTCACAAGCGAGTGGGCCCGAGAGGGCTTACTCAAACCATCTATGTCATCTTCTCATTAATGTGATTAAGTATAATAAGCCACCAGTTCATGACCAATGTCATAAACTAATTCCAATCATTCTAATGTGTGAATTCTCGAAGACAAGTTTTAAAGGTTTTAGGCCCAACTAGGTAATGACTCACGACAAATTCATGTTCACTAGATCATAAAAGGATGTTATGGAGATATCAAGTGCACCTAAGTCACAAATTTAACTAGTAAGTGCTAATCCCCTACACCTTCAAGTCAATTTTATTCTCCATACACTTTACTGCATCTAGTTGAAAGATGACGATACTCCTCTTGCCATCTCTGTTTCTCGCTTCATAGTTACTTGCAATTAATTCTACTATCCACAAGAAGGAGAGAATAAGCTATCAATCTATGACAACTCCCGAAGTAACTTAAGCACGAATTAGGCTAAAGAGTCTAATTCAACACAATGCTCTCACGAGCCATGCGTCAAATTCTTAGAGTCATAACAACCTTGTCGGCCTTGACCTTTTCATTACTACGTTGCAACGTTTGCTAAGTGGTAAACGTTATTCAAAAGCATTAGCCTAGCTAAGCAATCATACAAAGAAGCACCTCATCATGTCTCACACTCAAGTGTGGAAATAGTAAGTGTCCAGACTTAGACAAGTTGGCAATGCTAATAGATTTTGCAGTCACTTGATGCTAATCTTTTCACTTAGTGTTAATAGATTTTTGCTGCTACTAAGCGCTAATCTTTCAACTTCAAGTGATACTTTAATGCACACTATTATAGTGCGTGAAATTTTTGCTCCATCCACTCCCAACAGTTGGGTAGAGAGCAAAACACTGCTTATACTGGTTACTCGTCTTACACTTAATGACTAATTTATTTAAGCTCGCATTTCTTGGATGACGTGACTCTTGAATGTTACTTCATCTAATGATGCAACATTATTACAAGTTAAATTACAAAGTCAATCCGCACAACTCAATAGTCAAGATCATATACAGATCTATTGAGGGCTTACTAATTTCACAACTCCAAAACTCACCAATCAAAACTACGTAGCATGCCGCTAACCATAGCGCACACATCAGTTTTTATTGTGCCAAACAAGGCAACAAAACCATGGCGACTTTGAGTCATGTTTCCTTACTTTGGCTCAATTAAACTCTAACCTAAAGTCTCCAAGACTTTTTGCTCATCTAAAGAATATGATTACATTGTTCACATTTGAATATCACTACTAAGTTTAGGTCAACCAAATTAATTTCCATAAGCTAAGTCAATTTAGAGAGAAATTCGCATTGGGATTAATTTGATTAGCATAATATAATTTTGCTTAAAAAATCTAAATTAAATAGTGACAATATTACACAAGTCGCAAGATCGAAAATCCGCTATGCTCGTAATCATCTTTTGCGCCACAGGTGACAATTATCCAAAAATTTAATTTAATTCCTGCACAAAATATTAGTTTTTAGGAGTAAATCTACAAAGATTTCTCTCAACCGAACAACCTCCCACTGACTATGCCATGTCTAAAGCATGATAAAATATTCTAATTCCATACAATAGCATCTTAATGTAGATTCACAATCAACTCACGCTATGTTACATTTAATAATGGATTTTAAATAAAAAACAATTAATCATGTTATTCTAATCACAACATATTAGAAACTCTCTAGGCAAAAAATAACAATATGCTATGTTTAATATTCAGATTATGCCATAACAGAAAGTATATCACTTCTGAAATTTTTCTGGAATTTTCTGGTATTTTATGGAATTTCAAATAATTAATAAATACCCATAAAATCATAAATAAATATTCCAGAATCTGGGAAAAAGAAAAAATCATACCAGTAAATAGTAAACCATTACAGTAGTCTACAGAAAAAATTTCAGCCCCAGAAACTTAGTCATGCAACACCAGAAGCATTTTAAAGCAGAAATAATGAATTATTATTTCAGAAAAAATATTTTTATTTTCATAAAATTTTGAAAATTTTACAGTAATTTAAAAATTTTAATTCTAAGTCTAACAGTACCAACCACGCTTAAAACAAAGCTATAACGAATTACTTATGACCATTTAAAGCAATTCTAGATTTTAAAAAACAACAAACAGCACCTTACATCCAGCTGCCGAACCAGACAAGCCGGCGCTGAAAACAGCGCGGCTTGGATGGGCGCACCGCGCGCGGTGGACAACGTGGCTGACATGCATGTGATGGCGCGTGGGAAGCGCGCCTGGCGCGTGATGGCACGTGGCCGCCGCTGACGGCGTCAGTTGGCGCGTAAGGCACACGTGCTACCTTCCGGTGTGTTTTCTAGTCCAATTTTGGTACTGTCGGACTCCATTTTCCAAAATAAAAACAATGGTGGTATCAAAAATGACATTTAACAAACACAAATAATGGAGTGTAGCACACTCTCTCTCTAATGAGAGTGGAAATGCAGAAACTCTACACTTCATCTTTTTCCTTAAGCCACCAAAAACACAAAACGAACCCAAATTAGGGTTTATTTTTTCTCATCAAACGTAAGTCGAAATCAAGCCCATAATATACCATTTCGAAGGTATCAAAACAAGGATTCCAAATATATAATTTTCATAACATAAAAACAAAGCGTTTAAAACCAGCATGCAGTCAAAGTTATGAAAAATTAAATATGAATCTCCATTTTTCTCAAAATCCGACCGTTGGATTTTCATGAAACTTCGCAGACATATTCTACATAAAATATACTATAACATATGTAAATTTCAAGTTGATCGGAGAAAGTTCGAAAAAATATTAATTTTTCATGCATATATCACGTGTATATATATATAATTATATACATATTTTAATGCACAAAAAACAAGCACAAAAATACCCATTTATGGCTCTGATACCAATGTAAGATACAGATAGCGCAGCAGGTAAAAGGATTCAAACCATACCTTGTGTAAGAGAATCCGAAACAAAGAACCTTGTTGGTAAATCACGTGCTTGACAATCATGAACTATGAACACCCAGCAATGGAGTGATACTACAGTATGAGTATCACCCACACTAGTCACAGTTCAAAGGCTGGATCGTTCTCTGATGGGAGAGAGTTAGAGAGAGAGTATAGGGAAAAAAATGTTATGGATAAAAAACCACATCACGTATCTGATGTTCTATATATTAAAATATATAATCAAATATATAACCATATATATCCATCTATCTATATCTCCTAAGGATAGGATAGATGTAGATACATAGAGGATTATCCTAACAAATAGGATAATCAAGAAATCAAATTCAAATTACATGGGTAATTTGAATGGGCCATGGGTCATGCCACATGGGCGCCCAAATTCGGGTCCAATACCCAGCCCAATTTCCAACATAAGTGATGTCATTTAAACCAAGGTGGTGGTGATAGTATAAAATTACTGAGCAAATCCAAGGAGATAATTGAATGTTCTTCTTCTCCATACTATTGGTTTGGAGGAATTGGAAAATCTATTCCTCTTTGATAGAGCAAATATATATATATATATATAATACACACAGAGACGATGTACTTTGCAACTCTATTTTTTCCACTGCAACAAGAAACTGAATGACAATCATTATTTAATCAAAGGCCCAACCCACCTTGAGGCCTTTAAGCAAAAATGTTATCCTTCAAGTTGCAACACTAGTAGGAGCAAGAAAACACTTTATCTATAATAGCACTTGCACCACAGACATCCTCCAATTCATATAGGAAACCATTTGATTTGAAAGAGAAAGTTGGCAAGTGAAAAGCAGTTTCAGGAGAAGTTGTCAGGATGTGAATTTGTGGGAAGTTGATTTTAATGTTTCTAAGTGGAAAGGAGTTTGTGAGAATTTTGATTATTGCCCCATAACTTGATAGAAAGAAAATAATACACAACTTCAGTACATGATCAACACCAAAATGAGCCCCCTTTATATATTAATATTGATAATATATTCATATAAGATATATTGAGGGTTCATTATGTCCACTCAAACTTGGACCAAATTTGACATGCTTTATTCTCAATGTTTCCCAATTCTTCTTACCTGGAAACTACTCTTGTATTTATCCTAACAATTACTCTAATGCTATGCAAGAAATACTCAACTTTCAAAATAAGTTACATGATCTAGACGATGCGGAACGTGATATGTGGATTTTATTTATTTGTAATTTTTTTTTAATTTATGTTTATTTTTTTTATTATTAATAATTTAATTAAAACCTTAGTATATTTAGTTACTTATTTTATTAGAGATTAGGCTTCCAAATAATGTCATGATTTACTTTGTTATTTTTAATTAGGGTTTCCTACGTTGCCTATATATATGGCTCTATGTAATAGTTTTCGGTTAGCTTTGAGATAATAGTATTGAGTAGTTAGAGGTTGTGGCCGTTTTTGTGAGATTGAGGTTTTGACCGTTGTATTCTTCTTCTCTCTTCTAGTTCTTCTCAAAACTTTTTGATCTTCTCTTTTAGATCAATTCTCCACATATTCTGATTTTAGGATCAATTGAATAGCCGATTTAGTACTTGATTGAAATAAAATAAAATAAATTTCAAATTATAGATACGTTTAAGAAGTATCAAATAGGTTTATGCTAGTATCCAAAAAGTATTGATACTCGATACAAATACAACTCTCACCTAGAAGTATCTGTATTTCATAGGTTGCAATGAATGTCAAATCTGGAGGAGAGGGACTCTGAAATCCGAATCAAATTGGGTGGAAGAAGTTCGGGTGAATGCTGGAATCTTTCCCAAACCCTAGAATGTTTGGTTTTGAAGAACATATATATATATATAAACAAGTAGATACTAATATACTATCTAATCAAAGTTTGATTCTTTGATTTTACTATTAATACCCACAAGCAACTTAACCCTTCAAGTACAATTTAAAGTCTTTCCCTTACATCACACAGTTAAATGACAAAACTCCAATAAAGATTTTTTCAAAAATAAATAATAATAATAATAATTAAATAATCCAATCGAGATCAAGAAAAGCAGTTCCTTTCATACAAGAACATGTCACAATTCACAAAATCAAGCTTCATCAAGATTTTCACAATTAACAAACATCAAAATAAATCCTCAAACCCTAAACTTCGTTTAGTTTCGGAATGAATTGGAAATTTGAAACTTGTATAACAATTGTATATAACCGAGATAAACAAACACAAACATAGATATTGACGTAACTACATATAAGAAGGAAGATAAAGGAGAACCTAAAAGTCGAAACTCTTGGAAGCTATCGCAAATAAGCAGCAATAAGAAAATAATTTTCTAAAGAAATATCGAAATATTTTAAACACAAACCAAACAAGACCATAATATTTTTAAATATTTTTAGCATTTATTCTAAAAGCACATATTAACTAGACTCTTGTAATAAATAAATGATAAAGAGTGGTGTTAGGGATCCCAATTAATCTACTAAATTTTCTGCCAAATCTCTCACATGTGTGAGTTTGTATGGGTCAAAGTTTGGTAGATTATTTGGGGTTCGTAACATTTTCCAATAATAAATATAATTTTAAAATATACTACAAAACAAAAAGGAGAATTTACCCATAAATCCTATATGGGGGAGTGTTGATCCATTTAGTCCTAAGAGTTTTCTTATGGATGGATTGGTCCTAGTTTTTTTTGAAAAGGCGTATCTCTTGACTAGAATACTCTTTTTAATGATTCATTTTGGGAACAAATTGCTGGGTGTGTGAGATTGAAACCATACTGGTTTAAAAATAAGAACACATTAAAATGATAAAAACACTAGAAAACCTTGACAGAACAATGTCCATACACATTGACAATATAACCACTACTCCTTATTTTCATATCGTTCAACGACACAGTTGAGTACGGTGTTAATGCCGTGTTATATAAGCAGATCCAACACATCTACAGTTCCACAACACAGGACACTACACCTAGGTTGGCCAACATGTAATGCCAAACCACATAGACATTAGGATCACATAACCAGGACCACATTTTGGTTATATGGTTTAATGTGTATGTGGAATTCTCATATATCACCCATTAACATCACAATCCAATTGCAAAATGTGTCACCTGGATAATACCCCAACCTAGAAGTGAAAGAGAAACACAGAATGGTTGATCCTACCAAAAAAAAAAAAAAAAAACACACATCAACACAAGATTGAATACCGGATGACGTTGCCAAACAATCTGAACCCAACAAAATTCAAAAATCTAACAGTGGTGGACCAAATACCAAGCACATACCACAAAAAAGGCATACAACATCAGTATTAAACCCCAACGTTACAACCCCTAACTCTACGCTAGCAAACCCTATCAATAGGCCTCCCATTCCCGACTCCTTTTCAAATAAACATCACTAACTTGGTCGTGGCGTTGTCTCCGCAACACCCATTCAACAATACAAATTCAACGTCTGCTGGCTCTAACACCTAATCCCTCGTTCACACAATGTAGGGTTTCTGTATCCTAATGTGCCTCAATATCATGACTTCTGGAAGTTGCAACGAAGAACATTGGAACCCAATGTCATATTAACTACGCAACAATTCAACATTGGGAATATAGAATCTTTCCTACCCTGATAGTGTGAGATTCGATTGCAAAGGAGGGAAAACACAAAAAATCTATAGTGAGCTTGGTGTAAATGTGTAATTTCAGCCCATTGCAAAATCTCACATTCACCCTTTGTTTTCCACACGCGCATGTTCTGCCCCCATCCCTTAAAGTAATTTCACTTATAACAGGACTTTTGGGTCCATAAGAAAAACCTAGGGACTAATCAGTTCACAAAATCTAAATTTAGCATTTATTGGTGCTTCACCCAAACAAAAATGATGAAATAATATAATAAGGTGAGATGATATGATTGTAAATGATCCAAATTAAAAATAAATAAATAGGATGAATCATCTTATTTTGAGCTCACATCAAAATATTGGACAATTCAATTCTTTCCAAAATAAATAATTAGAAACATAAAAATTGAATATAAAATTAAACAGAACCCTTTTACATGAGATGAATCTCACTTTTTATTAATCCTACATCAATTCAGCCATATATTTTTGTGCAGGTAGAATAATTATTGTTTACAAAGGTCAGTGACACAATCTTAACTAATAAAAAAATATATGTATAATTATTAGGGTTTAAATTAGTAAAATGGTAAATAATGGTTTTAGGTTATACTAACCAGAAATACCGGCGGTGCAGTAAACAAGGACAAAGATCATGCCGCCAAAGGCCCATGCGATGCCGAGGATGCCGACACCACCACACTGGTCAGGGTTCTTGATGGGATCAATCTGGCTCTTGTAACCGATGACGGTGAGGACGGTGATGTAGAGGAAGAGAAGTGTGGCTATGAACTCTGCAATGATAGCTCTGTAGAACGACCATTTTGTCAGCTCCACCACGTCCACTAGCGAAGCTGGAGGCGGGTCGTGGTAGTCTTTGGCTGAGAACTCCTGCTCTGTTACTACTGTTTCCTCAACTTCCTTTGCCATTCTAACAAAAGACCCTATGTGTGTAGAGAGAGAGAGAGAGAGAGAGAGAGAGAGAGTAATGTAGGATGTGGAAGGTGAGGAAGAGAGGGGTAGGTATTTATGGAGAGAGAGAGAGAGATCGCGGGGAGAGAGAATTTTGGACCCTGTTTGGAATGGTTTTCAAACTATGATTCCACCTCTTTATTTGTGTTGGATGTTTGTTTATAGTTTCCAAAGTTAATTCTAGACTCAATTTTGAAAGCTTTGCCAAAGGTGGGAAATTTTGGACTAACTGATCGTCTGGCCGATTGACCAGAGTAGTGCAAATTTTTATTTTTATTTTTTTTCAATTGACATATGTTAATTATTATATACTCAAAAAAAATATTTTTCGAATTTTTAAATTTTTTTTATGTATTTTAATAGAATTTTGAGTTGTATGTTTGGTTATGAGTTATAAATTTTTATATCAAATATCATATGTCACATCAAATTTCCCTACTCAATTCAAAAACTATTTTCAAAACTCTTTCACCAAACAAATTTTCCACACTCAAATCATAATTCCAAAACTCACAAACTCAAAATACAACTCCTACTCTCAAATCATTGTTAGAAAGTTCTACCAAACGCAACCTTGAATTTCAAGAGAGAATGAAGGTTGATTAATGAATTTAATTAAGGAATTAGTTATGAAAATTTTGGAAAGAAAAATAGATTCCAGAGAGGGAATTTAAAATTTCAAGAGAATGGAAGTTGATTAATGAATTTAATTAAGGAATGAGTTGTGAAAATTTTGGAAAGAAAAATAGATTGCAGAGAGGGAATTTTGAATTTTAAGAGAATGAAAGTTGATTAATGGATTTAATTAAGGAATGAGTTATGAAAATTTTGGAAACGACTGATCTGACAAGAAAAATAGATACACCATCTCCAATCATTTATTAAATTTTTTATTTGATTTTAAATGAGTTAAAAATTTGTTTTGATATGGGTTATTCCAATCTTTCATTAAATTTCATCAAAAGTTTTTAAAAAATTACTTGTTCATCTTAAATTTTATTATTCTCTCCATCCCACTCAAAATATAAGTCTTTGCTTAAAAATTAAGGACTAAAATAATATAAATTTCTTATTTTGTTCTCTTTTTTTTTTTTTTAATTTATTAACAACACAAAAAAGTATAACTATGATAATTGATATTTCCTAAAAAATATACTGTACTATCAAAGGATAATTTTGAAAATTAATTTTTTTAAATGTAATAATTGTATTACTAAAAAAAATTAAATTCTCCAAAATAGACTATTATTTTGGGACGGAATCAAATTTAAAAGAAAAAAGCTTATTGAAAATTTAGTGAAAGATTTGGTTCATCCTTAATTTGACAAAAAATTTGGCTGCGTTTGGAGAAGCTCTCCAAACACATTTCCATCCATTGATTTCAGTGTAATATTTGTTTTGAATTTTCAAATTATAATTCTACACCCACTTTTGAAAACTCTTTTCTAGGCGGAAAATTTTGGCTAACCCAGACGTCCAGCCGGTTGATCGAAATAGTGTTCAATTTTTTTTTTTTTTGTTTACACCTGTTATTTTTATATTTTAAATTAAAAATATTTCCAGAATTTTTTTAAAATTTTTTATAAGTCTTGAATAGGATTTTAGGTTATGTGTTTTTTAATGATTTTTTTATTGTTTATTTTTTTTTTTATCTTTTATGACCTTTTTCAATTTTTTTTCTAAAAAAAAATATTTACATTCTATCTGACTAGACAAATATAAAAAATTAAAAAAATATATATATAAATATAATTTACCCCACCATTTGATACCACTACAAAATTGAGTGAAGAAGATGAAGAAACTTCAAACCCCTTTCCAAGTATTTATTTTTGTGAAATTTCATTTATGAAATTGTTTGAAATTTGCTTGAAATTAGTTGAGATTCTTTTTGCTTTGTTTGAGATTGCTTGAAATTTCTCTGAAATTGTTTGATTATTGTCTTTGTAGTGATTGTTGTTGTTGTTTTCTAAATTTGTTATATATATATATATGTTCTGTTTGGGGGGAGGGGGGGAGGTTTGCCTCTATCTCCATCTCCAAAAATCTAGAAAATAGTATTTTTTTATTATTATTGTATTGCTGTTGGATTTTTCCCAATGTGTTTGTTTGTTCCATAGAAATTTTGGAGCCAAATTCTATTTACTTGGATGATGATTGCCAAACGTGTTGCCAAATTTGACAGAGAAAATGGCAATTGTCAAATTTAACAAGGGTTATAGCGGTCCATTGGAGGAAGATTTTTGGAGACTATTGCTAAATTTTGGCAATGGCAGCTCCAATAGCTTGCCATTGGAGATGCTCTAATGTGTGAGAAAAAAAAAACAAATTCTTTTAATATCTAACAACCTTCTTCTCTATGATTAATTAGAACATTCACATCAGTTTTAACAAATTTCGAGCCAAATTCTAATTTAAAAAAACTAATTTCTTATTTTAATTAATTACTATTTTAACTGTATCATTCATTAGACTCTCTATTCTAATTCTATTTTATCATTCATTCCCTCAATGAAAAATACTCAAAAAAGTCAAAATAGTGAAGATAAAATTTATCCCCCTCCCCCCCAAAAAAAAAAAGAAAAAAGAAAAGAAGATAAACTATTCAATTGCCAGTAAATTAGTTTTTTGAGTCAGATGGAGCATTGTTTCATGATTTGCTAACTATATTTAATTAAAATTTTTAATTTATCTACTAGTGTGAATACTCTTACAAAATACATTGTCATGAGTTTATATATGTTGGTGGCTGGCACGCATTTTTTTGAAAAAAAAATCAAAAAGTTAACTTTTAACTATGAGTAATGCTAGAGATTCCAAAAATTATACCAAAGTTTCTACCAAATGTCTCACATGGGTGTGGAACCCATACAATGTGTGTCCGATATGGATCCCATACCCATGTGAGACATTTGGTAGAATTTTTGAGGTGTCTACCATTTTTGTTTAACTATATTTCCAAAACAACCCTAATGGAGCCTTCACATTTGAGAAGTCAGCTATTTTAATAGGTTATTTTAAATATTGACTATTTTAATAGGTTAAAATAGTTATGTTTGAGGAGAGGGTGAGATTTTTTTATAGTTGAATATGATGTTTGTGAGAGAAAAAATGAAATAATTATGAATTTGATATGACATTTTGTCTTATTAGTTATTTTAGCATATTTTATCTTTGAATGCTATTTTAGCCCAAAAAACCAAAAATCCTTTTCAAAATTTATTTAGAATTATTAACTTGTGGTTTGAATTTATTCTACATATAATCTCATATTAAATGAATTCAATCTTAATCACACAATCATGTTATGTCGGTAGAAAATTGAGATTATTTTTTTGGGTAAACAGAATTACTGACCCATAATTCATACCCACTAAAATGAATTTTTTTGTGTTGGGATTCATTGACCAAATACGGATTTTGTAATATGATATAATAAATATATTTTCTTTATTTTAAATAATAAATATGTCACGACCCCAACCCGCCCCTAGTAGGATGGTGCCGTGATGGCCAGTAACCTGAGATTACCGAAGGCCAACCCTCAAAAAAACACACACAAACAGAGTATACATAGGGGGCTTACAATTGCGGAAGCAATAATTAAAAGTACAAGCGGTCCATGAGAGCTGTGCATAGATCAAATGAGATGGCAATCAATATGGTTTTACAACCAGTCTATAAATAACAAAGTACAAATTACATCTTGATCAAAAGGCTTCTCAGCCGACATGTACAAAACACAGGAAATACAAGCCAAGAAGCATGATTTTCAATATTTGCCGACGTAAATACAAAGCCGACATAAACACAAAAATGCCGACGTAAAAGCATGAGTCGAGCCGACGTAAACCCAATCCAAAAACGAGCTTTGCAACAACACATCTAGGCGTCGCCGCCGTCCTGCTCATCACCTACATATATATAGAGAGGGTGAGCTTGGATACTCAGTGAATGGTACTAGTAATAAAGGTTTTGCATGAATATAGTCGAAGTCTTTTCAAAACAAAACATGCCAAAACCACACAAATATTAGCCGAGATCCTTTCAAAGTAAATCACATCAGAACTTTACCAAATCAAGAGATGAACCGTATTCATCTATCAAGTCTTACAAGTCTCAAGGGATGCTTACTGACATCGGCAAAATACAAATCAAGCTTTCCGAACAAACAAATCCACGCGGTAAACCGTCAGTGGCAAAACAAGGATTGCATGATCCGTAATCGATCAATCAAAGGCGCTGCGAAAGTTTATAGTCCTCCAGCACAAGGGACTTGTGTTACTTAAGCCCGTAGCTCTTTTTAACACGATGATCTTGTGTTACTTAGGCCCGTAGCCCGTTTTAACATGATAGTCTTTACAAAAAAGGACCGTATCCTTTTATATTTAGTGCTGCGAAAGTTTAGAGTCCTCCAGCCAAGGGACTTTTATACTTAGTGCTGCGAAAGTTTAGAGTCCTCCAGCCAAGGGACTTTTATACTTAGTGCTGCGAAAGTTTAGAGTCCTCCAGCCAAGGGACTTTTATTCTTAGTGCTGCGAAAGTTTAGAGTCCTCCAGCCAAGGGACTTTTCAAAGATGACATCGAAACAAAGCTTATACTGGACACATCAAAATAGGGCTAATCATTCATGCTTAACAAATACTTTCATCAAAACAAAGCAAAGCAAGATTTATCAAAACAATATAACATAGCTTTATTAAAAATGCCACTCACATAGATCTCTTCGGGTGTAGGCTCAAAGCAAAGATCAAGGACCTACAATCACATAGCAAATACAAATCTCAAAGCAAGCTTTACGTGCATGCAATTGATCTCAGCATTCCCACCAAATCGAAGTCAATAACAAAGCAAAACATGCTGGGAGTTAAAACACTGTTTTCTCGTCCCATGCAAACACACTGGGTACCGTCCAGGTCTTGCCGAGGTCCCACACCTCCTCGCCGAGGTGTGATCCTGATGGCCTTATTCAAAAACGAAATCGGGGAAAGCCTGGGTTTCCCTTGAAGAATGCAAGGAACAAGATCATCAAGAACATCAAGAACATGTATGCTGAAATCATAGCTTGTTTATACAAAATCTGAGGTTTCATGCAAAGAGTTCGAAAACATGGACCTGGGTACCCATACAAGAAGATCATGCAAGAACAAACACAGAAACATGGTTCTTGTTCCAAACTTTCGGATCAAAACGGGACTTTTCTTCAAGAACACATGAATACTATTTTCTCTTCCAAAACCAACTTCAAATCGATGCATGACATGCAAAACAGATCCGATCGTGCAATGCAGCTAGATGGTCAACAAGAACAATCAAAGTGGATCAAGATTCTCACCTCAAAGCTCGAATCTAACGATTCAAACTCCAAAGATCACACTTGGAAATCACTTTCTCACTCTAAAACTTCCTCTCCCTCTTCTAGAGTTTCTCTCTCTTCAAGAACAAAGACTTACAACCAAATGATACAAAATGATACAAAATGATATGTTTACAGGCCTGTCGGCTGACCTAGCCTTCAGCTCGAACACGTGGCACCACCGGGTTGGTTTAACTCAAAAAGGTGACTGATTGATAAGACAAGTCTATGACAAAGCGTATGCAGCAAGCTAAGGCAAGACACATCGGCAAGTAATGATATCGGCTAAAGTCAAAGCTTCGGCAACAGGGTAACAAAGACATCGGCTAGGGAGGACGACACTTGACTAAGCTATGCCACACCATGGCTTGGGTGTGCCACACCTCGATCTAGGCTACACCTGCTCAAGGACAAAGATCACTAAGTGCAAAACATCTCGGCCTAAATGATACACTCCTCGGCCTTGGTTCCGAAAACCTCGGCCTAGATAGTGACATGTCGGCAAACATGTCCGGTGTCACGACCCCATTCCGCCCCTAGTAGAATGGCGCCATGATGGCCAGTAATTCGAGATTACCAAAGGCCACTTCCAAGAATTCACACGCGAGTCAGAGTATACATATGGGGCTTACAAATGCGGAAGCAATAAATTAAAAGCTGAGTAGTCCATAAGAGCAGTGCTTAAGTTAAATGAAATGTCATACATCTTATAATAGCTTAAATACAACAAAATGAAGTACAAAAATTACATCTTGACCAAAAGGCTTCTCAGCCATCAAATACAAAATACAAGGAAATAAAACTAAGAAGCATAATCTTCAAGATGTTGCAACACATAATCCAAACACGTCGGCAAAACATATCGGCAAAAGACATCTAGGCGTCGCCGCCGCCTTGCTCATCACCTACATATATATAGAGAGGGTGAGCTTGGATACTCAGTGAATGGTATAAATAATAAAGGGGTTTACATGAAGGATATCCGAGATCTTTTAACAAAACCACACAAGGGATAAATCAAGTTCATCTATCAAAACTTTCAAGCTTCAAGGGATGCTTACTAACATCAATATAATACAAGAGATGACATTCCGGACAAACAAACCCACGCGGTAAAACCGTCAGTGGCAAGGCAAGACAAGACAAGCGAGATCTCAAAACAATGGTGTCGTTGCATTATAGTCCCTGGACACTAAGGACTTGTGCTACAAATGCTTATAGTCCCCTAGCACATACGGACTTCCAAACTTTGTGCTACAAATGCTTATAGTCCCCTAGCACATACGGACTTCCCGAGAATGTGATCAAAACAAGATACAATATTTGATACGCAAAATAGGAATAATCATTCATGCTTGTAAATAATTCCCGAACAGGGCAAAACAAGGTTTTATCAAAGCTTTATAACATATCTTTATTAAAATACCACTCACATAGTTCGTCGAACGTCGGGGTCAGGGCGAGTCCAAGTCCTACAAACACATGGCAAATCTATTGAATGCACTTTTAAACAAGCTTCACATGCATACAAAATGATCTCGGCATTCTCCAAAACTAAGTCAAACCAAAACAAACACTGTTTCTCATCTCGGGGAAACATGCTGGGCACCTACCAGGTCTTGGTCGAGGTCCCACACCTCCTCGCCGAGGTGTGGTCCCGAGGGCCACACTCGAGGATATGAAGTCGGGAAAAATCTGGGTTTCCCTCTGTTGAAGAACATGAAGAACATGAACATGAACATGAAAAAATTTGAATGTTCAATCACAACTTGTTATTTCAAAAATCTGGGATTTTCATGCTATGAGTTTGAAAACATGGACCTGGGTACCCATACTTGAGGATCTCACGAAGACAAACACAAAAACATGTAACTTGTTGCAAACTTTCGGATCAAACGAGGCTTTTCTTCAAGAACTCATGAACACTAACTTTCTCTTTCTAAAACCAACTTTAAATCAATGCATGGCATGCAAAACAGATTCGATCGTGCAATGTAGCTAGATGATCAATAAGAACAACAAGAGTAGATCAAGATTCTAACCTCAAATCAGGAATCTAACGGTTTGAACTCTAAGAATCAAGCTTGCAATCCACTCTCTCACTCTAAAACTCCTCCTTCTTCTTCTAGAGCTTCTCTCTCCTCAAGAACAAAGATATGATACAAAATGGTGCATTTCTAGGCTTGCCGGCTGACTTAACACTCAGCTCGGACACGTGGCAATGGTTGGTTGGCTCAACTTGAAAAGGTGACTGATTGAAAAGACAAGACTATGACAAGGTGTGTTCAACAAGCTAGACGGCAAGGGACTCCGGCGAGTAATGACATCGGCTAATAACAAGACTTCGGCAAGCAAAGGGACAATGACCTCAGCTAGAAAGGTCAACACTTGGCCCAGCTATGCCACACCTCGGCCTAGATGTGCCACACCTCGGTCTAGGTCGTACCAGTCTAGGGCAAGATCACTTGGGTTCAAGGGTAACATCTCGGCCCAGATAGTACACATCTCAGCCTTGGTGATGAACACCTCGGCCTAGATGATGATATCTCGGCCAATATGTCAGGGTGCGGGTGGAGGTCAACCAGAGAAATCCCAAGATGGTCCTAAGTGTAAGAGTATCAAAGGGGCGACCTAGGCTCAAGATGCCCCCGGCTGGAACACACACACACCAATAAGGAACATAGCATTCAAGTAACACTTATGCAAGACAAGTCAAGATTTGAAATGCAAGCTTAACAAAGGAAAATCATATGAAATGCACATGAGTACGGTTAGGGCAGTGTGAGGGTCATTACATCCTACCCCCCTTAAAGAAGTTTGGTCCCCAAACTTGAGTTACCTTGATTCAAAAATAATTTCGGGTATTGATCTTTCATTTCTTTTTCCATTTCCCATGTAGCATCCTTGCCGTAGTGTTCCTTCCACTCAACCTTCACCATCGGTATTGCCTTATTTCTCAATTGTCTTACTTGCCTATCGATAATACGCATCGGCCTCTCTTCATAACTCCAATCTTCATCAACCACAATCCCAAAACGATCAATCACGTGCAGGGGATCCCGAATATACTTCCTCAGCATCGAAATGTGGAACACATTGTGAACTTGACTTAGTTCAGGTGGTAAAGCAAGTCGGTAGGCAGCTGTATTAACCTTCTCAAGAATCTCAAACGGCCCGATGTAACGAGGTGTCAACTTACCCTTCTTTCCAAATCTGAAGACTCCTTTCTCTGGCGAAACCTTCAAGAATACATGGTCCCCAACTTCAAATTCCAACTCTCTTCTCCTCTGATCGGCATAACTTTTCTGCCGACTCTGGGCAGTTCTGATCCTCTGTCGAATGAGCTTGATCTTCTTGGTCGTAATCTTAACTAGTTCGGGTCCAACCAAAGCTTTATCTCCCACTTCAGTCCAACATATCGGCGATCTACACTTCCTTCCATACAAAGCTTCGTACGGCGCCATGCCAATGCTAGTTTGATAACTGTTATTGTAAGTGAATTCTACCAACGGTAGATGTGCTTCCCAACTTCCCTTGAAATCTAACACACATAGTCTAAGCATATCTTCAAGTGTCTGAATCGTTCGCTCTGTTTGCCCATCGGTTTGGGGGTGAAAAGCTGTGCTAAATTTCAACTCGGTTCCCAAGGCTCTTTGTAGGCTCTGCCAAAATCTGGAAACAAACTTCGGATCTCAGTCTGACACAATGGACATCGGCACTCCATGAAGTCTCACAATCTCATTCACACATAGTACAGCTAGTCGTTCAACATTGAATGTAGTCTGAACCGGCAAGAAGTGTGCTGACTTGGTTAATCTGTCAATTATGACCCAAATCGAATCCATTCCCTTCTGCGTCCTCGACAAACCAATCACAAAATCCATGGAGATATGTTCCCATTTCCATTCAGGAATCGGCAAGGGTTGAAGGAGTCCTGCTGGTCTCTGATGTTCTGCTTTCACTTGTTGACATTGCAAGCATTGGGATACGAACTCGGCTATTTCTCTCTTCATGTTCGGCCACCAAAAGGTTTGCTTCACATCTTGATACATCTTAGTGTTTCCTAGATGAACAACAATTCTGGAACCATGAGATCCTTGCAGAATCTTCCCTTTCAACTCAGGGACGTCGGCCACACACAATCTTCCTTCAAACTTAAGCACTCCATTCTCAAAGGTGTAACCCGACCTCGGCCTGGTGATGATCTCGTCGGCTACTTTCTTCAGGAATTTATCTTCCATTTGCCTTGCTTTTACTTCTTCAATGATAGTCGGCTCCGCTGAGATCATAGCTAAACACACCAAACTTCCCATTGACCTCCTGCTTAATGCATCGGCTACCGAGTTGGCTTTGCCTGGGTGGTACTGAATCTGCATGTCGTAATCCTTCAATAACTCCAGCCATCTTCTCTGTCTCAAATTCAGTTCCTTCTGAGTAAATAAGTACTTCAAACTCTTGTGATCCGTGAAAACTTGGCAAGAAGCTCCATACAAGTAATGACGCCAAATCTTCAAAGCGAATACTACGGCTGCTAGCTCTAAATCATGGGTAGGATAATTCTTCTCGTGAGGTTTTAACTGACGGGATGCATATGCTATGACCTTGCCCCCTTGCATTAATACACAACCCAAACCCTTATGTGAGGCATCGCTATAAATATGAAATTCCTCGTTACCTGATGGGAGTACAAGAACTGGTGCTGTAACCAACCTCGTCTTCAACTCCTGGAAGGCTGCCTCTCTATCTTCGGTCCATTCGTATGTCACTCCCTTATGAGTTAACTGTGTCAATGGTACTGCAATCCTTGAGAAGTCCTTTACAAACTTTCTGTAATAACCTGCCAAACCCAGAAAACTACGAACCTCAGACACGTTGGTCGGCGTCGGCCAATTTACAACGGCTTCAATCTTACTGGGATCAACAGAGATACCCTCTTCATTAATCACATGCCCCAAAAATGAAATGCTGGAAAGCCAAAACTCACACTTACTCAACTTAGCATACAACTTCCTGTCCCTCAAGGTCTGTAGGGCAAGTCTCAGATGACTCTCATGCTCGATTGTACTCTTGGAGTAGATCAATATGTCGTCAATAAAAACAACCACGAATTCATCTAGATACGGCTTGAAGACTCTGTTCATTAAGTCCATGAATGCCGCCGGCGCATTAGTTACCCCAAAAGGCATCACCAGAAATTCGTAGTGGCCATACCTTGTCCGGAAAGCAGTTTTCTCAACATCCTCAGCTTTAACTTTGAGTTGGTGGTAGCCCGACCTAAGATCAATTTTTGAAAAGACTCGTGCTCCTTGTAGTTGATCTAGCAAATCATCAATCCTAGGCAACGGGTACTTATTCTTAATGGTTACCTTGTTAAGTTCTCTGTAGTCAATGCAAAGACGAAGTGTGCCATCCTTTTTCTTAACAAACAGGACTGGTGCTCCCCATGGCGAAGTGCTTGGCCTAACAAAACCCTTATCCAACAATTCTTGTAGTTGCACTTTCAATTCCTTAAGTTCGGCTGGGGCCATTCTATAGGGTGTTTTGGAGATCGGCTGTGTTCCCGACATGATGTCCACAGTAAACTCTATTTCCCTATCGACTAAGTGGCCAGGCAGTTCATTTGGAAAGACATCGGGAAATTCATTAACAACTGGGATATCGGCTAAGTTAACATTTCCATTCTGATCACTCAGTATAGTACACAAGTAGCCATGGCACCCTTTCTGAATTAGCTTATAGGCCTTAATGGACGAAATCAAGTAAGGTGGGGACACTACCCCTTTACCCTGGAAAATAACCTCGGCTTGGTTTGGGGGTCTCAACGTGACATTCTTCGAAACACAATTAATAGATGCATGATTCATTACTAACCAGTCCATTCCTAATATGACGTCAAAGTGGGTCATGTTTAACGGCATCAAATCAACTAATAATTCTACACCCTCAATCACAACAACACACGCCCTATAAATAGATGCAACAATCATAGTTCTCCCAGATGGAGCAGATACACACAACACATAATCAAGGAGTTCTTGTTCTCTATTCAACTTCCCGGCAAACTTAGCAGATACAAATGAATGCGTAGAACCCGAATCAATCAATATGTATGCATCTTGAGAGCAGATTGGGAGTATACCTGACACTACTGTCTCAGCATTCTGGGTGTCTCCTGGCACTAGCGCGAAAACCCTGCCCTACCTCATCTGTGTCCTTCCGGCGTTGCTTCCCTGTGCAGAGCCCGAGGTGCTCCCATTTTTCTTACCATCATCAATCCTTGACTTCGGACAGTCTCTCACACGATGACCCATTTCTCCACATTCAAAACAGGCGCCTGACGCCCAACGGCAAACCCCGGAATGCGGCTTCCCACAACTTGCACACATCGGCTTAGTATTACCTTCCTGGTTCGAGTTGCTGGAGCTGCCCACATTCACCTTCTTCTTAGCGTTAAACGGAGCTCGGCGGTTATCATAGTTCTGTCTCTTTCTCTGATTCTCTCCTGTATTCTGATATCGGTTCAAGTTAGCTTCTGCAAGAATAGCCTTGTCCAAGACTCCGGCATAAGTCGGCATGTTGAGCATGTTGACTCTATCCTGTATTGGTCCACCCAGTCCACTTTCAAACTTCCTAGCTTTCCTATATTCATCACTGATCATATGAGGCGCGTACCTCGCCAATTCGGTGAAAGCACGGTCGTATTCTGCCACTGTCTTGTTTTCTTGTGTCAGAGTCTGAAACTCCGTGGTCTTGCGATCTCGAACACTAAGGGGAAAATGCTTGTTGTAAAACAGCTCCCAAAATTTGGCCCAAGTTAAGTCAGGATTTCCTTCTCGGGTCATCATCCACCATCTTCGGGCGTCGTCGTCTAACGTGAATGCGGCCAATGCCACCTTCTGAGCATCGGTGCTGGGGAAGATCTCGAACAGCTTCTCCATTCCTAAAACCCACGCTTCGGCTTTCATCGGCTCTATGCCCCCTTGGAATCTTGGCGGGTTCATCTTCTTGAACTCCTTAATCAAAGTCATAGTTCCATCCCCATACAAGGCTGGCTGTGGAGGCGCTTGAGGCACTGGAGGAGGTGGAGGCGGAACTACATGTCGGCCATTCGTCTGTTCGGCCTGGGTAGATGTAGCACTAGCATTCTGTTGTCTCACTTGTCTCAACTCCCGAGTTAAACCTTCAACTAGTCTTTCTAATCGGTCCAATCTGTCTTCTGATTGATCTCGGCCAACTGGTGGTCTTCCTCTCCTCATAGTGCTATGAGTATGCAAAATGTGACTTTAAAACGAAATGCGCAATAAAGTATGTATGCAAGCAACGAGCAGCTATGCCGAGATGATGCACATATTGTCAAGTAGCAAGCAACATGGTGCAATCCTAACATCTTTCTAAGGGAAATCCTATGCTCTCTAGGACTCAAAGTGTGTGAATAACGTACTGTGAGGAACTTTTGCTCTGATACCAATCTGTCACGACCCCATTCCGCCCCTAGTAGAATGGTGCCATGATGGCCAGTAATTCGAGATTACCAAAGGCCACTTCCAAGAATTCACACGCGAGTCAGAGTATACATATGGGGCTTACAAATGCGGAAGCAATAAATTAAAAGCTGAGTAGTCCATAAGAGCAGTGCTTAAGTTAAATGAAATGTCATACATCTTATAATAGCTTAAATACAACAAAATGAAGTACAAAAATTACATCTTGACCAAAAGGCTTCTCAGCCATCAAATACAAAATACAAGGAAATAAAACTAAGAAGCATAATCTTCAAGATGTTGCAACACATAATCCAAACACGTCGGCAAAACATATCGGCAAAAGACATCTAGGCGTCGCCGCCGCCTTGCTCATCACCTACATATATATAGAGAGGGTGAGCTTGGATACTCAGTGAATGGTATAAATAATAAAGGGGTTTACATGAAGGATATCCGAGATCTTTTAACAAAACCACACAAGGGATAAATCAAGTTCATCTATCAAAACTTTCAAGCTTCAAGGGATGCTTACTAACATCAATATAATACAAGAGATGACATTCCGGACAAACAAACCCACGCGGTAAAACCGTCAGTGGTAAGGCAAGACAAGACAAGCGAGATCTCAAAACAATGGTGTCGTTGCATTATAGTCCCCGGACACTAAGGACTTGTGCTACAAATGCTTATAGTCCCCTAGCACATTCGGACTTCCAAACTTTGTGCTACAAATGCTTATAGTCCCCTAGCACATACGGGCTTCCAAACTTTGTGCTACAAATGCTTATAGTCCCCTAGCACATACGGACTTCCCGAGAATGTGATCAAAACAAGATACAATATTTGATACGCAAAATAGGAATAATCATTCATGCTTGTAAATAATTCCCGAACAGGGCAAAACAAGGTTTTATCAAAGCTTTATAACATATCTTTATTAAAATACCACTCACATAGTTCGTCGAACGTCGGGGTCAGGGCGAGTCCAAGTCCTACAAACACATGGCAAATCTATTGAATGCACTTTTAAACAAGCTTCACATGCATACAAAACGATCTCGGCATTCTCCAAAACTAAGTCAAACCAAAACAAACACTGTTTCTCATCTCGGGGAAACATGCTGGGCACCTACCAGGTCTTGGTCGAGGTCCCACACCTCCTCGCCGAGGTGTGGTCCCGAGGGCCACACTCGAGGATATGAAGTCGGGAAAAATTTGGGTTTCCCTCTGTTGAAGAACATGAAGAACATGAACATGAAAAAATTTGAATGTTCAATCACAACTTGTTATTTCAAAAATCTGGGATTTTCATGCTATGAGTTTGAAAACATGGACCTGGGTACCCATACTTGAGGATCTCACGAAGACAAACACAAAAACATGTAACTTGTTGCAAACTTTCGGATCAAACGAGGCTTTTCTTCAAGAACTCATGAACACTAACTTTCTCTTTCTAAAACCAACTTTAAATCAATGCATGGCATGCAAAACAGATTCGATCGTGCAATGCAGCTAGATGATCAATAAGAACAACAAGAGTAGATCAAGATTCTAACCTCAAATCAGGAATCTAACGATTTGAACTCTAAGAATCAAGCTTGCAATCCACTCTCTCACTCTAAAACTCCTCCTTCTTCTTCTAGAGCTTCTCTCTCCTCAAGAACAAAGATATGATACAAAAATGGTGCATTTCTAGGCTTGCCGGCTGACTTAACACTCAGCTCGGACACGTGGCAATGGTTGGTTGGCTCAACTTGAAAAGGTGACTGATTGAAAAGACAAGACTATGACAAGGTGTGTTCAACAAGCTAGACGGCAAGGGACTCCGGCGAGTAATGACATCGGCTAATAACAAGACTTCGGCAAGCAAAGGGACAATGACCTCGGCTAGAAAGGTCAACACTTGGCCCAGCTATGCCACACCTCGGCCTAGATGTGCCACACCTCGGTCTAGGTCGTACCAGTCTAGGGCAAGATCACTTGGGTTCAAGGGTAACATCTTGGCCCAGATAGTACACATCTCGGCCTTGGTGATGAACACCTCGGCCTAGATGATGATATCTCGGCCAATATGTCAGGGTGCAGGTGGAGGTCAACCAGAGAAATCCCAAGATGGTCCTAAGTGTAAGAGTATCAAAGGGGCGACCTAGGCTCAAGATGCCCCCGACTGGAACACACACACACCAATAAGGAACATAGCATTCAAGTAACACTTATGCAAGACAAGTCAAGATTTGAAATGCAAGCTTAACAAAGGAAAATCATATGAAATGCACATGAGTACGGTTAGGGCAGTGTGAGGGTCATTACACCCGGGGTGAAGATGGAGGTCGACCAGGTGGTTCCAAAATAGTCCAAAGTACAAAGGTTCAGAGGTGAACTAAGCTCAAGATTACCTCGGCTACACACCAAGCAAGGAACAAAATCATGCAAGCAAAACTTTAAACAAGCAAGGCAAAACAAGATAAACAAGATTTGCAACATCACAAGACAAGATCATCCAGGGATGTATGCAAGTATGACTAAATCAAAGTGAGGGTTGTTACAAAATATCAAACTGTTGAAAAAAAATATATGCAAATTGTCTGGGGTATATAATTTTAAGTTCCCAGTTTTTTTTTTCTCCTGTCTCATTACATTTTTAATTATTGAATCATATCTTAAGATTTTCGTGTCTCGAGAATTTCCATGACCAAATTTAAGATGAACTAAAGTATAGTTCATTCTCATTTAGAAAAAAGTTAAAGGCCAAACTTCAAGTAAGGTTTACCTAACTATAGTTAATTATACATCCCCAAATTAAGGCTAAATGAGCTGTGACCAATTTGCTGCCCCAACCATTAGGTCCACTCTACTTTTTCTATACTTATACGCACTTAAGCTAATCAATAGATTTAATTCAATACCCACTTATTGAGAAATTATTTTAAAACATATGGTATGAGAATCAATTATGTGTAATGCAACATTCACTACTTTGTTTGATATATTTGATTTCTGATTCCATATCTAGTTATTTCTACTTACCCATCAATTCAAAAGTTATAATTAAGAAGGTTTGAAAGTATAGTAGTCGTCATAAAGTAATTTCTTAAATTAATTTCTCAAAATACAAAATTTATTTTGCTTGAGTGGTTGCATCTCCCTATAAACTCAAAGGTTCAATTCCTTTCACAAAAGGGCATGTTTTTTCTCCCACTTTAGGAGTTGAATTGTGTATGACATACACAATAAATATAATAAGAAAACAAATTTTATGCTAGGGTAAGAACCAAACAAAACACATTTCTTTTTATAAAATTAAAAAATGGAAATTACTTTCAATAAAAAAATTTAGAAATGCTTTTCAAGCTGGGCTATCAAGTACTTTAATTTGGCATGCTAGGGAAGACATCATTGAACATTATAATTTTACCAACATTACATTGAAAATGAAATACAACATATCATTATTACCAAAATAAAAAATAAAAAATTAATTAAAGGAGAGAAATTCTAAATAAATACAAGAGGAATAAAACTCATTACAATGTACATGTGTTGAGACTACTGAGCCAATGACCAAACAAAGTTCAGCTACAGTCTCAGCTTCAACTTCAGCTCAAACCACACTTCAGCCACAGTCGCAGAAGTAAGCCACACCTTGAGCCACAGTTGAAAAAGCAGTTATGGATTCCACGTGTGCTGAAAGATATGAGACTAGTTCATCTCTCAATTATAACTAACTTGAGATATGCAAATCTGTTAGAGATTCTAGAAGAATGTATTAGGCTTCTATATATAGATACTATCCTGAGAGAGTTGAAAAGTGTGAGAGAGAGCTATCAATGAAAATATCTAAATCTTAAATCTCTGTGTTGAATTCTAACTTTCCACATGGTATTAGAGCTTCAATCTCTTGCGAGTTGATCCTCATCTGTGTTTGAATCCAATTCATCTTCTTATTCGACGTCTTCGATTCCTTATAATCTTTCTTTTTAATTTCCAATATGTCTTCGTTTATCACTGTCAAACTTGATGCTTCAATTTTTTGATTTGGAAAAATCAAACTCAAAATATTTTGAAAGCTACTGATTTGCTTGGAATTGTTTATGGTATTTCACCTTGTCCATCCATCACAATCAAAGATGCTTCTGGATCAGATGTTGATAATCTTGCCTATTTCCAATGAAAACTCGTAGATGCACATCTTCTTAGTTGTATAACTGCAACTTTATCACCTGCAATATATTCCATAGTTCTTCATCTTCATAGTTATTCTGAGGTCTAGAGTGCATTGCACAAACGTTTTATTGCACTTTCTAGATCTCATGTGCATCAACTCAAAAATAAACTGAACATGTTACCAAGAAAAATGATTCCATGGAGGCATATCTCACAAAAATCAAAGAGTTAGTTAGTCAATTAGCTCTTGCCTCTGCATTCATTGATGATGAAGATCTTGTGCTTCTGATCTTGAACGGACTTCCAGAAGAATATGATGCATTCAAGACGACAATTCGAGCTCGTTCCGAATCCATTTCAATGGATGAACTGAGTTCTCTGCTTATTTCTGAAGCCATACATATTGAGTCCAAACATCACAAAGATCATACTAAGCCTACTGTGGCCTTCTTTTCTGTTCGTGGTTCTTTGAATTACACCTACCGAGGTTCTAGATCTAGAGGAAGATCTTCCAGAGAAGGACGAGGAGGTCGATCATATGGATCAAATGGATCTCAAATCAATCATTCTCAGATTCAGAATTTCTCTGGCTCTTTCTATGCCTCCAGTTATCCTAAGAATCATGCTGGACGTGGTTCATTTCGAGGTAAAGGTCGATCTGGTTCATCTTTGACCTATAAAATTTGTGGAGGCCATGGTCACGCAACTTTAGATTGCTAGTATAGAATGGATCCACAATTTCATTTTTCCACTTCTACACAGAACAATTCAAAGGACTTTGTTGCTTCCTCTCATACAACTTCTTCCTCTTTAGCCCCTTGGTACCTCGACTCTACAGCCACTGAGTATATTACACCTTATTTGAATAATCTCAGTTCTTTCCATCCTTATCACGAATCTGATCAAATAACAATTGGTGATGGTAATACAGTTCCTATTCATCACACTGGTAAAGGATTACTTTCTACACCTCATTTTTCCTTCCGACTGAACAATGTTTTACATACTCCTTATATTTCCTCTAATCTTGTTTCTGTTCACAAATTAGCCAAATATAATAATTGTTCCATTACTTTTGATGACTCTACATTTGTGGTTCAGGACAAGGATTCGAGGAAAATTCTCCATCAGGGTTCTAATATCAATGGCTTATATCATTTTCATCCATCTTCTTCTGCTGCTGCCATCTCAACCCCTTTGTTGCATGCTCATCTCAGTTCTTCTCATGCTGCTGTACCTGTTTCTACTTCTGTTTGGCACAATAGATTAGGTCATCCATCTGTAATAAAGTTGCATCATCTCATGCCTTACTTGTCTGTTTCTAAGTCTGATCATAAGTCTACCACTTCTGGTTGTACTGACTGTTGTGTAGCTAAAAGTCATAAACTTCCTTTTCGTTTGTCCAATTGTATTGTAAATGCACCACTTTCCCTTATCCATAGTGATGTTTGGGGCCCATATGCTTCTAGTTCTGGTTACAAGTATTATGTCCTGTTTGTTGATGATTATAGTAGGTTTACTATCCTTTGGCTTATAAGAATGAAGTCTGTGCTAAATTCATGGAGTTTAAGGCTTATGTTGAGAATCTGTTTACTACTACTTTGCAAATCTTATGAACTGATAGAGGCTCAGAATATTTTACATCCAAAATGATGGCATATTTGACTACTCATGGGATCATGCGTCAGCATTCTTGTCCCTATACTCCCTCTCAGAATGGTATCGCTGAGAGGAAGCACAGACATATCACTGAGACAACTACAGCTCTTCTTCATCATTCTTCTGTACCTTTGCACTACTGGTTTGATGCCATAGCCATTGCTACTTTTTTTGTTAACAGACTACCATCCTCCAATCTTAATCACAAATCTCCATTTGAAGTTCTTTTTAAATCCATTCCAGACTACTCCTATTTTAAAACTTTTGGCTGCCAATGCTTTCCTTGGCTTAAGCCTTATCAGTCCACTCAACTTCAACCCAAATCTATGTCATGTGTCTTTCTTGGCTACCATCCTTTTGCTAAAGGCTGCCAGTGTCTTGATCCTAAATCAGGGAAAATTTATCTCTCTAGACATGTTGTATTTCATGAACATATCTTTCCTTTTGCTTCCTCTTCTTTTTCACCTACTTCTTCTTTATCTTCTTCTTCTATTCCTACTCTACATTCCTTTTTCTAGCCTTCATCCTCACCAGTACATTCTACTCCTCATATTTCTCCAGTGCAGCCCCAGGTTCAGGCCCAGCTCGATCCCCGACATAGTCTGCGAAGTGGTAATCATGAAAGAATTATCTTCTCAAACTTCTCTGCAAGACACAATTCGGGTTGGATTCGCATCTAAACATTCATAGCCTGACTGAAATAAAAGTGCGAAAACAAGTACAACTGAAAGAAGTTTTGTCAAACGAGATTGCCAAGAATAAAAACCTAACAACTTACATTCCCTTAATTCTAGCCCAATTCTCTTACTCAGCCACCAAAACTTCTTGAATTCACTTCCTTAACAACTTAAATACAAAGATTAGGAATCAATTACTCACCTAAGATTCTTAATTGAGTTCCAGATTGCTATGTCTTTGAGCCTCCAAGTCAATTTTCTCAATTTCTAGCTAAATCCAAGCTAATTCCTTACTCTTCCTCCTTGATCTCAATCTCTAGCTCTCTCTTTCTCTCTCACGTTATGTTGAGCTCAAAAATGATGAAGGAAAAGTTATTCAAGTAGTGTATAAGCCTTATATGTAACGCCCTCAAAATTAACCCATAACATACACAGTAATAGGATACATTACTGAAGTAAATAAACCACAATTCATTCATCAGAGTATTTCTAAATAAAGACATTACATATAACATCAAAATAAATGCCCTAGGGGCTTACATCTTGCCAAGCCAACACTTGGACACAAAATTATGAGTTCTAACTCAAATACAAGTAAAGCCCTAGGCTTGAATGTTTACATGTAATTCAGATAAAAACAAATAACTAAAATCAAGGCTTCAAAGTCCAATTCCTTCCAAGCTAATTCTTTGGAGGTAGCAAATCACCTGGACCTGAAAATGATGTTCCCATATAGGGTGAGCCACAGCCCAGCAGAAATATACTAAACCAAATATATGCATTGAATAAAGCAATAGCATTTAATAGATGGTTAAACAAGATAATCACTATATCGTTATGTATGACATGTTTCACTTTTCATTATTACCAATATGGCTCAGAACCTGGCCCAACTTACAACAGTGAAATATATATCAATTTCATGTTTTACTTTCGATATCAACAACACAAATGAGACTCAGGCTCATATCAAAACACTTCATACTACCATTTTGATACACATTTTAGTGCTGTATCAATAAAAACACTTCAATATAATTAAGCACACATAAAAGTGATGCTAATGGAGTCCATCCCCTATCTCCTCCCAAACAAAATCCGGTTTAGAGGTCCATCCCCTATCTTCCCCTAAACCGTGGAGTACATCCCTTATCTCCTCCCACACAAAACAATGTATATAAACACATAACATATACAACACTCAATCAATACACATAATGTCTGTATTAATTCAACAGTCAAAATTAATGACTTAACCAATGATTAGTTTCAGTTATCCCTAATCCACATACAATGTCTACAACAATCACGACTATCCTCCACCGATAGCCCAAAACAGTTATTTCTAGACTTGGAAATAAATAATTCAACAATTAAATAGGTGCGTGATTTAAATTAACCAACTACCCCATTTAATCAATAAATTCCTCAATCTCATGAATTTAACTAATTTCCCCAATGTTCCTTAAATTAAATATACAATTCAGTTTTATTTAAACAACTAGGGTTTTTCCCAAAATTAGCAAAATACCCCCAACATATTAAAATGCCAGAACTTAGAACAAAACATATACATTGGAGTAGGAAATCCCTACCTCGAAGAAATCAACCAAAAATGGAGAAGATGGAGATGACGACCCAAAATCCAAAGTGCTCCAAATCCAAGATCGTTCAGATTAAACTGAAGCCCTCGACCCACACTATCTTTTTAACAAAGGATCTAAGGTAGAAACCCACCCTAAATAGATCAAACCTAAGAGAAAAGGTGAATAGGGAGAGAGAGAAGTCGGACCTTAGGGTTTAGAACAAAAGAAGATAAAAAAAAAACTGATCAAATCCCGCTGCTGCCTATTTAAACTGGACAGGCTCGCTCGAGCGAAGACTTGGTCGCTCGAGCGACCAGACACAAGAAACGCTCGCTCGAGCGAAGAAAATCTCGCTCGAGCCAAGAATGCAATGCTTCAGGTCTGCAATCCAGAAGCATGCTCGAGCGACAGAATGCTCGCTCGAGCGAAGAACTCGAAAACATACACCTCGCTCGCTCGAGCGAAGAAAAGCTCGCTCGAGCGAAGAAACACTGCTTTCAGGTCTAAACCAGACGCAATCTCTCGCTCGAGCGAAGAAAGCCTGGCTCGAGCCACTAGAGACAAAACTCAACCCTCGCTCGAGCGACCAACCCAAAAACTGGACAGCAACACTTGGTTTCCGGACCCAACCAACCTGAAACAAACCTGCCCAACACATCCTATAACTCAAATGAGAAAATAAAGGACGACAGCAACAATTATATAAAAACGGAATCTACGGAACATAAGTCCGGATACAACAATCAAATAGGAAAAGACTGGGGTCGCTATATTATATAGGCTTGATTGGGAAAATAAATTAAACTTTACTGAAGCTAATCAAATTAACATTAACCATTCTAATTTAATTCGTTCCAAAGCAAATTTCAATCAACCCTACCATAAAATTCTAAAAATTCCAAATAACACAAATTCCAAGTCAATTTCGTGATCGGATGCCGCTAAGGCCTCCAATTCGCAGAACAAAACAGAAATAGAAATAGATATTTCTACGATAAACAGATATAAACACAAATAATGCCATTTATATGCAATTAGTTTAGAATTTCATAATTACTTATTAGGCTTATTTAATCATGGATTAAAGGCTAATCATAGGTCGGGGTTGTTACACCAACATAATTAATAGTTCGGATTATCAAAATGAGATCTATGATAGACCTCATAAGACTAAAAAGTGCTCTTCAGTTCAATTATTGACCAGAGAGAATTCCCTCATATAAAATAACTACATTAGTGATTGTGTTTTGTTTCTCTCTCTAATTTAAGAGTGGACCAAAGAGAATTCTCTCATATAAAATAACTACATTAGTGATTGTGTTTTGTTTCTCTCTCTAATTTAAGAGTGGACCAAAGAGAATTCTCTCATATAAAATAACTACATTAGTGATTGTGTTTTTTGTTTCTCTCTCTCTCTCTCTCTCTCTCTCTCTCTCTCTCTCTCTCTCTCTCTCTAATATAAGAGGTTTCATAGGGAGTAGGGAATTGAATTAAGAGGAAGATCCCCTCCAGTTCAAAATTTGGATTAGAGAGCATTGTTTTCGCCCATGAGGCCTACCACATGCCCCGCTTCGATAATATGAATCATTCATTTTGTCAAGCACTTGGTGTATTTTATCTACACAAAAAATTAAGTCCATTTGATAACTATAACTTATTTAATTTATTGTTTTTTCACCAACAAAATTGACGACAATTGTGTTCTTATCTGACATGACTGCAACACTTATTTTGAAGTGTCGGTACTTCATAGCACCTAGGTCTCTGCAATAACTTTCTAAAAGTTCTTATTGACCGGTATCCAGTTTCGATCGAATAAACTTTACCATTGCCAACAACTTTACAATGTATAAGGTTCATTCTATCTTTTGATGATTATCGATTTTTATATTTTCTTCTTATTATGTGTTTTTTATTGACATTTTTCATTTTATTTACATATTTTTATTGCTTGAGAGTTCTCCGGTCCAAACATTACAATGCATACGCATGATATTAGAATAGTTAATTAATTAATTAATTAATTTTTATTTTATTATTATAATTTTTTTTTTTTATCAAACTAAACTAAGCCTTGTATTTCAAACCAATCCAACCCAATAATTTGTCTTTGTATTGTCCCCCACAGCCACTGATCCCAACCACATCGATTTTTGTTATATTTTCTTCTTATTATGCATTTTTTATTGACATTTTTCATTTTTATTTACGTACTTTTATTACTTGAGAGTTGTCCGGTCCAAACATTACAATGCATACATATGATATTAGAATAGTTTAATTTTTTTTTTTTAAACTAAATTAAGCCTTGTATTCCAAATTGTTCCAACCCAATAATTTGTCTTTGTATTGTCCCCCACAACCACTGATCCCAACAACCCAATTATGCTAAATTTAATGTCATTTTTCGTTAAGTTTAGTAATTAAAATATTATATTTTTTTTTTGTTAATTTTACTTAATAAAAATAGATAAATGATTTAGATTGAAAACAAATCAAAATATTAAGGCTTAAATGGATCAAATTAAAAATTCAAGATTTATTTGGTCATAAGGATCAAACTTTGAATTTTTTTGGGATAATTTCTCCTAACTAGTATTGTTGGAATGCAATAAAATAGAATGATTGATTTATTTTATGCATTATAAATATTCGTTATTGACTAAAAAATAATTATTACGAAACAAGATTCAATACAAAATTAAGAGACATTTATTTTAATTAAAGAGACAACACTTTATTTTAAAATTAGAAAAATGGAGAGATATGTTTCACTAATTTTCCTTTTTATTATTGTATGGTAAATCAATAAGGAATTTCATTTTTTTGGTTAATTCTGTTAAGTAAAATATTTTGATAAGGGGGCATTTGTAATTTTTTAAAGTACAGAGAACAATCTATATTTTAAGCAAATCGTAAGGGATGTATTTGTAATTTATCCATTATAGAAAGGACCAATTAGTTTCACTAAAAAAAATTAAATTTTTTTTTTAATTTAAAAATATAGAAAAAAAATTCAAAAAAAAATATGGTTTAACTGTTCTAATAAAATAAATTATGAGTTTTTAATTGTGTCAACTTAAACTTTAATTTTTAATTTAAATTATTTGTCTATTTATGTCAAATAAAATTGATGAAAGATTAACATTTAAGTCATTATATTCAATATATTTCAAATCAATTCCAAATTATCTCTATTCCCAAAACCATTTCAAATCTACTTTAGCTCTATTAGCAAAGCTACATTAACTCAACCAATATCTAAGTTGAAGTATGGGGTACATCATATTTTCAAATTAATCATTTTTTTTTTTATGAAACTTTTTAAAGAAGTTATTTGTTACTAATTCATATAAAAATTTAAAATACAACGAATTTGTATATCGAATTAATAAAAAAATATTTATGAAAATTGTGAAAAAAATGTGTTAAATTTAAATTTGGACGATCAATGTCAAATGAGTCACTAGTTTTTAAATTTTTAATTCATATTTTTTTTTATATTTACAATGAATTTTTTTAATATATGGCCACTTGTTTTTCAGATACATATACTTAAAAAGTTAAAAATAAATAAAAATAAATAAATAACTGAAGAAATCTTTAAAAAATTTAATAAATACAAAAAATTTATGAAAATGTATTAATTTTTTTTGGGTATATTTGTTAATATTTATCAATTTAAAATAAAATTATAAATTTGATACGTTTTAAGTGTATTTAAATTGAATGAATCTAAAAAAAGCTCTGCTGCGTAGCTATAATTTGAGCTTGGCCCTAATGCCTCAAATTTCATCTTGCCACTTGTCCGTGTAACGCCCCGTATTTTATTACTCGGATAATATTACCAATATTAATTAATTTAGTCCATTTACCAATAAATAAATATACATGTTCTCTCTCGTTGCACAACAGTGTCATTTACATACAAATAAAAGAAATGCCCTGAGGTTTACATTCATATTACATACAAGGAAAAAAAATATTGATCTCTGAATTACGAGTATATCTTACATATAGCGATCCCGGGTTTACCCCTTGTTGTACAGTGATCCGGACTTGTGTCCGTAGATGTTAGTAGTTGATTATTATCTGGTTTACATCCTTTCCTACTTTGTATTTGAGTTATAGGATGTGCTGGGCAGGTTTGTTACAAGTTGGTTGAACTTAGGAACCAAAACTAGTTGCCCAGATTTTGGCCTGTCCGCTCGAGTGGATCTTTTGGCACTCGAGCGGGGAACTTGTTGCTGCTTGGCCGCTCGAGCGGGGGTTTTGACGCTCGAGCGGGAAAATCACCCTTCCAGTATTTCCTCTACAGTGTTGTCCGCTCGAGCGGGAGTTTGTGTGTGACGCTCAAGCGGGGAGTTAGGCGCTCGAGCGGGGGACCTGTCTGCAAAAGTTTTGAGAGTGTGCATCCGCCGCTCGAGCGGGAGTCTGTGAGTGCCGCTCGAGCGGGGGTTTGGCCGCTCGAGCGGGGCGACTGGGTTAAAGCTCCGAGTTTCGACTTTTGAAATCACTTTTTCACATTCTCTTCTCTCTCTTACTTTCCCAAAAACACCATTGTTGAGCTTCTCACTCTAGACCTCTACCTTCTCTCTAGGTATTGATCTAGTAGGAGTGATTTTCTCACCTTTGGCCTTTACAAAAAAGTTGTTGATCGTCGAGGGCTACCTTTTGATCCGAAAAATTTGTGATTTGGAGCATTTTCGTTTTCTTCATCTTCTTTGTTGGAGCTCAAACTTTGAGGTAGGGATATCCTACCCCTTCTTATGGATTTTGTCTTTAAATTTTGGCATTTTGATATGTTGGGTGTTGTTGGGTAGTTTTGAGGAAGTTTGGGCCTTTTGTGTAATTTTACAAAAGTTGGGGTTTGTTTATAATAAACCTAAATGCAAGTTTGGCATAAAAAAATGAGATAGATAAAGGAATGAGGATGAAAATGGAACCTTAGGGTTGTTTTCTTAATTATGGGATTTTGCCCTAATTGGTTGATAAATTAATTTGAATAATTAATTTAAGAAATGAGGAATTGAATTAGAAATGTTGGAATTGGGAATGTATGGGATTAAAGGGTGTAGTTGAATTATTTATCGCTCACCAAATTGAAATGTTGATATATTATCCATTTTGTGCATTTATTTCCTGTTTAGAAATAATTGCTTTGGGCTATCGGTGGAGGATAGTCTTGATTGTTGTAGACAATGCATGATGATCAGGTAAACGAAAACTAATCAATGGAATGTGTCATGGAACTTGACGGCTGTGGAATACATTAACCTTATGTATTGATTGATTGTATGTAGAACCTATGTGTTTATATACATTGTGTGTAGAGGAGGAGATGGGGGATGTACTCCGCGGTTTAGGGGAAGATGGGGGATGTACCTCTAAACCAAATAGTGTTGGGAGGAGATAGGGGATGAACTCCGTAGACACAGCTCATATGCTTGTCTAGTGAAGTGTAGGCACAGCTCATATGCTTGTCTAGAGAAGAGTAGATATAGCTCATATGCTTATCTTTGGTTGCATGATATAGTTCTTATACTTATCTGTTGAGATGTTGATATAGCTAATATGCTTATCTATTAATGTATTGATTTAGCTAGTATGCTTATCTACCGAAAATGGGAAAATGAAAAGTAACATGGACTTGTATGTCATGTAATTGTAAGGTGACATAAGTGGATGTATCTGTGTTGGCCATCTATCCACTGCTAATCTTTTAGTCATTGTTCATAGCTGGTTTAGTGTATTTCTACTGGGCTGTGGCTCACCCTATATGGGAACATCATTTTCAGGTACAGGTAGCATGCCACCTCCAAGGACATAGCTTGGGAGGCTTGAGGCGGAGGGATTTTTGTTGTCTATCTTCTTTTGATGTATTACATATAGATTCAAGCCAAGGGCTTAACGTGTAACTGAGCTAGTGCTCTTTTTTCTTTGTAACCAAGTGTTAACTTGGAAAGCTGTAAGCCTGTAGGGCATTTGCTTTTGTTGTTAACATGTAATACCTTTTGTAATCAAATACTTTGATGAATAGAAGAATGTTGGACTTTTGTATATCAATGCATGTCTATATTGATGGGTTTTATGTTATATTTTGAGGGCATTACAACTTGGTATCAGAGCGTACCGGGTTCGAATACTTTGGGTACGTGGGAAGTGATTAGGATCACAATGGGTTTGTCTCACTTGATAGAGACTTAGGTGTAGTGTCATATGCTATGTACTTATGTGATAACATGTCTATGTGATTATTTGGGTATGGGATTTAATTTCTAGGATGTTGATTGGATCCTTGGGTTTCTGTGAGTCTTGTTGGAAAAGCACTTGATCAATGCTGTTTCTAATCGGAACTCTAGTAACGCCTCGGGACTATCATTATCCGGAAATGAAATTCGTAAGTGCTTATGTGTTTATGTGCTTACGTGGAGTGAATTACAGTTGTCCATGCATTAGGACGCGAGTGTTTAGTTTCGGCACATTTATCAATGTGCTAATGTTCTTCGTTTCCTTTATTAGGATGTCAGGATGAGGAAGAGGTGGTAGGCGTGGTAGGCCTAGGAGGCAGGAAGTGCCTATATCGGATGAGATACCGGCAGTTCAGGAGGGAGTTGGTCAGGCCAATGTGGCCGAGCCAGCGGGTCAGCAGGCTATGAGTGCCTTGGCCCGAGAGATAGCAGGAGCTTTGGGTATTCTCAGAGCAGGGAATCAGGTTGCTGAGGCAGGGCCTTCTTTCTTGAAGAGGGAGTTCTTCCGGTCCAACCCGGACGAATTTATTGGGGATCCAAAAGAGCCACTGAAGGCAGACGAGTGGTTGGAACAAATGAGTAAGACGTTCGAGATGCTTGGCATCGAGGACGGAACACTGAAAGTGACCTTGGCATCCTTCCAGCTGAAGGGAGATGCGGGTCAATGGTGGAAGTACGAGAAGGGTCGTGTTGGTGGTGCATGGGAGGCTTTTGTGGAGGCTTTCCAGGAGAGGTTTTTATCTTCAGCTGCTAGGGAGAAGCTGAGGGATCAGTTTTGCCAGCTTAATCAGCAGGGTTTGTCTATGGCCGAGTTTGAGGCTACATTCACTAGCTTGTCCAGGTTTGCACCTGAACTTGTGGCGTCCGAGGAACGCCGTTGCTATGAGTTTGAGCGGAAGTTGAGGCGTGGCCTCAAGTTGAGGATTGGTGGATCTTTTATTCGGGAGTATAGACATCTGGTGGATGCTGCAGCTCATATGGAGCTCTTGATGCAGGAGGAGGATGAGGAGAAGAATAGAGGTTCCAAGAGGAGCCAAGATGGCCAGGGAGATGGCAGGAGACAGAGGGGTTATAACCCTCAGCAGTCTCAGGGTGGTGTGGCTAGATCGACCTTTCTAGTGCCGAGTGCAGGCTCGGGGAGAGGCAATCAGGGAGAGTTCACCTGTTACAAGTGTGGTCAGTTGTGCCACAAGGCTTCGGTTTGCCCACAGAAGGGTGGAGGTCAACGAGCTGCTTCTTCTTCAGCTAGACCTCAGGGTCAGAGTTTGGGCAGGGGCCAGCCCTTGTCTTTTTACCAGTGTGGACAGCCTGGGCATCTGAAGAGGTTCTGGCCACAGTTGAGTGCCACTTCAGGAGCGCCTGGTTCTAGGCAGACGCAGAGTTATCAGCCAGCTCAGTCTGTGCAGGCCTCGAGGGCCAATCCGGGAGCTTCGTCATCCCAGACTGTGCAGCAGTCGTATGCTCCTAGAGGTGAGCAGGTGGATCAGGGGCCTACAGGGCGCGTGTATGCTGTTACCGCGCAGGACCTAGTACCGGCTCCATCAGTAGTGAGAGGTACCTTTCTGTTTTGCAACTCGGTTGCTAGTGTGTTGATTGATACGGGTGCGTCTCATTCTTTTATATCTGTTGCATTTGCATCTGTGTTGGAGTTGGAGTTAGCATTACTAGCATCTCCTATTTGTGTTGTGTCACCTGTTGGGGGTGAGTTGATTTTGAAACATGGATGTAGAGGTTGTGATATAGAGGTCGCCGATCATAGGCTTCCGTTTCCTTTTGTAGTCATGCCCATGAAGGGCTTTGATGTTATTTTGGGTATGGACTGGTTATCGTCATACCGGGTAGTTATTGATTGCTACCGCCAGAGGGTCACTTGCTGTACCGTGAGCAGGGAGTGTTTCCATTTCTTGGGGGACCGGGTTGGTAGTGTTTTGCCACCGAGGTATGATCCGCGAGGGCGGAGTGAGCTTAGCGGTCTACTTGCTAGCTTTATGAGTAGTGAGTGTGACGAGACCCAGATTGTGTTGCCGAGGGTGGTTTGTGAGTATTCGGATGTTTTTCCTGAGGATCTTGTTGATTTGCCACCTCACCGAGAGATAGAGTTCTCTATTGATTTAGTGCCCGGCACGGCGCCGATTTCTATGGCACCTTATCGTTTTGCCCCAGCTGAGTTGGTTGAGTTAAAAGTTCAGCTCCAGGAATTGCTAGATAAGGGCTTCATTCGCCCTAGTGTTTCGCCGTGGGGAGCACCGGCCCTCTTTGCTAAAAAGAAAGATGGTGCCTTGAGATTGTGTATCGACTACCGGAAATTGAATCGGGCTACGGTTAAGAATAAATACCCTATGCCCCGTATAGATGATCTATTTGACCAGTTGAAGGGTTCCTGTTGTTTCTCTAAGATAGACTTGAGATCGGGTTACCACCAGTTGAGGGTCAGGGAGGTAGACATTCCGAAGACGGCATTCCGTACGCGGTATGGCCATTATGAGTTTCTGGTAATGCCATTTGGGCTTACCAATGCACCGGCAGTCTTTATGGACTTGATGAACTGGATCTTCCGGGAATTCATGGATCGTTTTGTAGTCGTTTTCGTGGACGACATTCTGATTTATTTACCTTCAGAGGAGGAGCATGAGGCACACTTGAGAGTGGTGCTTGAGTTGCTCAGAGCCCATAGGCTGTATGCTAAGTTTGGGAAGTGTGAGTTCAGGCTAGGAGAAGTCAAGTTCTTAGGCCATGTTGTATCAGGGGAAGGGGTGTCTGTTGATACATCCAAGACTGAGGCAGTGCAAGATTGGGCACAGCCTACGAGTGTGTTTGAGATCCGCAGTTTTCTGGGATTAGCTGGGTATTACCGTCGGTTTGTGAAGGATTTCTCCAGGTTAGCTTCACCGTTGACTAGACTGACTCGGAAGGGAGTCAAATTTGTATGGAGTGAGACTTGTGAAAAGTCGTTCCAAGAGCTGAAAGTTAGATTGACCACCGCTCCAGTTTTGATTATTCCGGAGAGGGGGTTGGGTTATGCGGTTTATTGTGATGCCTCACAAGAGGGTCTGGGTTGTGTGTTGATGCAAGAGGGGAAAGTGGTAGCTTATGGCTCACGTCAGTTGAAAATTCACCAGAAGAATTACCCTACACATGACCTAGAGTTAGCAGCAGTGATCTTTGCCTTGAAAATCTGGAGGCACTACCTTTATGGTGAGAGATTCGAGGTGTTCTCGGATCATAAGAGTCTGAAATATCTGTTTACACAGAAAGACTTGAATTTGAGGCAGAGGAGGTGGATGGAGTTTATCGAGGATTACGACTTTGAGTTGCACTATCATCCGGGGAAGGCCAATGTTGTGGCCGATGCCCTTAGCAGAAAATCCATAGGCGATATAGCTTGTATAGCCATCCGGGAATGGGAGATGTTGGGGGCACTTGGCGAGTTTGATTTGCTTCTGGGCGAATCCTTTGAGGCTGCGGCCTTGTTTTCTGTTGTTGCGCAGCCTACACTTATGACTCGAGTGTTAGAGGCACAGAGAGGTGACCTTGAGGTAGAATCCCTCAGAGAGAAGAACTCCAGTGGAAAGGTTGAGAAGGGTTTGGCGGTGTATCCCGACCTGAGTGTGAGATACCGAGACCGTTTGTTTGTGCCGGAGTCTTGCCGAGAGGAAGTACTCCGAGAGTTTCATCATTCGCGCCTTGCGGTGCATCCGAGAGGTACTAAGATGTATCAGGACTTAGGTCGCCAGTTCTGGTGGCAGGGCATGAAGAGAGATGTGGCAGTTTTCATGTCTAAGTGCCTTACTTGTCAGCAAGTGAAGGCCGAACATCAGAGGCCAGCGGGTTTGTTACAACCCTTGCCTATTGCCGAGTGGAAGTGGGAGCATGTCACTATGGACTTCGTTGTAGGTCTTCCGAGGACTCAGTGGGGTAGTGATGCTATTTGGGTGGTTGTGGACCGGTTGACTAAATCGGCGCACTTCATTCCTATGCGCGTGAGAGATTCAGTAGATCTTCTTACCGACTTGTATATTCGGGACATAGTGAGATTGCATGGGGTCCCAGTGACGATCGTCTCAGATGAAGACCCTCGTTTTACTGCCAGGTTATGGCAGAGTTTGCAGAGTGCCTTGGGCACTAAGTTGACCTTTAGTACAGCTTATCATCCTCAGACTGACGGGCAGTCCGAGCGTACTATTCAGATCCTTGAGGATATGCTTCGGGGTTGTGTCCTGGACTTTAGTGGGACGTGGGAGAGGCACTTGCCCTTGGTGGAGTTTGCCTACAATAACAGTTTTTAGTCTAGCATCGGTATAGCACCGTTTGAGGCCTTGTATGGCCGACCGTGTAGGTCTCCAGTTTGTTGGGCCGAGGTGGGTGATGCACCCTTGTTGGGTCCGGAGTTGGTTAGAGAGACGACGGAGAAAGTTGAGCTTATCCGTAGGAGGCTTGTTACAGCCTAGAGTCGCCAAAAGAGTTATGCCGACCGTAGGAGGAGGCCTTTGGCATTTGAGGTAGGTGATCATGTTTTTCTGAAGATATCACCTAGGCGAGGTTTGATGAGGTTTGGGAAGAGAGGGAAGTTATCCCCTCGGTTTATCGGTCCCTTTGAGATCCTTGAGAGGATTGGGGAGGTCGCTTATCGCTTGGCTTTGCCGCCGCAGTTGTCCGGAGTGCATGACGTGTTTCATGTGAGTATGCTTCGGAAGTATGAGCCGGATCCGTCCCACGTGTTAGATTGGACGGACTTAGAGGTAGATGAGGATACCTCGTATAAGGAGAGACCAGTCCGGGTCTTGGATAGGCGGGGTCAAGTCCTACGTGGCAAGACCATCCCTTTAGTGAAGGTTTTGTGGAAACATCACGGAGTGGAGGAGGCCACTTGGGAACGTGAGTTGGAAGTCCGCGAGAAATATCCGGACTTGTTTGTTGATGTGTAATCATGTATTGAGAATTTTGTTGTATTGTTGAACTTTAAGACCATTAAATATGTCTTAAGTTGTAAAACATGGTGCATGTTTTGGTTAATGATAGTAGTTGGAAATTTGCCTCAAATGGAAGTTTGTGTAACATTGCATATGTTGAATATATAGTAGAAATGGAAATGTATCATGATTATTGCTTATGATATGAATTGTGAACTATGTATGTTGGAAATGGTTGAAATGGAAGAGAAATACATGTTAATGATGCACTTGTAATATATGTTGCTTTTACATATTGTGAGATGCCTCTTGATAAAAGATGGGATGATCGGTAATGGGTCGAGTTGTTGAATGTTGTAATATAACATTGTTTAAAATGGAGAAAAACTTGTTTTCCAAAAAAAACTTGTACTTCATTTCGGGGACGAAATTCTTTAAGGGGGGGAGGTTATAGCGATCCCGGGTTTACCCCTTGTTGTACAGTGATCCGGACATGTGTCCGTAGATGTTAGTAGTTGATTATTATCTGGTTTACATCCTTTCCTACTTTGTATTAGAGTTATAGGATGTGCTGAGCAGGTTTCTTACAGGTTGGTTGAACTTAGGAACCAAAACTAGTTGCCCAGATTTTGGCCTGTCTGCTCGAGCGAATCTTTTGGCGCTCGAACGGGGAACTTGTTGTTGCTTGGCCGCTCGAGTGGGGGTTTTGACGCTCGAGCGGGAAAATCACCCTTCCAGTATTTCCTCTGCAGTGTTGTTCGCTCGAGCGGGAGTTTGTGTGTGACGCTCGAGCGGGGAGTTGGGCGCTCGAGCGGGGGACCTGTCTGCAAAAGTTCTGAGAGTGTGCATCTGCCGCTCGAGCGGGGCGACTGGGTTAAAGCTCCGAGTTTCGACTTTTGAAATCACTTTTTCACATTCTCTTCTCTCTCTTACTTTCCCAAAAACACCATTGTTGAGCTTCTCACTCTAGACCTCTACCTTCTCTCTAGGTATTGATCTAGTAGGAGTGATTTTCTCACCTTTGGCCTTTACAAAAAAGTTGTTGATCGTCGAGGGCTACCTTTTGATCCGAAAAATTTGTGATTTGGAGCATTTTCGTTTTCTTCATCTTCTTTGTTGGAGCTCAAACTTTGAGGTAGGGATATCCTACCCCTTCTTATGGATTTTGTCTTTAAATTTTGGCATTTTGATATGTTGGGTGTTGTTGGGTAGTTTTGAGGAAGTTTGGGCCTTTTGTGTAATTTTACAAAAGTTGGGGTTTGTTTATAATAAACCTAAATGCAAGTTTGGCATAAAAAAATGAGATAGATAAAGGAATGAGGATGAAAATGGAATCTTAGGGTTGTTTTCTTAATTATGGGATTTTGCCCTAATTGGTTGATAAATTAATTTGAATAATTAATTTGAGAAATGAGGAATTGAATTAGAAATGTTGGAATTGGGAATGTATGGGATTAAAGGGTGTAGTTGAATTATTTATCGCTCACCAAATTGAAATGTTGATATATTATCCATTTTGTGCATTTATTTCCTGTTTAGAAATAACTGCTTTGGGCTATCGGTGGAGGATAGTCTTGATTGTTGTAGACAATGCATGATGATCAGGCAAACGAAAACTAATCAATGGAATGTGTCATGGAACTTGACGGTTGATGGAATACATTAACCTTATGTATTGATTGATTGTATGTAGAACCTATGTGTTTATATACATTGTGTGTAGAGGAGGAGATAGGGGATGTACTCCGCGGTTTAGGGGAAGATGGGGGATGTACCTCTAAACCGGATAGTGTTGGGAGGAGATAGGGGATGAACTCCGTAAACACAGCTCATATGCTTGTCTAGTGAAGTGTAGACACAGCTCATATGCTTGTCTAGAGAAGAGTAGATATAGCTCATATGCTTATCTTTGGTTGCATGATATAGTTCTTATATTTATCTGTTGAGATGTTGATATAGCTAATATGCTTATCTATTGATGTATTGATTTAGCTAGTATGCTTATCTACCAAAAATGGGAAATTGAAAAGTAACATGGACTTGTATGTCATGTAATTGTAAGGTGACATAAGTGGATGCATCTGTGTTGGCCATCTATCAACTGCTAATCTTTTTGTCATTGTTCATAGCTGGTTTAGTGTATTTCTACTGGGCTGTGGCTCACCCTATATGGGAACATCATTTTCAGGTACAGGTAGCATGCCACCTCCAAGGACATAGCTTGGGAGGCTTGAGGCGGAGGGATTTTTGTTGTCTATCTTCTTTTGATGTATTACATGTAGATTCAAGCCAAGGGCTTAACGTGTAACTGAGCTAGTGCCCTTTTTTCTTTGTAACCAAGTGTTAACTTGGAAAGATGTAAGCCTGTAGGGCATTTGCTTTTGTTGTTAACATGTAATACCTTTTGTAATCAAATACTCTAATGAATAGAAGAATGTTGGACTTTTGTATATCAATGCATGTCTATATTGATGGGTTTTATGTTATATTTTGAGGGCGTTACATTAGAACCTCAACATAAAATCACAAGACTGTACAAGAAGGAAATTCCATGTCCTAATATTTGAAATCTTCAATTACCTCTGAAGTTCATCAACGTGGGATGAGCACTAGAACCCAGTAAGAATCTCATAGTTCTAAAATAATAATTAACACATAGATAAAAATGATCATGCATGCAGGGTGATACTAAATAGTAAGATGACATTTTGTATGTCGAAAATATCATAAGTAGAGTATCATTTTCTCAAAATTCATTTGAACATTCAAGAAAACTTTCTGCCATAAATATTATCTTTCCTTATTTAATTTCCATTTTACAATTCAAAAATACTATAATCCTATAACGTTAAAGTCCAAGTTCCCTTTATATTCAACATTTCTATCATCACTAGTAATTCAACTTGAATCAAGAATATAAACCCCTTTCAATTCAATTTCTCAAATATTTACAATTGATTTCAAATCTCTCTTTCAAATAAACATTCGTCTTCAATTTATGAAATAAATCCTCAACCTAATTGAAAACCCACTTTAGACCAAAATTTTCAATCTAGGATTTTTAAGAAGACTCATCATTTATAAGATTAGAGGATTCACCCCTCATAAAATCATTCTTCACAAATTCACACAAGATTCTTTCTTTTTACTTAAACTTCTAACCCAATTGTACCACAATTACCATAAATCCACAATCCTTAACTCAAATTGATATTACTATTACTCACAAAATAAATCTCATAATCTTCACTTAAGGTCACAAAACAACCCGGTGAGTTCCTCATCATCAACCCCTTACCCAATTACCATTTCATTTTCCATTTCTTACAAGTAATTTCTCTATGCATTTCTCCTCTACACAAAATCACACAACACATTGTAATTTCATAAGTTCATTACGAGTCATACACATTATCTCCGACTCAACACATTTCTCAACACGTTCCACCTTTTGCCGGCTTGATACGGCGAGATAGCGGGCACCCAATTCACAACACCTTCCACTTTTTGCTGGCTTGACACGGCGTGATAATGGGCACCCAAAAATATTTTATACAATCCCCACATTTACCAATTATTATACGGCAGGACGTGAGCACCCAAAAACATTTAATACAATCCCTACATTTACTGACTATTATATAGCAGGACGTGGACACCCAGAAGCATTTAATACAATCCCCACATTTACCGATTATTATAAGGCAGGACGTGGACACCCAGAAATATTTAATACAATCTCCACATTTATCGACTATTATACAACAGGACGTGAGGACCTAGAAACATTTAATACAATACCTACATTTATCAACTATTATACGATAGGACGTGGGCACCCAAAATCATATGTTTTTCACTTTTGCCGACTACTATACGGCAGGACCAGTGAACACCCAAAAACATTTTCCCATATTCGTTCGGCGACAAGCGCAAACAGGGTAATTGGGCACCTTGACTCTCCGCGTGGGTACCAATTACAACACGACATAACCCAACCCAACTCAACCCAACTCAACACAACACAACACAACTCAACACATTTCTTAAATCTCCACTTTATCATTTTACCACAAATCTCATATCATCAATACAATTCACAAATTCAAAATCTCCAAACTCAATCTCATCTCATAGCACAACTTAGAATATCAATCACAAGAGTTCAATCTCAATTTGTTACATGGATTTTTCCAAACATTTTCAAAATTCAATTAAACATGGATATGTGCAATTTAACACCTCAACTTCATGATGCCACCTTCAATTTAAGCAAAAAGCATCAACCATCTTTATGCGCCAACTAGGTGTAGACGCGCCCTTGAGGCTTCGCTACTACAGTTCAGACTCCCTTTTGTTGTCGGTTCTTAATCTGAACCAAAGAGTCCAAATCCGGCAAATCGTTTTGAGAAAACAGATTTTTTTGAAAAGAAGTGCCAAACATGGACTGCTTTGCCAGATATAGAGTCGCCACCTAAATATTTTTTTAATGGGGAAATTTAGGAAACCCTGACTCGGTGCCAAAGGCCACGTGTCCGTCATCACCAAAGTTGCCTCGGCTCGGGAACTTGGGTACGATTGGGGAAGGTCAGCTATGAGCACCCCCTCTCGCCCGGTCCGAAGACCGGCCTCTACTAACCGTGATATCCGTTTTTGAAAACGTTATGTGTTCTTATTCCGGTTATTAGCCTAGAATTACTACGTTATGCGCACAGCAAACAAGTATAGACTAGATTGCCTAATTTGGAAATAAGCATTGCATATCCGTTTGTCTTGAAAAACACTTTGAATTTTGCTACTCGCAAGTAGGCTAAAATACGGATTTCAACGAGTTTTTCCAACTCAAACAATCCAACCTTCACCCACAGGCAATCAAACAGTAATATCACATAAGCATTTAGCCGCATGGTAAGCATGCTGTCATGTTAACATTCGCACACATGCAAGATGCTAAAGCATAAATACTTACATCGTACTCCGTGCCAAAACAGTAAACTAATTAGCAAAACATGCGTGATCCTAATTCATGTTAAAAATGGCTAATGCAACGCATACAGAATGTACTTAGGATAGGCTCGGCTAACCCTAAAATGGCATGTGAAATGCAATCATTTGATGCACGTATTCAAGTTAAATTTGAAGTACAAATGCAGTTAGCGTGATGCGCCGAGCCCGGTGCATGCAAGACAAATGTATGAATGCATGCATGCATAGCATGAGGTATGCTAATTTAAATATGCCCTAATCTACCATCATAAGCGGGTAAATAAAAGGGAAGAAAGACGTGGGGTTGGAAGACATGCACGCACACGCACCCACACTTATTACAAATTCGCCCTCGCTCGGAGGGACCGAAAGAATAATACAAATCGAATAAATAATTAACTATTCTAGCTAATTAAATATTACAAATCACCTAATTAATTAATAAATTAACTAAGCTAGAAGAAACAGTAAACTACCTCGGGAAGAGAGTCCAATGCAATGCATGCTCGGTCTTGCTCGGAAGTGCACTGCCATGCATAGACTGCCTCTGTTTTCCCTGCTCTGCCCCTCTGAAGACTGCCAAAGTCTCTGAATTGCTTCCCTGGACATTGGGAGACACTACCGGCTGAGTGGAATTGCCACCGGCAGTATGGTGTGATCATCGGCAGAGAATGAATCCATCGGCCACCAATTGATTGCCGGTCGGCACTCTGTGAAGTCGATCGGCAGAAAGTTCCTGCAGAACCTGGTTGACAGCAGCAGAGGACAGAGCTTTGCATGGCAATGCAATTCAAGCAATGTATGCACCAACCAAGCCCCTTATCATGTTTATGACTCAAAGGGACATGGTCCTTGGTTCTCGGACCATCAATCGCGCGTTTCAATGCGTGATGGCCCAAGAGACCAAGTTGTGCATGTTGATTTCAAATACGATGCAAACCAACAAACAAATGGCCCAACCTCTATCACTTGATCAAGAGGCAAGACATGCATGCCAATGCAATGCAACCTAAGCATGCAATCTAAACATGCAACATGAGCATACAAGCAAGCAATGCAAAACATACATCAATCATGCAAGGCATGGACAATGATCATGCAAGACATAGGGCAAGCATGTTAATATCAAGCATGTGAGATGTGATCCAAATGTACAAATATGCAAGGCATGCAATATCACACAAATGGGACCAAGCATGTAACAATATACAAAGTAAGCATGCAACACAAGCTAAGGGAGGGACTTACACTAGTCGGACAGCCCAAAATTAGGTCCAAAACAGTGGCCAAAGCTATGGAAGTGAGGTCCAAAACACACACACACATGCATGCAAATATGGTCCAACATTTAGGCATATTAAAGCAACTTTTAAGCACACTTAAAAGGCACAAACATGGACATAAAACCAACATGTTAGACACTAGAAACATGCTAGAAAAGGTGCCCAATCAAACAAGTCATGCAAGTAAGGCATGCTAGAGGGGTTAAAGCTTAAGGCATACAAGAGGTATTGCATGGTGGCTATACAAAGCAAGGCATGAATGACTCCAATGACTTAAAACAGTCTTTTAGCACACCAAATCATGCAAATAAGCTTCACAAAGCTTGGCCAAAACACAAAAGCATGATAGTCTAAATGCTATGCATGTATTGAGGCAAATCATGGCATTACAAGGTAGGTATGCAAAGCAAGCATGGTGTACCAAAACCAACACACAACAATGTTATATCATGGCATAATAAGCATAAAACACAGCCATGGCATGATCAACAAACACTCAAACATGATGCTCCCTCAAGAGGCCAAAAAGTGCCCTTTTCAAGGACAACAAGGAGAGGGGGTGGCCCTCTCCTTCTTGGGACTTCAAGGTACCATCCTTACCACTGAAATCCCTCAAGATTTCAGTGGTGAGGAGGCCCAAACACCAAAGTCCCGGAGCTCACTCAAAATAGCACAAAATGGGGCCTCTCAAGGCTTAAGAGGGGTCAAACACCTCCAAACCACAAAACACTCTAAACAAGCTATTTAGAGGACCCAAAAACAGAACTTTTTTATGTTATACACTAAACACAAAAACAGTTACAAGATGGTCAAAAGTAGGATGCAAAAATGGGTTAAAAAGGACTAGTTTCTTACCCTTGAAGCCTTTCTTCAACAATGGTGATCTTGTTGCTCCTTCAAGCTCAAATCCTGCCAAGAGCACTAAGAACAAACCTCTGGTCCTTCAAAAGCCAAGGAAAGGTGTAGCACTATGTGTTTGTGTGCAATAGTAAGCTTAAACACACACAATGGCAAAAGAGGGAGAGGTATAGATATAGGTTAGATACACTAACTTAAACCCTAAAACTAGAGCTCTCTAACTCTCCTCTCCAACTTGTCTAACCCTAAAGCCAAGAGGGGGGGCTCCTCTTATAGAGGAGCCAATCTTGTAAAGCTTACAAGGTAAGCTATCAAGAGGGCCATCCCTCCATACACGTGTATGAAGGGGAAGCAAATGCAAGACAGCTGTGCTAAAATATCTGCAAAAGCAGATGAACAGTAGTCGGCTGCTCAAAATTGCCATTTTGACAAAATGGACTGCCGACTGGCAACAAAGAGTGTTGACCGGCAATATACATTGCCGATGGCAACAAAACACTAGCCGGTGGCCTCTAGAAATGGCCGGTGATGTGTGGGGATGCCTCACAAGGCATTCCCTACCCCTCCAAGGCAAAACACAAGTGTTTGGTGCAAAACCAGACATTAAACAGTCGAGTTCGGGGATCCTGAGGCAAGGCGCGTAGCCGAGACCTCCGGGAACTCCAAACGAACACAAACATGGATGATCACTGGGTGTTCAAACGGTGACGTCCAAGTCTTGAGGACGGTCAAAAATGGGGTGTCTACAGTTGCCCCTCTTTGACAGAACTCGAAAGTCATAACAATGACGGGAGTGAATGTCAAAGCCCAGAGACGACCCATTTTTGACAAGGCCGAAGACTTGGACAAACATGCAAGACAAACAAGGTATGCGCCCGAAGGCAGGGGCAAAATGCAAGACAATGCATGAAGCCGAGCATAACTTATGATCATGCAAAGAAATGCTGTAACGAAGCATACATGCGACAGTTTTAAGCTAGCATACACCTAACTACACTACAATGCAGAAAGGATGCAAGAGAATTATGCAATTCTCGATACGTCTCACGCGGAGGATACAATACTTGTGCGGTTCGTCTGGTTCCACCAGCGGTAAATGAACCGTACATACAATATCGTGCCTGAAAAGAAAACAACTTAACAGGTATGATATTGTTAGCAACATGCATGACAATGCAAAAATGAATGCAAAATGATATGCAATATATACAAAACAATGTATAAACAATACAAATGAAAATGCAATGCAATTGAAACAATGCAAACTACATGCAAAGCAGTTGAATCATGATCCAATCATGAGCGGTTCGAAACCACACAAATGTCAAATAGATTGATGGAGGTAACAAGTCCGTCTACCATAGAACGATCAACTGAACTATGAGTAATGTAGACGGGCACCAGAACAAGTATTGGGTGGAATGACATAAGTGGGGTAACGACCCGCTGGAGAAAGGACAATGATCTTAATGCCGGATGCAAAATTACACTATAATGTAATATCTATAATGGATATGGCATGCAGCCAAACCAAATTTTGCCTAGGAAAGGCATGTACACATACAAGCCGCGGCCAACATAGAACGGTCCACTGAACTATGCTTTGACACGAGAAGTATGGGCACATACCAGACCAAGCTCAACATGGAAAGGCACAAGCCATAGATGGAAGGTGATGCAATGGATGCATGCAATCTAAAATGCAATGGAAATGGATACAATGGATATGGCACGCGGGCCAAACCAAATCTTGCCTAGGAAAGGCATGTACACAAACAAGCCATGTCTAACACAGAAAAGGTGCCGCAACCCTTAAACCAACATACCAGCGTGGAATAGGCACATACACATGCAGAACTGTGTTTTAACGTGGAAAGTAAGGGCACATACCAGACCAAGCTCAACCTAGAAGGGCGCAAGCCATAGATGGAAGGTGATGCAATGGATGCATGCAATCTAAAATGCAATATCTACAAATATGCAATGGAATGGATATTTACAAAAAATGCATGACAATGCAGTATGATGCGATCTACTGGGGGAAATGCAATGGACGTATGCAAGCTACAATGGAAATGCATGACAATGCGTGTTTATTTTCTACAATGCATGACAATGCAATGTTTTACCATGTATGCATGACAATGCACTATTTACAATGGATGCATGACAATGCACTATGATGCAACGGCTATGATTGCAGCTTTCACTATCTTACCAACAGGGTGATATACTAGGTTGGTTCAGTATCCAGAACTGAGGCGCAGACATGCTGCCTCAACCTATGGGGCTTCCATACAGATTTCAAGCCGAGGATACACCCCTGGGTATTTAAACCAGACTTTAGTCTCGGAACTCCCGAACATTTGCGTTCTAGGCATAAGCCGTTCGAACTCTAGTTTCCACCGTCCCAGTTGGTCTTCTAGGAACTCACCGCAAACACAGGCAGGTGGCTTTACCAGACCACCGAAAGTCGTTCGGGCACGACAAACACCAAAGGAATTGCACCTTTAGAGGATTTAAGGTCTCCTAGACCAGGATGCAAAATGTACGCATGACAATGCATGTTTTTTTTGTTTTTTTTTTTAATGCAAACGATGCATGAAATGCATGATTTTTTATTGATATTTTTTAAAATGCCAATGATGCATGAAATGCATGTTGCATGGAATGCGCGACAATGCAAGTCGCTCGAGATGCATGACAATGCATGATTTTTGATGCGCGGCAACGCGCGGCTCGAGAAATGCATGACAATGCATGTGAGGTGCGCACAATAGTGCGAACAATGAGTGCATGCCAAATGCAATGAGATGCGCGAAACGGTGCGATGCGTTGGACAACGCGAGTGAAGGTCTTGCATCTCCCAAGGATTTTAGGTCTCCTAGACCGTGCGTGTTTAAGGTCTCGCCGGACCGGGCGTGCGTGTTTAAAGTCTCGCCAGACCGTGGCGTGTTTAAGGTCTTGCCAGACCATGGCGTGTTTAAGGTCTCGCCAGACTGTGGCGAACAAGACAATGCGATTGAAATGCAATGCACAAGACAGTGCGATTGAAACGCGATGCACATGGGGCAACTTTTGGGTCTTGTAAAAGCCAAAAGGATACGAGAAGGATACACTTTGCACGAATTCGAGTGCCACGCACAGGAGACACGATCCAAGGCCAAAACGGAGGCCGATTGAGCGTTGGAGAGGCACTGTTTTGCACTGTTTAAGAAATGAAGACTCTTAAGCACTCATGTAACCGAAGAAAAGGTGTAGAAGGCTCAAAAACCATTGTAGGTGACCACCGGATGTCCACCGGCCATCAGAATGTATCACCGGCCGTCCATCGGCCATCAGACAATATCATCGGCACAAAAACTTGCCGACCGGCAAAGAGTGTGGCCGACCGGCAAAGAATTCTTGTTTAGGGCAGTTTTGACATTTCGGCCGTGGGTCTTTTAAAATAGGGTTTGTAACCCTATTTTCTTCACTTGTGTTTGGTCAAAAATCCCTGCTCTCCCTCTCTAGGCTATTTTCCTCCCTCGATTTCCCCATTTTCTTGCATTCTAGCCTCGATCTCGTTGTTCGATTCGCGAATACCTTCGCGTTTCGAGTGTTTTGTACGGAACGAAACTTTGTTTCGGTGTCCCGTCTTTGATTTCCACCACTCGGGACTTGTTTCCCTCGAGTTTTTCTCGGCACCCGTGACTTTTCCTCACCTCAGCTTTTCCGACCATTTCTGACCCTCTCGGGGTTGACTTTTTGTTGACTTTTCGTATTCTTTCCTATTTTTCCCTCTTCCGGCCATTTTCACATTCTCTTCGAGATGGCGGATGATCTTCCAGAGGGTGGGGCTCCTCCAGAGCTTGAGATGGACCCCGAGGCCGAGCCCTTCCCCCTCCGTATCCGGCAGTTCGATCCGGAGACCTACAGGCCAGCGGTTCACGTGATGCTCCCCGATGGGCTACGCCAGTTCCGGAGCTTCGAGAGGGGCGCGGCACGTGAGCTACTACTTCGGGAGCCAGAGTCGCACTTGTCCTTCGGTGCTTCCGAGGTAACTTTCTTTCTCAGCTTTACTTTCTGCAATGTAGGATACAAAACTGCCGTAGCTGGTTATGCTCTTTAACTGCTTTAGTTCAGATACCCTGACGTATTGTAGTTGATAGCAAACAAACTTGCAACTGATATCTGTTTAAGACTGGCACATACACACACAGTGCACTGACCTCGAGTCTTTCAAATCATCGGCACACACCGTATTTTACTGCAAACTGAACGGCACCCGGGACCTGTTTGAATCTAAAAAAAAACTTGCACACATGCTGCGTTTGTACTGAACCTACTCGAACACGCTGACGCATCACACGTTGTAGTTCACTGTAAGCACACCGGCACCCGGTATCTATTTGGATCTGAAAACATGCATATATGTTATATTTTCCCTGAACCACCCAAACACATTGACATATCATATGCTGTAGTTCTTTGCTAGTACACTGACACCCAATGTCTGCTTAAATCTAAAAAACGCGCACACACACACTATATCTGTATGCTTCTTAAAACTGTATCTTGAATATTGCTTCGCAATTGTTGTTTTTGATTACAGGGGGACTCCCATACCATCAGCGGGTATGGGAACGTCGTCGCCCGAGACTGGTACGTGGAGTTGCCGGACGCGGTTCTCCAGATCGTCGACGAGGCAGGCTTCGGCATCTTCTGCAGGGGGCTCTCCCAGCTTACCACCTGCAGGCCCTTGCTCGCTGCTTTGGTGGAGAGGTGGTGGGATACCACCAACTCCTTCCACTTCTCCGTCGCAGGGGACATGACGATGACCCCTTATGACTTCTCGATGCTTACCGGCATCGGGGTAGGGGGGGATCCGATTCCCTTTGACACGGATATGGATGAGTGGGACGCCGCCCAACTGTACCTGCTCGGCACCCGGCCACCCCTTGCTCGGGCAGGGTTTGTCAGATACTCGTGGTTCGAGAGCCATTTCAGGACTGAGCCAACCGTGGCGGAGGAGGCACAGATGACCCCAGAGGAGGTAGATCAGTATGCGCGGGGCTTCATTATGTTTTTGCTCGGGACGACCCTTTTCGCCGATCGGGCGAACACCGTGCCTCTTTGCCTGTTGAGCGCACTGGTGGATGTCAGGCGGATCCGCCGCTATGATTGGGGTGGCACAGGCTTGGCCACATTGTACGGTTATATGAGCTCTTCTTCCCGCCTCAGCGGACAGCTCCTTGGCGGATACTGGCAAGCTTGGGAGGTACATCTTCTTCCCCTTTTTACATTTCTGTTTTCTGCTTTACATTTTCTGTATTCTGTACACTGCACGGTCTATCTCTCACTGACTATATACTGCACACGCGGCACACACATATACTCTGCTTTACACTGACTGTACACTGCACACACACTGTACAACACACGGCTCTGCCATTTCTGCTTTACTCTGTATTCTGTTTTATCTGCTAGTCATACTGATATATGTTCTGCAGTTGTGGGTCTACGCCTACTTTCCTAGGCTCGCCCCAGTACCCGATGTGGAGATCCCGCTTGACGTCCCCTTTTCTCATCGCTTCGATGTGCGGTGTGTGCGGAGACCTCGGGAGTCTTTTATTTTCTTCCGCCGCTACTTCGACACCATCACCGCCACGGAGGTATGTTCAACTTGTAGAGTTTGCTTAAGCTTTGCATAGCACTGTATTTTTGATAACAGATAGATGACAAACTGTATTTGTACCCGCAGATCACCTGTCAGCCTTGGGCTCCATTGCCGGCCGTGGTGAGGGATCACTATGAGGGCGCAGAGGAGACTGCCCATCTCCGGATTCTATTGGAGGGCCCGGTCTGTCGGGCTTGGTACCTGGGGGAGCGCTTCTTACGTCAGACCCTGGGTTTAACGAAGCAGATAGTTCCAGGTCCGCCTCCTGCACACATGAGGCATACAGAGAGGTTTTCCCTCGTGCACCTGAGAGAGTATACTGCTGGCTGGGGCGCGGAGCGTCACAGAGGCGAGGGCGACTATGCCGAGTACGTCCGGACCTACATTATGCGACCCTTGAGCAGTGGTCGGCGAGCTGAGGGGGCGAGGCCAGCGGCGCCGACAGCTGGAGCGGGAGCGTCGAGGAGAGCTCGAGTCCATGGTAGAGGCGGAGTTCAGAGAGGGCGGGGGACCGGCTGGCCTGCTCTGCCCGCTTCACTGACTTTCAGAGGGTAGGGTGGGGCGACCTACTAGATCCCCTTCGCCCCTCCCCCGGCTGATCACGAGTTATTCGGTGTCCCCGACTTGCCTCCGGTATGTATTACTGCATTCTTGTATAGTCGTTTCATTTCAGTTTATTTAATATTCCGCAGAATACTGATGTATCTGATATTTTTGCAGGCTTCCTCCGAGTACACCCGGCAGTCATTGGAGATGAATGCCTCCATGATGGGGATGCTACAGCGGACCTTCGACCTCCTAGCCCTTTACAGCATTCCGGTATGTTCTTTCTGACCACAGCCTCAAACCATACACAAACTGCTTTGCATAATCTGATGCACGACACAACACTGGATACCCAGCCCTCACGGCACCTGATACACTGTACTCACACACTGCATCCTGCACTGATTCACTGCTCACAGCATACATACACTGTACTCATACACTGTATTCTGCACTGATTCACTACTCACGGCACTCACAGACTGTACTCATACACTGCATTCTGCACTGATTCACTGCTCACAGCATACATACACTGTACTCATACACTGTATTCTCCACTGATTCACTGCTCACAGTATTCTGATGTATTTGCCTTTTATGCTTTTCAGCCTCCCTTCCAAATCCCGCCGGTGGGTGGTGTTCCAGCTGGGCCCTCTATTCCTGCTCGAGGAGGGCGTGGAGATACTGCACGTCCCCGTACCAGGGGAGGGCGTACTCATGTCGGGAGTAGCTCTCGGGCACCCGTCCCTGATGATGACGATGACGATGATGAGTCCGAGTCCGAGGCAGGGGCAGGGGCAGAGGCAGAGGCGGGGTCATCTGAGGAGGGGACCAGAGGCGGTACTGACTCGGGCTCTGATGACGATGCTAATGACGCTCCTGGACCTTCGTCCAGGAAGAGGACTAGGACAGACTGATAGCCCCGGAGCCATCTTTGACACTCGATACAGATTTTGCTTCTTCTTTTTTCCTTATTCTTTTGTACTTTTTCTTTTGGTTGGTAGCTAGAGTACCTTGTACTGCCGCAGGCAGGTTTTTGTTTTCTTCAAAACTATGTACTTGAAAAAGATTATATGAAATGAAACAAACTCGTTTTTGTCTAAAAAAAAGTGTTGTATATGTACATTTCATACTTTGCACTGCATTACATCATATTACACCTCAAATGTAAATGATATTGATCTGCCGTCTGAAAATTGAGCACTTGCACTGTAATAATCAGTTAACTGACCAGCTAATAGCAAAACAACCCAAGCAAACCACTGTTTCATTCTGAACACACACCCATACTCCACTGGGGATTGATCTGTAGATAGCCCGCAACATGGCCCTTGGTTCTCTCTGCACACGACAAGCATTGAACAAACAGCCCAATCTGATAAGACTAACCACAAAGGCCAAAACCGGTCGAAATTGAAGCACACTCAGATGCCCCAAATTTTCCCTTTCTTCTTTTGCTTCGCATGGATGTGGAGAATGGCATAGCAGTCTGAGCATAAACGATTTTTGAAATAAGGAGGGGTTTTCAACCTGGGTATCGAATCTGAAGCCGAACACAGCGAGAAAGACTCAATTGAAGAAAACAAAAAGGCACACGACCTAAACGCAACGAGACACGCCCGGAAGAGACTCAAGACAAGAATTGCGACAAAACCAAAACAAAAGACACGACTCACGGACGTGTGAGAGACCTCAGATCACGAGGAGCCAGTTTCCCCGGGTTTTGTTCCCACCCTTTCTAATTTGTGACTCTCACGACACTCGGCCCTCAAGCTCGTTTTTCTCTCAAAACCTTTTTCTCACTTTTCTCTCAACTTACACCTCTCTATTCTTCAATCTCCCTTTTTTTTTTTTAGTCCCTCCCCAGGGTGGTTGATAGATGAAGAAGAAATCGTGGGTTCACACCCAACAACATTAGCTTGCGGCTGTTTCTTCTGGCGACTTCCAGTCGAGGTTCCAGATAGGGGAAGCTTCTTCCGGCGAATAGGGTGCCCTTCTGGCAAGTATGTTGACGGCGGGGAAAAGACAGAACACCTGACTCAATTGCGCCCCTAGTTCGTCATTTTGACCATTTTTTTTTTGTTTTCTTCCTAAAACAGTTTTGACCAAAATGAGAGTTGGATTAACATACTTGTCCGATTTTTGATTTGAAAATCATGCAAGTCAGGCTGTGAGCACTGAAAATTTTCCTTTTTAGGTCCAAGAAGATGGTCCGGTTTTTGGAAAATGAAATAGTTTTCGAGAAAATAGTCAACTTCAGTAAAAAATTTCAAAAACTATTTTTTGCAAACAGTCAATGCTCAACGAGCACGGCACTTACCCTCGAGATGCGCAACCTCGGATCGGAGGCAATGGAAAATTGCCCCTTGCTTAAAGGGGGGGACATGGCAACGGAAAGTTGCCCCTGGTTTGGACGATAACTTGTGGCAACGGAAAGTTGCCCCTTGTCTGGATGGTGCCGCAGCATGCTGTAAACTGCTTTTATCAATGACGACTGAACTCCGAAGACGACGGTCTGAACCAATATATGGACACAGTCACTGTAAGAGCAAGGGTGGCTGGACTTCAGGATGAAGTTGCCTACATATCTCAAACATGGGAATCAAGCCTACGTAGTTCACGGTTGTTACAACCGGATTGTCGGATGCAGAGGAAGCAAGGATGATCAAAACCATTACATGGACTGAGGCGCTATGAAAGCGTCAGGGGCTGGACTTCAAGATGAAGTTGCCTACGTATCCCAAACATAGGAATCAAGCCTTACGTAGTTCGGGTTAAGGTACACTCGGGTATTTTAACCTTCACTTTTTCAGGCTCTAACTTTTGCCAAGGTACCCAATGCGGGTTTTCGACCTTGTGAGCTTCTTTTCTTTTCCTTTTTTTTTTTCTTCTTCATATTTTTTTTCACTTCTTTTCTTTCTTCTTTTCTTTTTTTCTTCAATTTTTTTGCATTTTTTTCTTTTTTTTTCTTTTTGCATTTTTTCTCTCTTTTTTCCTTTTTTATTTTGCCTTGCTCTAACTTTTGCCTGGGTCACCCTTTCGGGTTTTCGGCCCAACGAGCCTCTCAAAGGGTAAAAGTGTAACAAGTCCACGCCAAATGGTTTTTGAAATTGAAGCCCTCTGTATTCGGGAGAGTGACTACTGTGTTGATTTGCAGAAGAATCCATCACGGTTGTTTCACGAGCTTTTTCCAGTGAGACCTGACCTTCTTGATCTGATTTTGGTGCCTCTTGCTCGAGGGCAGCTTCGAATTGGGCCACACAGGCCTTACATGGCAGTTAACTATTGAACGTTTTGAACGGATTCCAAGTTCGCAACAGATAGATTGAATCTCGAGGCTGAGAGCGATCCTAGGCTGCACAATCTCAAGAGCAATTCCACACAAGTCTTCACAGGACCGCGCAAAACATTTTGTTTTTGAAAGTTTTTAAGAAAGCGACAAATCGCTCGCGCTGAAGATAGTGTGGAACCAGTCTGGATCAAACCAGGATCCTTCTCAGTACTCACGCTGACAGGCATGATTTCATTCATAAAAAGGCTTAGCATCCCTATCTTTCTCTCAAAAATGATCAAAGTTTCGCAAAACCCGAGGAATTGCTTCCTCTTCGTTTTTGTCACCGCAGTGTTCAAAAAGGGTTTTTTGAAAAGCTTAGGTCATTACAACGATGTTCAAGGCACAAGAGTGTATGTAGAATGTACTGCCGTTTCGTTCACATCCTCTGGCACAACTAGCTCAAATAGCAAATAAGCACAAGAACATGATAGCCGCAGCTGTTTCATTCAAAACTTCCAACTACAACTGGCTCCTCAACAGAGACAGACTCAAAAGGAAAACAAAAGGGGTAACTACAAAACAGTGTTCAAGGCAACAACCCCGGAATCACCTGACATTCTATACAGGGGGGGCCGACTCGCTACAACAAGACAGACCTGTGAGCAAAAAGGACTGACTCAAGACAACGAGACAGACTCAAAATAAAACAAAGACTGACTCGACACCCAAGCCAGATTTTACAAAACTAGCATTCACGGATGCTCAAAAATGCGTGCCAGACGCCACATCAAAAATACTGGGCGCCGCTCACAAGTGGTCCAACCCTGATCACATACTCACAGTATCCGCATCCTCAAAATTCAATAGCTGGGTAGTAACGGACTTGGCTGAGGTGGGCGGGAGGATAACCTCGTTGTCAATCAAATCTTGCACCTCATGACGGAGGCGGAAACAATTGTCGGTAGCATGGCCTGCCTGCTGGTGGTACGCGCAGTACTAAGCAGGATCATGAGTGGCAGGGAGATTCTTCGGGACGGGCCGAGGCTCCAAGGGTTTAAGGTGTCCCCTCTCGGCAAGGATCTTAAGTGCCTTGGACAATGGCATGTAGAGAGCATGGAAGACCCTGCGCCCTCGGGGCAGGAACTTCAAAGTCTAAGTAGTCCTGCTAGACGCACTAGCAAACGGGTCGGCAGGCGCGGCCTTGACTTTCTGGTCCTTCCCGGGTGCAGAGTTGGGAGCAGAAGGAACTGTTTTGGCATGACGGGGCCTATCCCGGCTTTCTAACTGACTTGAACTACCCTCAGGTGGAGCGGGGAAAGCATCCTCCACAGCTTTTGTTACAACTGCGGATACCTGTTGCTTGTTCATTCCCCCGACTTTCAAAGCCTCGACTGCCCACAGCAGTTGTTCGATAGGATCGGCATCTGCCTTCATTTCGCCTTTGTCTCTGGCTTAAGCCTGATCTAGGATTTGAGTTGGTACGTCGTTGCCATAGCTGGAGACCATCTCCAGTTGGCTAAGTTCAATCACAATCCGTCCCAACAGCGGGGGCTCCTGGGGTACAAAACTCCCGGCATATGGTGCGGCTGGTGGCGAAGCTGACGTCTCGTAAGCGAGATCCGCCACGGACCTTTGGAGATCACCTATCATCCCCATTAGTTCGAATATGGTGGGCTCGCGAGCCTGATATAGCTGGGAGGTCCAGACCGGGTGCGCAACCGGCGATCTGGGTGGATGCGGCACATCGACATTGGTCTCACTTTGCAGAGTGATCCCTTGATCTAATGCAGCTGTCATAACCACGATCTCTTCCGAATTCTGCGTCATCATAAGTCCTGCCTCAGCAAAGGGGGAACACTGACTATTCTGGAACTCTCTGAACTGAAAGGAAAAACAAGCAGCATTTCAGCCCAAACGGATCAAACACAGGTGCAGCCGAACAACTGTACTCTACTACTGATCACTGTCCCCCAGAAATCACTGTCCAAAACACTGAATCGGATACCCTCAGATACAACTGATTCTATCAAATACTGACATTGGTGCCCTCGGGCCTGATACTCAAACTTTGCAAACTGATATGCGCGTTCCTGCAGAGATACACTCTAAAAGCACATAACAAGTAAAAGAGAGCCGAAAACACCCCTATGTTGGGGTTGGGTTTCCCTGTCCTATTTTGTCAGGAGCTAGGGTTTCACTACGCACACAGCGGTTTCAAACAACCTAACATCGGCTAAGCAACCTGTCCTAGTTTGGAATGGCCACTATGGATTCCGAATATGCACTAGGTCGAATGGTCGAAAAAGGTGCCCCGGTAAAACCGGGGTTTGTGTTCCCATACTGGCAGAGCCCGCAACCGGTTAGCCTTATGGCATGCTTTGACAAGACAAGCCTCCGGCAAACTGCTCAGGAATAGCAGATGGCCAACACGGTGTCCTATGCGCATCAATGCACATGCAATGCAAAGAGACACATAAATGAAATCAAAACAGGATATCACGAGTTCGAGTCAAGCTCTCTAAACTCCCCAGCAGAGTCGCCAGAAACTGTAGACGCGCCCTTGAGGCTTCGCTACTACAGTTCGGACTCCCTTTTGTTGTCGGTTCTTAATCTGAACCAAAGAGTCCAAATCCGGCAAATCGTTTTGAGAAAACAGATTTTTTTGAAAAGAAGTGCCAAACATGGACTGCTTTGCCAGATACAGAGTCGCCACGTAAATATTTTTTTAATGGGGAAATTTAGGAAACCCTGACTCGGTGCCAAAGGCCACGTGTCCGTCATCACCAAAGTTGCCTCGGCTCAGGAACTTGGGTACGACTGGGGAAGGTCAGCTATGAGCACCCCCTCTCGCCCGGTCCGAAGACCGGCCTCTACTAACCGTGATATCCGTTTTTGAAAACGTTATGTGTTCTTATTCCGGTTATTAGCCTAGAATTACTATGTTATGCGCACAACAAACAAGTATAGACTAGATTGCCTAATTTGGAAATAAGCATTGCATATCCGTTTGTCTTGAAAACACTTTGAATTTTGCTACTTGCAAGTAGGCTAAAATACGGATTTCAACGAGTTTTTCCAACTCAAACAATCCAACCTTCACCCACAGGCAATCAAACAGTAATATCACATAAGCATTTAGCCACATGGTAAGCATGCTGTCATGTTAACATTCGCACACATGCAAGATGCTAAAGCATAAATACTTACATCGTACTCCGTGCCAAAACAGTAAACTAATTAGCAAAACATGTGTGATCCTAATTCATGTTAAAAATGGCTAATGCAACGCATACAGAATGTACTTAGGATAGGCTCAGCTAACCCTAAAATGGCATGTGAAATGCAATCATTTGATGCACGTATTCAAGTTAAATTTGAAGTACAAATGCAGTTAGCGTGATGTGCCGAGCCCGGTGCATGCAAGACAAATGTGTGAATGCACGCATGCATAGCATAAGGTATGCTAATTTAAATATGCCCTAATCTACCATCATAAGCGGGTAAATAAAAGGGAAGAAAGACGTGGGGTTGGAAGACATGCACGCACACGCACCCACACTTATTACAAATTCACCCTCGCTCGGAGGGACCGAAAGAATAATACAAATCGAATAAATAATTAACTATTCTAGCTAATTAAATATTACAAATCACCTAATTAATTAATAAATTAACTAAGCTAGAAGAAACAGTAAACTGCCTCGGGAAGAGAGTCCAATGCAATGCATGCTCGGTCTTGCTCGGAAGTGCACTGCCATGCATAGACTGCCTCTGTTTTCCCTGCTCTGCCCCTCTGAAGACTGCCAAAGTCTCTGAATTGCTTTCCTGGACATTGGGAGACACTACCGGCTGAGTGGAATTGCCACCGGCAGTATGGTGTGATCATCGGCAGAAAATGAATCCATCGGCCACCAATTGATTGCCGGTCGGCACTCTGTGAAGTCGATCGGCAGAAAGTTCCTGCAGAACCTGTTTGACAGCAGCAGAGGACAGAGCTTTGCATGGCAATGCAATTCAAGCAATGTATGCACCAACCAAGCCCCTTATCATGTTTATGACTCAAAGGGACATGGTCCTTGGTTCTCGGACCATCAATCGCGCGTTTCAATGCGTGATGGCCCAAGAGACCAAGTTGTGCATGTTGATTTCAAATGCGATGCAAACCAACAAACAAATGGCCCAACCTCTATCACTTGATCAAGAGGCAAGACATGCATGCCAATGCAATGCAACCTAAGCATGCAATCTAAACATGCAACATGAGCTTACAAGCAAGCAATGCAAAACATACATCAATCATGCAAGGCATGGACAACGATCATGCAAGACATAGGGCAAGCATGTTAATATCAAGCATGTGAGACGTGATCCAAATGTACAAATATGCAAGGCATGCAATATCACACAAATGGGACCAAGCATGTAACAATATACAAAGTAAGCATGCAACACAAGCTAAGGGAGGGACTTACACTAGTCGAACAGCCCAAAATTAGGTCCAAAACAGTGGCCAAAGCTATGGAAGTGAGATCCAAAACACACACACACATGCATGCAAATATGGTCCAACATTTAGGCATATTAAAGCAACTTTTAAGCACACTTAAAAGGCACAAACATGGACATATAACCAACATGTTAGACACTAGAAACATGCTAGAAAAGGTGCCCAATCAAACAAGTCATGCAAGTAAGGCATGCTAGAGGGGTTAAAGCTTAAGGCATACAAGAGCTATTGCATGGTGGCTATACAAAGCAAGGCATGAATGACTCCAATGACTTAAAACAGTCCCTTAGCACACCAAATCATGCAAATAAGCTTCACAAAGCTTGGCCAAAACACAAAAGCATGATAGTCTAAATGCTATGCATGTATTGAGGCAAATCATGGCATTACAAGGTAGGTATGCAAAGCAAGCATGGTGTACCAAAACCAACACACAACAATGTTATATCATGGCATAATAAGCATAAAACACATCCATGGCATGATCAACAAACACTCAAACATAATGCTCCCTGAAGAGGCCAAAAAGTGCCCTTTTCAAGGACAACAAGGAGAGGGGGTGGCCCTCTCCTTCTTGGGACTTCAAGGTACCATCCTTACCACTGAAATCCCTCAAGATTTTAGTGGTGAGGAGGCCCAAACACCAAAGTCCCGGAGCTCACTCAAAATAGCACAAAATGGGGCCTCTCAAGGCTTAAGAGGGGTCAAACACCTCCAAACCACAAAACACTCTAAACAAACTATTTAGAGGACCCAAAAACAAAACTTTTTTATGTTATACACTAAACACAAAAATAGTTACAAGATGGTCAAAAGTAGGATGCAAAAATGGGGTAAAAAGGACTAGTTTCTTACCCTTGAAGCCTTTCTTCAACAATGGTGATCTTGTTGCTCCTTCAAGCTCAAATCCAGCCAAGAGCACTAAGAACAAACCTCTAGTCCTTCAAAAGCCAAGGAAAGGTGTAGCACTATGTGTTTGTGTGCAATAGTAAGCTTAAACACACACAATGGAAAAAGAGGGAGAGGTATAGATATAGGTTAGATACACTAACTTAAACCCTAAAACCAGAGCTCTCTAACTCTCCTCTCCAACTTGTCTAACCCTAAAGCCAAGAGGGGAGGGCTCCTCTTATAGAGGAGCCAATCTTGTAAAGCTTACAAGGTAAGCTATCAACAGGGCCATCCCTCCATACACGTGTATGGAGGGGAAGCAAATGCAAGACAGCTGTGCTAAAATATGTGCAAAAGCAGATGAATAGTAGTCGGCTGCTCAAAATTGCCATTTTGACAAAATGGACTGCCGACCGGCAACAAAGAGTGCCGACCGGCAATATACATTGCTGATGGCAACAAAACACTAGCCGGTGGCCTCTAGAAATGGCCGGTGATGTGTGGGGATGCCTCACAAGGCATTCCCTGCCCCTCCAAGGCAAAACACAAGTGTTTGGTGCAAAACCAGACACTAAACAGTCGAGTTCGGGGATCCTGAGGCAAGGCGCGTAGCCGAGACCTCCGGGAACTCCAAACGAACACAAACATGGATGATCACCGAGTGTTCAAATGGTGACGTCCAAGTCTTGAGGACGGTCAAAAATGGGGTGTCTACAGTAGGGTTTTGGAAGAAATTAAAACTTTTCACAAAAACACTTTTTATTCCAACTCTTCTATTCATTATTCACCCAAAATCATAACCCAACCCAAAAAGGTAAACCCCAAAACATCAAACCTAAACCCCCAATCTCATGGTTTATCAAAAAACGCATAAAAGATAAATTTTGTATAAGGAAAAATACCACAAATCTATCCATAAATAAAGGTATTGAAAGAGAACTAGAAATCCCTACCTCAAAAGAAGAAAAGATGAGAAAACCTCTAAATAGACAACTCAACACTTGGTGAAAGAGCTACATATCACACATAGCATGTACTTGAAGACTTAGAACATAAATGATGCAACAAACGGCTTAAACCTAACTTCAACCTTATGCCGAGCTCAAAACATTGCTAACATGCTCTTAGAGTGCTAAAATGCAAGTTCTAGATGTCCCGAGGGGTCCCATATGCAAGAAAACATAAAAAAACATGGTCAATTGAAAACTTAATCCCTGAATCAAGCCTAATTTAATAATTTCTGCTTCATAAATTTGAACATAAAACTCATCTTCAAAATCATCTTTTTAAACTCAAATTAACCAACATCAATAGAGTCCCAAAGCTCCAAAAATAAGTAAAATAACTTCAATTGAGAAAATAATTCAAAATTCAAGATTCAAAAAAATCTCCAAGTTTTTTGAGTTGTAAATTTAACATGAAAACTCATCTTTAAAAATCATCAACAAACTTCAAATTCCTTTCATAAAATGAGTCATAAGGTTCTAAAAACATGTTAGATAACATCAATTGAAAGCTTTATTCAAGATTCAAAGCAAAAACAAATTTTCAAAATTTCTCATTTGCTATTTTAAATATGATGGAACTTTCTTGAATCTTCAAATACACGTGCAGTTGATCTTACAAACAAGATTGATACATGATTTCTCTCATGAAATCATGAAAAATGCATGAATACAAGGAAGAAACACAAGATGGATGCATGAACTCATCAATCTCAAACCCTAGATTGCAAAGTTCAATGAACTTCTCTACAAAACCCAAAACACTAGTATGTGAATCCATGCAAAACAAGATCAAGACATGAAAAAATGGAGAAATCTTACCTAAAATTATTCAATTGATGAGTTCTTTGATGATTTCCTCAATTTTCCCATCCTTTCTACACTTTCCTTCTTTGATTCTTCCTTGAACTCAATTCTCTTCTTCTCTTTTTGTTCCAGCAGCTCTCTCTCTCTCTCGGTTGTTTCCCAAAGCAACAACAATGATTTCAACTCTTTAACTCTTAACATATACACACACATATAATTCTCAGCACGCTCACAAAATTGCTCAATACACCCACACCCACATACATCCTCAATTCTATATTCTTCCATAATTCAATTTATGTTTAGGATTAATTTAATTAAACAACACTTAGTCTTAATAAATCTTGATTAACACATAATTAAATTAATCATAACTAATCACAAATCCCAACAGGCCATAGCCTTGCCAGTAGGCCAGCAACAGCAGCCAGTAGACTTAGCCAGCATGCCGCAACCTTGGCCAGTAGCACAGGCCGCAGCAACCAGCAGGCCAGCAGCAGCCAGCAAATGCTATAAGATACTAGACTGTAATAACCTATGATACTTTTAGGATACATTGGAATATTCTCATAAATAATTTGATTCAAACATATACATTTTTCTTTTTTCAATTGAATAGCATGTTACACTCACAATTACAGAGTAGTCTAATACTCAGTTTTAGTGCATGTAGCACACCCTATCATTCATAATATTCTTAAAATAATGGAGATGGGAGATTGAAACATCAAATTAGATACTGTAAGGTACTTGAGAACAATAATTACTATTTTTGTTTTCACAATTTGAACATACTTGCTAAAAAGAATAAAGAAAGAAATATTTCCAATGAACCAACATACAAGAGGACAAAGTAAAATCCTGAAACCAACCAAAAAACGCAGAAGTAACTGAGCAGTATGCTATACTCACAATTGTATTTAGCCCACGCAATAGTCTGATTTTCGAGATCATGCAAAACGAGCTTATTCGATAGAACCATATCTGCATTTGAGTGGAAAAATCACATGAATTACTACGAGAACAACTAATCACTCAACTCTTCCTTTTTTTTTTCCTCCCTTAATGTAAATGCAAACGCCATTGTCCATCAAAACAATAAGCTTGTTTGTAATCAAGGGTCTGCATCATTTTCAGTCCATAATATTCAGAGTGCATTGATCAAGAATATTATTTTACAAAAGATTTTAGAAGGATTACAAATAGTAACTGAAGAATAATATAAAAAGTTCTTGGGAATTCATCATTGAGAAACTAAGCTAGCGTTTGGTTTAGTTTTGGAATTGTAATTCTCTTTTTGGAGTTGTGATTTGAGTGTGGAATTGCGAGCTGAGTTTTGAAAAGAGAAAATTTGTTTGGTTATGAGTTTTGAAAAGTGTTTTGAAAGGGGTTTTTGAATTTTGAATTTTCAAAAGAATTTTGAGTTTTGAGTTTTTGAGTTTTTGAATTTTGATTTGTATTTTGAATGTTTTCGATTTATTTTTTTAAAATATTAAAAAATGTTTATGAAATTTTTATTTTTATTTTAAATATATAAATTTTTATTTAAATTTTTTTATTTTAAAAATTTTATTTTATTTTGTAAATATTTTAATTTTTAATTTTAATATTTTAAACTCAAAATACAACTTTACACTCAAATTGTAACTAGATACATAACTTAAAACTCAATTCAAAAATTATTTTCAAAACTCATAACCAAACACATAATTCGAAACTCCACACTACTTTCAAAATGTTGGAAAGTAAGCTTGATAGCCATCACCCTAGACAGCCACCCTAGCCATCGAAAAATCTGTGTTCAAAGATTGCTGAAGCATGAAAATTCAGAGATTGAAGGCTTAAAGTCAAAAAGAAGGTTGTATTGTTGTATATGCATTTAATGCCTTCATATTACTAGTATTATCTATATATAACTACTGTATTTTGAGATTTCAGTGTGTGGAGAGAAGAAGAAAAGAGTATAAGAGTTAAGAGAGGCAAAGAGTGTGTTTCTCCTTGTTCTATAATTCTCTCAGAAAAGTCTGTTTGTTTGTCTCTAAATTTATCTCTCTGAATTTTATTTCAAGCTACCATAAGTAGTTTGAAGTCCCTCTTCCACCAACAGTGGTATCAGAGCACTAGGAGGGCCTGTTTTTGCAAAAAAAAAAAATAGTAGAACAGAGCATCGTTTCAAATCTTGCCCAGAAATCAAAGTTGTTAAAATAAACTTTTGATCAAACCAATGTGTAGGTCTCATCGAGACGATCACACTACAAAAAACCACGCTACAAACCGAGCCCCACAGAGCCTGCACGTGCCTTCTGACGCCGTCGCCACGCGCAACAACGCGTCCACGCGCCTTCACACGTTTTCTTCGCCCGGATTTCTAGAGTCCGACCCGTCTGACGTACAATCTGATCCATTAGACCGGATCTGGATCCGTATTTAGGAGCTGACGTCAGTGATGACGTCATTGCTGACGTCAAGCTGAGCCAAGCCACAAGCCGAGCCGAGCCGAGCCTTAGAGGAGCCGCGCCGCCAAGCCGTAAACCAAGCCAAGCCGAGCCGAGCCGAGCCGCCACACCGCTGACGTCATGCTGACATCATCTGATCCGAAAAAATTATCCGGTGCTTCTCAGAAGTTCCAGATTCTACCGATCTGAGTAGTTCAATTTTTTTTTTTTGAGAGATCTAAGCAGTTTGAAGTCCGTTTTTGGTGATCCAATAGTGTTTTCCAACTATTTGGAGTATTCCGGACACATCTGTATGGTCAGAATTTGCAAATTACATCTTGAAAATTTGCAAATTTCTTAAAGTCAATCCATGGCCAACACAAACAATTTCTTTCAGCCCCAGTTTCCAAATCTCGGCAAGGAGAACTATGAAAATTGGAGTATTCAAATGCAAGTCCTACTAGCCTCACAAGATTTGTGAGAGTTAGTGGATCAAGGATATGATGAGCCAGCTACTCGTGAAGATGAAGGAAATTTAAATGAAGCTCAAAAGACAGCGTTAAAAGATTCAAGGAAGAGGGATAAAAAGGCCTTGTATCTACTTTATCAAGGCATTGATGAGTCAAGCTTTGAGAAGATTTCAGCAGCAACAACCTCTAAAGAGGCATGGAGTATTCTTCGCAATTCACACCATGGAATTGAGAAGACGATCAGAGTTTGACTTCAGGTGTTACGTGGCGAATTCGAGATGCTACACATGAATGAGAATGAGTTAATTTCTGAGTACTTTAACAAAACATTGACCATTGTTAATCAGATGAGAAGATATGAAGAGAAGATGGAATATGTTTAAGTGATAGAGAAGATTCTACGATCACTCAGTCCCAAATTCGAGCAAGTGGTTATAGCAATAGAAGAGTCCAAGGATCTCAGTGCCATGACCACCGATGAACTGATGGGCACACTTGAGATTCATGAACAAAGGATCAACAAGAAGACTCCCTCAAGTTCTCTAGAGCAAGCTTTTCAATTAAAGTTGTCTTTCAAAGATGACAGAAACGAGCAAGGGGGGACATCACAAAGAAGCTGAGGAAGAGGTCGTGGTTACAATAACCAAATTTCTGGTTTTCGAGGAAGAGGCGGAAGAGGTCCAGCCAGAGGAGGAAGAAGTCAACCACACTTTGCTCCAAGAGGAAGAGTAAGGGGAAGATGAAATGGTTACAATAACCGACCAGGATTTGACAAAAGCAATGTTCAGTGCTACCATTGCCACAAGTTCGGGCATTACAGCAATGAATGCCAAAGTAGAGCAACAACAGAAGCCGGAGAGCAAGTAAATTTTGTCGAACAAGAAACAAACAAAGTCGGACCTACAGTTCTGTTTGTCCACCATGGAGATACTAAAAACCAAAACTGTGATAACCAGGTCCGTATTATGCTAATTAATCTTAATTGTGATTGTGACTATGTGTTTAATATGATTTTGTGTGCCACTTATATGAATATATGTGGTTTTGAATTTCTATCTGTTCACCATAGGAATATCTGTTCAACTTACTGTTATAAACTGAAAATTGAAGGCCTTATCGGCCATAGAAACCGAAATTGACTACGCCTTTGTGATTAGCATAATTTTTAGAGCCTACGATGAAGTTTAATTGAAAATTGATTTGGATCAAAATAATCAGATTCAGAACGATTAATTAAGCATTATTATTTAACTCTAATCAAACGCGATTAGTGAGAGACTATAAAAGGAGCTCTATTATACTTATATTCATCTATTTTGAGCTCAAAGCCGAAAATTGCCCTAAGGAAGAGAGTGAGGGTCAGCTAGAGAGAGAGAGGGAGACAATTGAAGTTTTGATCTTGAAGCTTGAATGATTTGAAGACCAACTCAAGAATTAAGCATAAGTTTGGAAGATTAAAGCTCCTAGGTGAGTAATCAACCCTTAACTCATGAGTTTGAGTTGTGATTTTGTGAATTGAAGATTAAATGGTGAGTTAGATCATGAGTTGTGTTGATTTTGTTGAGATATGCACATGCATGCATAGAATTGCTATGAATTGCCATGAATTTACATAATCTAACATGTAGCATGTCAATTATAAAAGATTGAGAGTTGGATCATACATGCAAGCATGTTTTTGTTGAGTTTCATGAGAATGAACACCATTTGCATCATTTGAAATAGAAATGAAGTCAAAATTGGCATGCATGTTTGATTATTAAAGATATGGAGCTTATATGAGGTTTGAATGCGTAAGCCAAGGTTATACAAAGGAATGTTGATTAATTTTGAGGAATTGGACCATGATTTTGAATGATTGACCTCTTCTTGCTTGTATACTCATGATATATATTATATTTGCATGTTTTGAAACCAAAATTATGAGTTTTGGACCTTTGGAGGTCGAGCTTGAACTTGAAGAACAATTCTGGATTTTCTAGTATTTAGCATGTCCGCTCGAGCGTGGAAAGCGCCACTCGAGCGAGAAATGGGAGCTCCCAGAAGTTTTGCAGACATGGATGTCCGCTCGAGTGGGGATATTCACGCTCGAGCGGGAAGCCATGTAATGAGACTTTTAGCTCGAGCGTCCGAGTTCACGCTCGAGCGTAAAAATGAGGTAACCAGTACTTTTGCAGACCTAATGGGTCCGCTCGAGCGGGAAAGTCCACGCTCGAGTGGGGACCCCTGTTTTTGGAATTTTGTAAATGTATTCTGTGTTTCATTTTCCGTTCTCTTTCACCTCTAAGTACTTTTAGGCATGCATTGTGCATTATGAATGAATTAAAAGAATAAGAAAGAAGCCTAAGAGGGATGTATGAATTAAGAACGGATTGAATCGTTTGTGACCCATATGTATTATGTAATGTGTAGGGTCAAGCTCAAGGGTGAATCCACTGGCAGATCACTGTGAGTAATATCTTAATAAAGATATCTAAAGTATGTTATTTGTCCAATTACTTACTTCTACTTACTTCTATGTAAGTCTTATAAGTTCGTTAATTTGAATGGTGGACAAATGTTTGCTATGCCAAATGAATGGTCCAGAGGCCAGTCTGATATGAATGAAAAAAAAAAAAAGAATGGGCCAGAGGCCAGTCCGACATGAATGAAAGAATGAATGGGCCAGAGGCCAGTCTGACATGAATGAAGGAATGGTTGGGCCAAAGGCCAGTTTGACATGAATGAAAGAATGAATGGGCTAGAGGCCAGTCGAAGATGAATGAAAGAATGAATGGGCCAGAGGCCAGTCTGACATGAATGAAGGAATGGTTGGGCCAAAGGCCAGTTTGACATGAATGACAGAATGAATGGGCTAGAGGCTAGTCGGACATGAATGAAAGAATGAATGGGCCAGAGGCCAGTTTGACATGAATAGAAGAATGAATGGGCCAGAGGCCAGTCTGACATGAATCAAAGATAAATGGGCCAAAGGCCGTTTAACATGAATGGATTGGGCCCGAGGCCGTCTGATGTGTTTGGAACCACAGTTACTTGACTTATATATATATATACTAGATAGAAATATGAGCTGGGCCCAAGGCCGTCTGTTGTATATCACTCTAGTATATCTTCTTTATTCGATATTATTCACTGGGTTTTCGCTCACGCTTATTCATGTGTTTGTAGGTGAGCCAAGGAAGGTCCAAACCCAGCCTCGGTGAAGTCTGTGTGGAAGGTCAAGTTTTGGAGAGTCAGCCCAAACGTCTCACGTACAAGACTTACTTTCGCCTCTTTTGTCCTTTTGTCATAATCTTCTTATGTTGGCAAAAATGTTGGAATACCTGTGTATATAAGTTTTGGTTAGGCTGACTTGGTCTTAAATGATCCTGTATGTACAATTTATAAGTTAACTCCCCTTTTCATGTGAGTTATTAACAAAATCTGTATGTAAAATGTTACGATGTGCATATAAGCACAGCTCTATGGACAAAGTTTTAAATTTGCTTCTGTTTGGCCCCTTTACTCTGATGAATTATGTCTTATTTGGTTTGAGGCCATAGGTAATCTCCTAATTACTGGCCGGTTATGTCCTTAACCCATAGGGGCGGGTTCGGGTCATGACAAAAATAATGTTTGGTATCTAGACTTGGGAGCCAGTGATCATATGTGTAGTAAAAGAGAGTTGTTCGTCGAGCTTGACGAGGCTGTACAAGCACAAGTCTCATTCGGTGATTCTTCAAAGACTCTAATGAAAGGAAGAGGCAATATTTTGATCAAGCTCAAAAATGGAGATCATGATTACATCTCCAATGTTTATGATGTTCCTGCCATGAAGAACAACATTTTGGGTACGGGACAACTCCTAGAGAAAGGATATGACATCAACATGAAAGATTGTCATCTTACCATCAAAGACAATCATGGTAATTTGATCGCTCGAGTGAGAATGTCCAAGAATTGGATGTTTGCATTGAACATCCAACATGATACTGCGAAGTGTTTAAGTGCCATCATCAAAGACAAAGACTGGGTATGGCATTTAAGGTTTGGACATCTCAACTTTGGAAGCTTGAAGCTATTGTCAAGCAAGAACATGGTGAAAGGGCTCCCTCATATTGCTCATACTAATGAAGTCTGTGAAAGTTGCATTTTTGGCAAGCATCACAGAACTAGCTTTGCCAAAGAAGTGAAGTGGAGAGCAACAAAGCCGCTGGAGCTAGTGCACACTGATGTGTGTGGTCCATTGAAGCCAATGTCAAATGGACAAAATATATATTTTCTCACTTTCATTGATGATTATAGTCGGAAAACATGGGTGTATTTTCTTAAAAGAAAGTCGGAGGTGTTCGGTATCTTCAAAGAATTCAAAGTTTTTGTAGAAAAGCAAAGTGGCTACTACATCAAGACATTGTGATCAGATCAAGGTGGAGAATATACATTAGATGCTTTCGAGAATTATTGCAAAGAGCATGGAATCAAGCATCAAACAAGACCATCCTATACGCCACAGCTGAATGGTGTTGCTGAAAGGAAAAATCGCACAATCTTAGATATGGCAAGGAACATGTTGAAAGGAAAAGGATTGCCCAAGCAATTTTGGGCTGAAGCCGTATCATGTGTTGTGTATCTACTAAATAGATGCCCAACCAGGAGCCTTCACTCTATGACTCCAGAAGAGGCTTAGAGTTCACATAAGCCAAGTGTCAACCATATCAGAATATTTGGGTGTGTTGCGTACACCAAGATTCCAGGAGCAAAAAGAACCAAGCTCGATGATAAGGGAGAAAAATGTATCCTTGTCGGATATGGAGACAGAACAATGGGATACAAGTTGTATAATCCCATTACCAGAAAGGTGATCATGAGTAAAGATGTGATATTTGAAGAAGAAGAAGCTTGGAACTGGAATCAAGATGAAGTTATTAAAGATGCAGAACTCATTCTTGAAGATGAAACATCAAAAGCTCCAGTTGAAATCACAAGAGAAGTTCAAGATGAGCCACAAACTCCTCCATATAGAATACCTGCACCTAGATCGTCAATTTCTCACAGAAGTGATGCATCATCATCATCATCAGATGATAGTTTTTTCAAACAACCAAGACCAATGAGAAATTTGTAGGAGATATATGAAGCTACAAAAGAAGAAGATCTGAATTTGTTCTACCTACTCACAGATAGTGATTCACTTACTTTCTAAGAAGCCATCTAAGAAGATAAATGGAAGAAAACAATGGATGAAGAAATTCATGCCATTGAGAAAAATGACACATGGAAGCTTACCAGTCTACCGAAAGGGCACAAACCCATTGGAGTGAAATGGGTATACAAGACAAAGAGGAATGCACAAGGCGAAATATAACGCTACAAGGAAAGATTACTGGCAAAAGGTTACAAGCAAAGAGCTGGAATTGATTATGAAGAGATGTTTGCTCTAGTTGCCCAGTTAGAGACTATCAAGCTAATGATTTCTTTGGCTACCCAGCACAAGTGGCAGATCTATCAACTTGATGTGAAATCTGCATTTCTTAATGGTTTTCTTGAAGAAGAAATCTATATTGAACAACCTTCGGGGTATGTTCAGAATGGGCATAAAGACAAAGTGTACAAATTGAAGAAAGCACTTTATGGATTGAAGCAAGCTCCACGTGCATGGAATACTATAATTGATTAGTATTTTCACAACAATGGTTTTGAAAAACGCCCATATGAGCACGCACTATATTTGAAGAAGGAAGCTGATGGAAGCATATTGCTTGCTTGTCTTTATGTTAATGATCTAATTTTCACCGGAAACAATCCAGCCATGTTCAAAGAATTTAAAAGAAGCATGGTTCAAGAATTTGAAATGACAGATATTGGATTGATGGCTCATTTTCTTAACATTGAAGTGGCACAAAGAAAAGATGGAATTTTTATTTCTCAAAGTGGCTATGCTAAGGAAATTCTCAAAAGATATGAAATGGAGAATTGTAATCCAGTGAACACTCCTATAGACAGTGAAGTGGAGCTCAAAAAAGGTACAAAGGCAGGGGATGTGGATCTAACTTATTTCAAGAGCTTAGTTGGAAGTCTTCGCTATCTTACTTGCACCAGGCCAGACATAGTCTATGGAGTAGGACTGATTAGCAGATATATGGAAACACCGGATCAAGCACACCTTTATGCAGCAAAGAGGATTCTTCGCTACATCAAAGGTACAGTTGATGATGGTTTATTCTATAAATCGACTGATAATTTTAGTTTAATTGGCTATTTAGATAGTGACTGGGGACGTGACTTAGATGAACGAAAGAGTACTACTGGGTTTGCTTTCTTTATGGGAAATACAGTGTTCACTTGGTCGTCTAAGAAGCAAGCTATTGTGACACTGTCAACTTCCGAAGCTGAGTATGTTGCAGCCAACTCAGCTGTGTGTCATGCAATTTGGTTAAGAAATGTGCTGAAGCATTTAGGATTCCCACAAGAAAATCCTATTGAGATCTATGTTGATAATCGCTCAGTAATTGCATTAGCAAAGAATCCAGTTTATCATCAAAGAAGTAAGCATATTGATACCCGCTATCATTTCATCCGAGAGCATGTGAAAAAGAGAGAGGTGGAGTTACTTTCTTGCAAATCTCAAGATCAGCTTGCAGATATTTTCACAAAGCCATTGAAAAATGACCTGTTCAACAGAATGAAGATGATGCCTGGGATGAAACAACTTGGAGAATCAAGCTTAAGGGGGGATGTTGGAAAGTAAGCTTGATAGCCACCACCCAAGACAGCCACCCTAGCCATCAAAAAATCTGTGTTCAAAGATTGCTGAAGCATGAAAATTCAAAGATTGAAGGCTTAAAGTCAAAAAGAAGATTGTATTGTTGTATATGCATTTAATGCCTTCATATTACTAGTTTTATCTATATATAGTTATTGTATTTTGAGATTTCAGTGTGTGGAGAGAAGAAGAAAAGACTGTAAGAGTTAAGAGAGACAGAGAGTGTGTTTCTCCTTGTTCTATAATTCTCTCAGAAAAGTCTGTTTGTTTGTCTCTAAATTTATCTCTCTGAATTTTATTTTAAGCTACCATAAGTAGTTTGAAGTCCCTCTCCCACCAACACAAAACTCTACACTCAAATCATAACCAAAACATAACAAAAAAATTTAAAAATTTAAAAATATATTTACCAAATAAAAAAATACTTAAAATTAAAAAAAAATTAATATTAAAAAAAATACAACACATAAATGTATGAAATATAGTGCACATTAAAATAAACAAATAAATAAATATTTAAAATATAAAATATTTACCCTAAAAAATAAAGCTAACAAATTTTTTAAATATTTAAAAAAAAATCTAAAAAATTTCAAAATACAACTCAAAACTCATAACCAAAAAAAATTTTTCTTTTCAAAACTCAATTCAAACCTCATAACTCAAAGCACGACTTCACACTCAAATCATGATTCTAAAAATAATTTTAAAAAACAAAAATTAAAAACTCATGATTCTATAACCTCATCAACCATAGAGAGAACCATATAACATAACTTCTAAAGCTGTCTCATAGAAAAGCCAATTTCAACCATATTCTTTTGTGGTCGTAGACCACTTTTAATGCCCGTAGACTAGTTTTCGAGACTCCCGGCCGCGCACCTTGCCTCCCGAACTTTCGTCTTGCATCCTTTTTGGTTTGTTTTTGGTACAAACCTTGTTTTCCTTGTTTAGAAGGTGGTATAAGGGTGGGAGACCAGTTCTTCCCCTTGGAGACCATTTTCCTTCCTGTCAGCCAGTTTTCTGGGCGGGCAACTAGTTTTCTTGGTCTTTGGGCCACCTTTTCTGGTCGGCCACCACACCATTGACTTGCTTTCAGTGTGCAGACCTCTCCTACCCCTGGCCGACCAGTTTTCTTTTTAGGAGACCACTTGTGGTGGTCAGCCGACCACTACAAGTAGCTAGCCGACCACTTCAAGTGGTCGGCAGCTTTCCACCAACTTCCTAGAGATATTTTCTTGCCAGCTGTGCCAGCTGGTAAGCACAGACGCCATCCTCCATACACATGTATGGAGGGATGGCTTTAGGCCAAAAGCTTGTCCAACAAGCTTGTTGCTTGTTCTCTATAAGAGAGAACCCCCCATCCTCCTCCAGGTTCAGATTTTGTTGCTTGAGCTATACATACACCCTTGTCTCTATAATTCTCCATCGTCTTCATTTTTGTGCTTGAAAGTGTCATTTTATCACACTTTAACACACAAACACACACTAAAACACCATCCTTTTGTTGCTGAGGCTCTTTGAGGTTGGTTTTGGAGTTTTTGGATTGGTTTGAGCTCAAAAAGTTACTAGAGTTGCAGCTTTGAAGGTGTTCTTCAAAGGTGAGCTTCTAACCCTTAAAACCCTTGTTTTGGTTTAAGCTTTTATCCATACTTGAATGTTGTTTTTGGCTTGACTTTAAACTAAAAAAAGTTATGATTTTTAGTCCTTAGCATGTTTGTTTAAGGTCCCTTTTGTGTTGGGGGTGGTCTACCCCCTCTTGTGCCCTGTTAGGCCTTGTTTTGAACCTTCCTTTTAAGCTATTGGGACCACCTTGTTTTGGCCTTCTCACCACTGAAACTCAGAGGAATTTCAGTGGTGGAAATGGTGTTTTAAGGTCCCAAATAGGAGAGGGTCCCCTCTCCTTGTGTCTTGAATGCTTGCTTCATTTGCCTCATGTTTGAGCATGTTTGTTAAGCTTATGTTGGCCATATCTTAACATGTATTTGGGGTTATTTCAACATGGCATACCACTGTTTTGACTTGGTTTTGTCATCCCTTGCATGCCTTATACACTTGTAGTGTAAATTTTGCAAACTAGTCTTGCATGCCTCATGAAGTAGCATGTCTTTCTAGCTTGATTTGGGGCCATCTCAGTAGGTTTTTGGTGTTGTTTTAACATTCCTTAGATCTTTTTTGGGTTGGTTTGGTGGCCCCATGCATGCTCCATGCACTTGTAGTGCAATTCCATGAACTAGCCTAATGTGTATCATGCTTTAGACCATCATTCTAGCATGATTTTGGCTTAACTCTAAGAAGCTTTTGTCCATGTTTTAGCATGATCTAGCTCTGATTTGTGTTGTTTTGGTCATGCATGCCATGCTTTGTATAGCTATAATGCATTCTAGCTTGTTAGCTTTGTGTATCAAGTCCACTAGCATGCATTGCTTGGGCTATTTACATGATTTGGCATCATTTATTATGTGATTTCAGTTCATGTTTCATGTTCATGTACTCACATTTGTCGCTCTTTTGATGCTTTGGAGGGTTGGTCCTTTATGCCTTAAACATGAGTCATTGTGTATGCCTTCATGCCTAAGCTTGCGAGCTATCATTTCAGTATGTTTTTGGGGTTATTTTGCCATGATATAACTCTGATTTTTTTTGGCAAAGCTATCTCATGCTTGGTCTTGGTAGGTGTAGTGTAACCCTCCCTTTTGGCCTTGCATATTCCATACTTTATGCCCTTCATGCTAGCTTGTTTTGGCTTCCTTCCATGCATGTTTTAGTATCATTTTGACATATTCTAGGACTATTTTGGGTTGCCTTGGCCTTATGCTTCATGTTTTGCATAGTTGTAGTACAAATGCATATGCTAGCTTTGAGTTTTGAGTACCATAGCATGCTTCATTTGCATCATATACATGATTTGGCATCATTTACCATGACATTTCAGAGCTTAGAGCATTGTTATGTTCCCACTTCATTCACTCTTCAAGTGCCTTTGAGTGTTATGCATTGTTGCCTTGTTTGTGGCCTAGCATGTATGCCATCTTGCCTAGGTCCTTGAGCCCTCATCTTAGCATGTTTTGGTCTTTGTTTAGACCTGGTTAAGCTCTGTCCATGGTTGGTTCATGCATTTGTGCCATGTGTTGCATGTCCCTTTGTATAGTCCTCTTTGCTAGCCTTATGCCTTAAGGACCCTAGCATGCCATGCTTGTATTGTTTAAGTGATTTGGCATCATTTCATACCTTATTTCAGTGCACTTAGTGTTGTTACACTTCCACATTTGTCATTCCTTGAGCACTCTTGAGGGTTGTGCTCTTATGCCTAGTTGATAGGCCATTGCATTGAGCATGCTTGTCTTGATCTTCATGCCTTAGTTTCATCATCATGGCCACTGATTTAGGCATGACTGAGGTCTGTCCATTTTGGTTTAAGTCCATCGAGCATGTTATGTGAATGTTGTTACATTGCCTCATGTTGTTACATGCTTATGTTGCCTTGCATTGTGTATGCATGCATTAGCCTTGACAGCATGCTCATGTTGCATTAGCATTATTTGCATGTCATTAGCTTTGTTAAGTTGATCATGTCATATTGCATTGTGTATGCCATGTTACATTGCATTGTGTATGGTATATTGTTGTTTGCGTTGTGTATGCCATGTTACATTGCATTGTGCATGCTTGTTGTTGGCATTTTGTTTTGCATGCTAGTTGCTTTGCATTGTGTTTGGATTAGTTGTTAGTCCAAACACGAGGAACAAGGGATGTTTCATACTTGAAGTGATGAAACGTGCCTCAATTCTCGGTCGCCGACTCTCTTGATCATACATGATAGAGGTCAAGGCTTTATGTGTTTATTTGTGCATTCATTTTACATTGAATTGTGCAATTTGGCTTCTCGGCCATCATGCATCGAGATGCGTGATTGGTGTCCCGAGGGTCGAGAACCACACTCCCTTGAGCTTATGAAATGATAGGGACGGTGGTTGTGCACACATACCTTGCAAATACATTGCCATGCCCTTTCTTGCTCTCTGTCGCAGCAAATTGGAGAAGCGCAGCAAAAACTGGTCGGCCAACCGGGAAAACTAGCTGGCCAACCACTTTTTTTGGTCTGCAGCAAAGATAGGTGGTCGGTAGGTGGTCTCCCCCATCAACAACTGGTCGGCCATGTTCCTACAGGTTCCCATGGTGGATTTGAAGCTTTCTGGAGCTTGGTGCAAAGTTCTGAGAACAATTGCAAACAGAGGCAAGTTGGGGCATCGCGACGGATTTCCAAACGAGGCAACCAAGCATGCATGCACTCCTCATCCCGAGGACCTCTTTTTACTGCTTTCCTTAGCTAGGTTATGCTTTGGATCTGTACCTAAGTAGTTAATGCGTTTAGTTGCTTATTTGTGTTGTAATATCTTAATTAGTTAGCTTGTTAGTTAATTAGTTTTGTGATGTAATAATTAGTTTAATTAGCTTAGATTAGCTAGTTAGCTTCTTATTCGGACCCTCCGTCGAGAGGGCTAACTTTTGTAATAAGCGTGCGTGTGTGCGATGCATGTCTTCCAACCCCCATTTGTTTTTCCCTTTTACTTAACTGCTTACGATGGTTAGTTTTAGAGCATATTTCGATTAGCATACCTTATGCTTGCATGCGTGCATCCATTCATCTGTTTTGCATGCACCGTGCTCAGCGCATCATACAAACTGTATTGTATTTCAATACTTATTTGAATACATGTATCAAGTTGCATTTCATATGGCATCTTAGAATAGCCGAGCCTATTTTTAGTTACATTTTTGCATGCGTTGCATTAGCCATCTTAACATGAACTAGGATCATGCATGATTTTTAACTAGTTCTCTATTTTGGCTTGGAGTACACTGTGAGTGTTTACGCTTTAGCATCCTTGCATGCGTGTAAGTGTTGCCATGTTTAGCATGCTTACCATGAGGCTAATTGCTTAAGTGATTAACTGCCTGAATGCCTGTGGGTGAAGGTTGGATTGTTTGAATTGGAACAATTCATTGAAATCCACATTTTTAGCCTACTTGCGAGTAGCAAACCGTTTTCAAACAAACGAACATGAAATGTTTTGTTCCAACTTAGGCGATCTAGTCTATACTTGTATGCTGTGCGCATCACATAGTAATTCTAGGTTAATAACCGGAATAAGAACACATGTGTTTTCAAAAACAAAATATCATGTTAGTAAAGGCCAATCTTTTGATCGGGCGAGCGGGGGTGCTCATTGCATGACCTTCCCCTCTCGTATCCAAGTTCCCGAATCGAGGCAACTTTGGTAATGACGGACATGTGGCCTTAGGCACGAGTCAGGGTTTCCTAAATTCCGCCAAAATAAAACATTTAGGTGGCGACTCTGTATCTGGCAAACCAGTCCATGTTTGGCACTTCTTTATTAAAATCAGTTTTCCAAAACAATTTACTGGATTTGGACTCTTTGGTGATTTATCGGTCTCACATTGCACTTTGTGAGATTAGATTCAGAACCGTGACACGAGTTCGAACTTGTAGTAGCTAAGAACAAACGATTCGCGCCCTCGCACGCGGAGCCGGGAGTTCTCGGGTCTACAGTTTCTGGCGACTCTGCTGGGAATTTAGAGAACTTGACTCAAACTCATGATAAGAAGGGAGGTTATCTATATATAGAAAACCATGTGTCTACCTCAGAAATATCTATATAGACACGTATGGATTGGTGCATGCATCTGTGGAAACAGCTGGCACAACTGGCAAAAAGATTTGAAAAAACACACAAGTGGCTGGCAGGCCACTAATAGTGGGTTGTCGGCCACACTAGTGGGTCTGCAGGTCCCAGGATGTTTAGGCTTGAAAAAATGTTGTTTTGGTCCACAAACAAGACAAGAGGTTCATGGAGTTTTGAAGCTCAAAGCTGAGGCATTCTGCAGAGAACTTCGAGCATTTGACAAGCATATACAAATTCATCATTGTGTGCGTAATCGGTGGCGTCCAAGTTGTAAGGGCAGTCAAAAATAGGGTGTCTACAACGTGCCAATGTTCTTTGACATAAGTTTCCTTGGTATGAGGCGTTCTCTGAGACTCACCTCTCACTAACTCTGCTTACCCGACATCCCGTGAAAGCCGGTGTGAACGTTCTTTCTTCTTGTCATGCTGAGAGACTATTGGGATCGTTTTTTGCCCTTCTTTCTGGGCGTCGTTCTTGGCCGCTGGTATCGGTGTGTCCTGCAATGGGTACTGTGGTTACATTACGTTGTTCTGCATCATGAAGTTGGCAACTGATTATAGGTCTGCCAACTTGTTTGCCATTCCCTTCATCTCGCCGTCCCCCCTCAGACATCTATCCTTCGATACCTAGAGGTCGCTTTTGTTATAATACTCATCTCGGCCTGTTTTCTTTGGGGCGTCTCCCTTTTTGCCGAAGTCCTTCTCCCCAGGATTCTGATCCAACACTCCTTCATTATGGTTTTCTTCCTCGATGTTAGAATCAGCATGTTTACCACTCCCGTCTGGATCATCGTCCTCGATCTTTTCTCCTTGCTCGTTGTTGGCCATCTATTCTCCTTAAGTTCCCAAAGACGACGCCAAATTGTGGGTGTTGATTTCCGACCACACAACCAAATAGGGAACTCAGCTGGAGAGCATCGGTAGAATAGATTAAGCCTGAACAACCTGTCACAGAAAGATAAGAATCCGGCGGTGGTTCGTCCATCCGGGGGTACTCCGACGATCAAGTCCGTAATCAATATCTCTCAAAGATAGCAAATTATGTTTAATCTCACAAGAAAAAATTTACCTCAAACCCACGAGGGTGCCTTGCTTTTATAACCAGCAGTGACCTGACCCCATTAGAAGCCTCACTTCAATGGACTCAAGCTCAGTACTTATCCTAGACCTTCATCCAAATAGAGATAAACTCTTCTTGAGCCTTATCTTTATCCAGAATGAGATCCTCTCATGTTCTAGGACTCTTGTCCCTTATCTACTTATCTCGGATTTCGGTAGCTCTGCGGATAACCTCGACCTAGCCGAGATCACCTTGGCATCATGACCAAGCCACATGGCACCTCGGTTGACACTTCGGCGTCACCTTGGCCACGTGCTATCATTCACAAAATATGTCCCCACAAGAATGATATCACTTAGGAATTGGAAGACAAAGTTCGGCATATACACTCGGAGTATTTTGCTTAGTACTCTCTTCTATCGAATCTCGGTACGAGATTCTTTTGAGGTGTGTATATTATAGCGACCTTAAATTTTTTTCTTAATTCATTATTTAGTATTATTATTACTTTATTTTTTATTGCTTTATTAATTCCGCGGATACATAAGAATTTAATGTGATATTTAATTATTATAATTAATCTGAATATTTATATATATACATATTTTTATATATTCATCTTATATATATCAAAGGTGTTAGGATGATAATAGGAAATTAGGTTATAATAGTAAGCTAGGTTATAAGAGTGCTGCCTAACCCAAAAAAAAAACACACACACACACACAAAACGGATCATCAAAGAAACAGGAAGTGGCATATCGAGAGAGCACAAAGAGAGACGGTGAGAGAAAGAGGAGAGGGGAAAGGGAAAAAAAAAGGATTAGAGTTTTATTTTGGTGGCTTCAATAATTCTCTAAGTATTTCTTTGATCTTTAAAAAATAATTGTGAGTGCAAAACTCACTTTCCTTGATTTATATTTATTTCGTTGTTTTTATTCATTTATTTGATGTTGGTTTGATATTGTACTTGCATGTAGATGATGGATTGATTTTAACTATTTTGGTTAATTGCATATGTAAGGTTTACAGTTTTTATATATATTTGTTTTATGAATATAATCACACTCATGGATATATGAAATTAAAATAAATTAGGAACCCATAGATAAATTTCGAATACTCCACCATGACTCCATGAATTGTTGTTTTATTCAACTGCTGGTGAGGAAAAGTGTAAAAAAAAAAAAAAAAAGTGAGGATTATGAGATTTATTTGAATGTCTTAGGCTCGGCATTGTTATGTTTTTTCTCATGTGTAGATGAAGGGTTGTGTATATATATATTGTTACCTCGTTCTCATGAATAAACGAGTACTTTGATTTACGCGCGTATGTATATGTTAATCGTCCAGGGAGTGTGGGTCAAACTCGTGATAATATCCCTGTGCAAGTTTGGCTTCGGAGCGGTGTTAGGTATACGAGAGGCACATGGAATATATGTGTAGGCCGAAAGTGAAGGGCTGAAGTGGTGGAGTTAAGGTACAAAGAATTAAATATGAGCTTATTGATATAATTTGAATTGTACTGATTTGTACATCTTGAAAAATAATAAACGACCTCGATAAATTACGAAATTTGGGTAGAGGCATGTATACGTAATTTTAGACAACTTTTATATTTTAACTTTTTACTAAAAAGATCAATTAGAACTTATAATCGGATGATTTTGGTTACAATAGTTTTTATTCATTTTAGCAATGCAGACTTTAGATACTATTTTAACCCACGAAACGAACTCATTTTTATTGATTTCATGTAAACTGAAGTAGAATATTATTTTGAACACTTTTTATGTTTTGAATTTTTCCAAGAAAAATCATTTTAGGGCAGTTTCTTTTCGTTTTCAGCTTCAAGTTTTTCGTTCGAGTTCCATCTAAGTTCTTCTATCAAGTTTTTCTCTCAACCTGTTCAGTTTCTACTAAATTCTTTCATGACATCTTTTAGGAAATTTGATTTTGTAAAATTTTTGTTTTATGAGTTTTGATCAATTCGAATGATTTAAGTATGAAGCGTTGCATTTTTATACTTCTTTAGTAATATACTTATGATTAAATTATCGTAACTTTATTTTTTGTAGAATGGTGAGGCTTACTAACTTTTTATGCAGGCTGACCAACCATATTTTTTTTATACTCAATTTATATTTAGTTGTGTACGGGCAAGAAACTAAATGCCACCGTATTTCGGGAAACTACCCTTTCATCTCGGTGCAGGTGAAACTACTTGTCTTGTCTCGTAACAATAATTAAATGTACTTTTGTTAGTGTCTGGTGGGCATGTGAGTGTCAAATCTTGTACGCATACTAGTATACTTGTATACTGACCCGTTTTGTCTTTTAGCATCTCGGGTGCATTCTATTTGAGCGTAGCCGAGCTTCTTTTGCAGGATTAGTTGGGCCTACGATAGTGACGAGAAATAACTATGGTTGTAGGACATGTCTCTCGGACTTCTTTTGTTTTCTTGAGTTTAGGGTTGATATTTGTTTAGTTATTTATTTATTTATTTATTTATTTATTTTTGACTTTAGTATTTTGATAATTTGGCATTGTGAGTTATTTTCTAACTTTACATTCTTTAAGTTGTTTTGACTATTTGTTACTATTTTAATGTTGGAGGAATTAGATAGTTATGAATTTATGATGGATGGTTTGGTTGGCGTTTATTATTATTATTATTATTATTATTATTATTATTATTATTATTATTGTTATTTTTTATCCCTTGTAATTTTTTTTGAGCATTGAAATTTACTTAAACCAGATTGAGACAAAAACATTTAGATTTTGTTTCACCCTTAGGATTTGGATGATGTAATATTGATTAAGATTTAGTCCTAATTTAATATTTAATTGTCCAAAATTTGGGGCGTGACATGAATGCAGGAAATAGTTCATTTAGATATTTAATAGAATATAATATCACTGAATTTAGAAAATGAGTCTATTTGTTTGGTCTAAATAATAATACTCAGGGGAGATTCATGGATGGTGTTTGGGGTTAGTAGAGACAGAAAATAGAGTTACATAAGAAATAAAATTTAAGACGTGAATGATTTAAATTATGATTAAGTTAAACTTGATTCTTAACTGCTATGTTCTTAATTTTTTTTGAGGTGGCAAAATGATATTGGTTGTCCATAAACGTAGGTTTCACGGCTCAGTCGTGTAAAACACGGGAAATTATAAACTATTCTCAGAGTACCACGTGTCCATATTACTAATCAATTATAATTTATTCTGCCTCCTCATGTTCTTTAATCACCCAACACAATACCCCATCTACCCACCTTCTCCACCAATCACAATACTATAGAATACCACGTGTCGATACTCTGAAATTGCTAAATAATTACTCCACTTTATCATTCTAGATATTTAATTTTTTTTTTTTTTTCCATTAATGATCTATTCGTCCAATCCAAACCCGATCTTGAGACAAGGCCAGCAATTCCTCTTTCTTAGGCCCCCAAAATTTCCCAAAATATAGAGTTCTTATTATAAAACTAAAGAAAATAAAGAAGAAAGAGCCACAACGGAAGAGGAAATAAAATAGCACACATGTAATACACAATTTTTCTATCTATTCACTACAATACAAACCCACATATTTATAGGTGATAATACCTTTACTATTCACCAATATTCATCACACCATGTGGTTTACCACATGGCATATCACACTTCTCACATGGTAAAACTTTCCCCCATTTTCACTTTGGCCCAGAACTTATTAGAATTCCAATTGCATCTCTTTTGATGATTATCCAAATATTTCACAACACTCCCCCTTGGATAACCATATACTAAGAATATATCTCATTAAAACTTTACCAAGAAAAATCTAGTAAGAAAAAACCTTTGGTGAAGGAAAAAGAGTACAATATTCTTGTATGTGATTTGTTTAGATTGCCTCATTAAAACCTTGCTAAGGAAAACCTAGTGGGGGAAAAAAACTTTAGATGAAGGAAAAAGAGTACAATCTATAAATCTCGTAAAATTGATGATTCCCCCTCAATGCTACATAATAGGTCTTTATGTCGACGCATCCTAATATGATGTACCAACTTCTTAAATGTTGCAATCGGGATCTATTTGGTAAATAGAACTGGTAGATTATCACTTAAGCATATCTGTTGAATATCAATATCACCATTCTTCTGGAGCTCAATTTTGGTGAAATATGTTTAGCCCTGTCACCTTTGATATAGTCTCTTTTGATCTGTGTGATATACGCAACATTATCTTCATATAATATGGTTGGACTATCTTTTGTTGAAAACAATTCACATCTTTTTGAATATGATGGATTATGGATCTAAGCCAAATACATTCTCGACTTGCTTCATGAATTGCAAGTATCTCTAGTGATTTGAAGAACTAGCAGTCAATGTTTGTTTTACTGATTGCCAAAATATAATAGCATGTCCATAGGTAAAAACATATCCTGTTTGTGATTTGGCTTTATATGGATCAGAGAGATATCTAACATCTGCATATCCGATCAACCGTGGCTTGGATTTATTTGAATAAAATAAACACATATCAGTTGTTCAACAAAGATAACGTAATATTTTCTTTACTCCATTCGAATGCCTTCGGGTTGGTGCGGAATTGTATCTTGCTAATAAATTGATAGTGAATGTAATATCAGGCCTGGTACAATTTGCAAGATACATGAGAGCACTAATTGCATTAAGATATAGTACTTCAGGACCAAGGAGTTCTTCATTATCTTTTCGAGGTCGAAAAAGATCCTTTTTCATATCAAGAGATCGAACAACCATAGGAGTACTCAAAGGATGAGCTTTATCCATATAAAAGTTCTTCAAGACTTTTCCTATATTTTTGATTGATGTATAAGAATCCCATTTGGCAAATGTTCGATCTGCAGGCCGAGATAAAATTTTGTTTTGCCAAGATCTTTTATTTCAAATTTCTTCTTTAAATATTTTGCAATTTTTGTAAGCTCTTCTGGAGTTCCCACAAGATTCAAATCATCAACATATGCTGCAACAATTGCAAATCCAGATTCTGATGTCTTAATAAAAATGCATGGACAAATCAGATCATTCACATATCCTTCTTTCAACGAATATACACTGAACCGATTATACCACATGCGTCCGGATTGTTTCAAGTAGTATAGAGATCTTTGTAGTTTGATTGAATAAACACTTCTGGGTTTTGAATCAGATACTTCTGGCATTTTAAATCCTTCAGGGAGTTTCATATATATATATATATATATATCACTATTTAGTGATCCATATAAATATGTTGTAACTATATCCATTAGACGCGTATCTAAATTTTCTGTGATTACCAAGCTAATAAAAAATCTGAATGTAATTGCATCCATTACGGATGAATATGTTTCCTCATAATCAATGCCAGGTCTATACGAGAAACCTTGCACAACAAGTCGTGCTTTATATCTTACAATTTCATTTTGCTTATTGCGTTTTCAAACAAACACCCATTTATATCCACAGGTTGTATCCCTTTAGGGGTTTGGACTATAGGTCCAAATACTTCATGTTTTGTAAGCGAGTTTAACTCTACTTGGATTGCTTCTTTCCACATTGGCCAATCATTTCTCTGTCGATATTCCTCGATAATTTGTGATTCATTGTAATCATCACTTTTGATAATATTTTTAGCATTACTTCCGGTAACGTCAAGAGCAACTTTAAACGAAAATATGTTGTCGACAACAATTTGATTTCTATTCCAAACTTCTCTTGTACTCATATAATGTATTGAGATCTTATTATTTTCAAGTACTTTTTCCACTTCAGGAAATAAGTCTTTAGGAGATTTCTCTTCAGGAGGTTCTTCTTCTGGAGGTTCATAGGTAGGAGATTTGGATAGACTTATTATAGCCTGTTTTGTGGTTCTATCCTTTTCAGGGGTGCTTTTATTTATGGGTATGATCTCTCTAGGAGATCCATTTATGGTTTCTTCTAGAGTACCAACTGTTTGTTTTTGAGCTTTCCTCTTTTGAGAAATTTTGCCTTTTGCACCAATGGGTCTTTAACGCTTTTGGCGTAATGGCATAACTTAGACTCATTTGCTACTCTACCCACTGATTGTCCTACAGGAATATCAATTCTTGTTGGGGTATTAGCTGTTGGTAAGTAAGATTTTGTCACATTTTTTATATCGGTGAATGTATCTGGTAACTGATTTGCAATACTTTGCAAATGAATGATCCTTTGAACTTCTAGTTCACATTGATTAGTACGAGAATCAATATGAGATGACGTCGAGGTATTCCAAGTAATTTCCTACCGAGCTTCAGGCTGCGACTTGTCTCCCTCTAATGATAGGAAAATTGTTTCATCAAAATGACAATCATCAAATCGTGCCTTAAACACATCACCGTTAAAGGTTCTAGATATCTAATGATTGAAGAATCAAAACCAATATAAATTCCAAGCCTACGTTATGGACCCATCTTAGTGCGTTGTGGAGGTGCAATAGAGACATATACCGCGCAACCAAACAATCTAAGGTGACTAACATTCAATGGTTGACCAAATAAAAGTTGTAATGACGGGTACTCATAATATGCAGTTGGTCTAACACAAATCAAAGATGTTGTATGCAATATAGCATGACCCCATGCTGAAACAAGTAATTTGCTTTTCATAAGTTAAGGCTGATTAGAGTCTAAATGTTACATTTTTAGCTTCCTGAAATACATTTTATTAGTCCATTTATTTTTACTATTTTATAATTTTACATATTTTTTTGTGTTTTTATATATTTTGAGTGTTTATAAAGAAATTAATATAAATAATACATTTTAAATATTATATATATTATTATAATAAAATGGTGGACAATATTTAATTGTGCACCCACGCTGCCACCAACTTATATATATATATATATATATATTGTGGGGAAATGGTTTGGAAATACTCCTCAGATCCTGGAAGACGCCAATGATCCTCAGCTAGTCACCTGCAAAGATACAAATACTCCGGACGGGGGTGCCAGAATTAGCACTTCGACGGACAAGTTAGTTCCTGTCTTCAAGAAAGCTTGTTCACTAAGTTTTTAGAAATGATTCTTACCTCCCTCTCCTAGTTCATTGCCATTATATTTATACTCGTTTCTCCTGATCCTCGGGGCCAGGGCCTACTTTTTCAATCATTATCTTTTCCAATATTCGGCTCCAGGGATCCTCCCCTATTCGGCCTATTTATCTGATTCGGCCCCTTATCCTCGCGAGATATCTGCCGGCTAGCGTCAATCTTCTGATATATACCTCCTCTATCATCGCCAATTATTCGGCTACCACAATTGCCCTCCGAACTCCCTAATGACGGCAGTTGATCGGCGTGTTTGGTTCAAAATTTGAGAAGTTTAGCGTCAGACGGCTTCGCGTGCCCCAATATGTCAGGAGGCGCACGCCTTTTTGCTTATCATTACGCTTTCCCGCTCTATTCATGTGTATCTCAGCATTTATTGCGATTTGAAACTTTGGTCCTTTCGAATTCGCATTTCGTCAATTTTCTGAGACTTTTGGATCGCCAGTGCATATCCCTCCGTGACTCGCGTTTTCTACAACTTCTTCCCGTCTTCCCTTGTCTCATCTGCTCTTCGTAAGTCTCCTTCTCCCTTTTTCGTAATCCTATTTTCTGTTTGCTATTTTAGCTTCGGCGAATATTTAGTTCTTTGCTAAGATGGCCAAACATTTGAAAGACCTCCTTTCTGAGGATCGTATTTCCGGTTTCCAGCAACATTTTTCTATTCCTGACGACGTCCATTTATCCCTTGTAACGGACAACGCTCTCGACATGGAGAGGGAAGATCAAAACACGATCGTATTCCCCCTTTTATCCATTGCGGAGGGCGGGGTTCGTTTCTCCCTACACCCACTTCTTAGGGCCGTTCTCCGCTATTGGGGTTTGATTCCTTCTCAACCCAATGTAAATTTCTTTCGAATCATCATGGGGGTTGTAGAGTTGAATCGACGCCTTAGAATTAACCTTGGGATTCCGGCCATTCGGCATTGTTACACCTTAGCCAAATCCTCCGGTCGGCTGGGGCGATATTTTCTCAGGGCCAAAGATACTGACCATCACTTGGTGACTATGCTTCCCAGTTCCGGCAAGCGAGTTGACGACGTGATGGTCAACGTCCGAGGTAATTGGGAGTTCGCTGAAGGGGAGGATCGCCTGGACCCTATTCCCAGACATAAGGGTGACCCACGTTGCCACACAATGTTTTATGTTTGTTGGTCTATTTCTTATTCGGCTCTTTTCCCTAAATTGCTTTTTATCTTCTGCAGGTAATAGGTTGAAGAAAATTCTGACTTCGGTTGACGACGTAGTTCTTGGGGAAATCAAGACTGCACTCACATATTTCGGCCGCCCAAACGTACAAAAGCAAGGGAGAGCCGCCCATATTCTCCTTCGGTACGAACCCACTTACACTACTTTCTCGGCTGCAGACAATATTCCGATTCCATCCGGCAATCAACAGTTTTCGGCCCTTATCTTCCCCAGCTTCAAAAACCTTAGGCAGATCAGTCTCGTAGCTTCTGATTCGGGGGAAGACGCCGAGCCGGTTGTAGAGGTGGTTGCCGATCTGGTTGGGGAGTCCACTGAGGGGCTTGTAGAGGGCGAGGCCGTACGCTCGGCATTTGAGGCCGCCGAGCCATTCGCCTCAGGACGAGCAGATTTCTCTTCTGGGGATATTTTTGCGAATTTAGGGGATCTACCCGGCGATTTTTTTTGAGGGTATGGCGAAGGAAAGCCTAACGCAGATGGCGCGTAGAAGAAATGCCGAGCGGATAGCCGCCCGAAAGAAGGCTGAATGCGCCGAATCAGATCCCAGCTTGATCAAGCCCTTCGTACCCGTTTCTGAGGGGACGGTTGAGGTTGCTGTGTCCGACACGGGAAAAGAGGGCGGAGAACAGGCCGATGGGGAACGGCTGATTCCGGAGCAAGGCCAAAAGCGTGGTGCCGGGGGAGAAGCGAGTTCAGAAGTTGGCCCTGGTAGCAAACGGCCTCGGCTTGAAGAATTGGACGTGGTCGCTCCATTCATTATTCAGCCAAAGATCAGGGATGTGCCGATTTTATCCGATGCTTCGGCCATTGAGGATCCAGCCGTGGCTCTGAGCCTGGCGACTTCAGTTTCTCTGCCAGCTGACAACAAAGCTTACGGTGCCGTGCCTGATATTATGGCCGTTGCCCTAACTGCTCAATCGGCACTCCTGGTAGGTCACCTTTATTTCGCTCTTGTTTGTTAAAGGCGTCTGATCATACCGAATTGTTTTGCAGACGATTCGAAGGATCGCCAACTTGGGTCGCCACCTGCATGATGCTCTCGGGAGAATTGACCATTTGCAAACAGAGGTGCAGGGTCAGAAAAGTAGGCCCGAGTTCGAAATTATGAGAGCTGAAATGGAGAGTGCGCGAGCCGAAGCGAAGAAAGAGAGGGTTCGCGTCGCCGAACAGCTTCGTGTTGATGCTGAGGGTAGGGCAAATGCGAGCGAGGAGTCGCTCAAACTTTCCAAGAAAGCACTTGCTGAAGCGGAAGCTCAGTTAGAGGAGCTTAAGGCGGCCCGCGAGAAAGCCGAATCAGAGGCCTTTGAGGCAGGAAGAGGCGCCGCTCTGACGGAATATGTTGAAGAGGTGTCCAAATTTGAGAATTGCGGGTTCAAACATGGATGGCTGAAAGCCCTTGCTGCCGCTGAGGTTACATTGGATTTGCCAATTCCTTATGAGCAGGTGGATGTTGAGCCACTTGAATCCGATACCGACGAGTGATCTGGGAGCCGTTTATTGAGCAGGCGTCTTTTTATTTTTGTTTTTCTTCTTTTGGATAGTGCTTTGTGGTTCAGGGTAGTTTTCATGTATAAATTGGTTAGCATCTGCACGCAATTTATTAATGAAAATTTCCTTGTAATTTTTGCTACCACCACACACTTTTCCTTGTAATTTTTGCTACCACCACACACTTTGTATGAAAGAGTTCTGTGGTTTAATTTTACTGAAAGAGTTCTGTGTTTGTCAATGCATTTGGTAAAATGGGATTGCATATACTGTGGGGAAACCCTGATTTGTGAGTTTGCCCTTGCCTCAGGGGGTTCATGAAAAGAATTCTAGCTGAATCAATTTGTGAGCCGGCTGGGGTACTTGGTCCGAATAGATTGATAAATCTGCTCTTGCCAGCCAGCTCGTGAGCCGGATGATTTTACTGTGGCACAAATGATTTTATCTAGAACTCTTCTAAACAAACCGTACATACAATATCGTGTGTCCAAACTTTAGTTTGTTCCTTACTTGAATCTGAAGTTTTCATCAACAGTTCTTTTGTTTTCATCACCACTGGAGGTAGAGAGGAAAAGATTGGTCAATATTTGGGTTCCTGCAGACTCAATACATATCCCATCAAAATCACCATTTGCAATTTCACTGCCTACTGATCTTGGATCCTTAGATTGATGAATCTGCCCTTGCCCCAGGGGGTTCATGATAAGAACTCTGGCTCCGAATCGATTCGTGAGCCGGCTGGGGTACTTGAGCCGAATAGATTGATGAATCTGCTCTTGCCCTAATCAACTCGTGAGCCGGCTGGGGTACTACGCACTTAGGCTGAACATATCCCATCGAAATCACCATTTGCAATTTCACTGCCTACTGATTTTGGACCCTTAGGTTGATGAATCTGCCCTTGCCCCAGGGGGTTCATGATAAGAACTCTGGCTCTGAATCAATTTGTGAGCCGGCTAGGGTACTTGAGCCGAATAGATTGTCATGCCATCAACTTAGTCGGCGTCAGGCGATTGGGTTTCGCGATTAATGAACTTGCCTCGATCGTGCTGCCTCTGGGAGTGTTAAATGATCAGAGGTACAGCTCTTAAGAGTCTGGTAGGTATTTGTTTCAAACTCTTGAGAGAAAATCTATTGTGCGAATGTCGAACAAGCTCTTCTTTAACAGCAAAGGGGAAGCCAAGACATTAGCTGAGCTTGGCGGTGATATGAATCGAAGTGAACACCGTGGTGAACACCGGAGTGAACACCGTGCTGGGAGTAAGAGTTCTATGGGTCGAGAGAGGCGTCAATATCCTCGACGTCGTAGTAGGTCGCCCAGACGGGATAGGCAGTCCCAGGGCAGATCGCCACACGCCCAAGTCGAAAGGAGATCAGACGCGAATCCATGCCCGTTAAGTTTTGCAGTATTTGTGAAGAATAGGCCCATGACGGAAGCGGACTCGATCGAGAGAGATCCAGACGTGGCGGTCGAGTTTGCTCGACAAATATTTCCTCCGGAAGTTCAGCAGTCAATGGTTGGTCGTCAGGACTACGAAGTGTTTCGCGACGGCATTCATGGGGCGGTGAAAGGGCTCTATACGGCGTATGAAGTCGGCATGCGTTTGCGTGCCACCCGCTGAGAGATGGAGAAAAAGGCAGAGCATATCCGCAGTTTGGAGGCTCGCCTGGAGGCGGCCGAACGTGAGTTAAGAAAGATCAAAGCGGATCAGGTACAACCAGCAGGGCCGGTGAATCCGATCGTAGAAGAGAGGGTTACCGGTCGGCTTATAAGCGCTGCCCTTGTCGATCGTGAAACGGCGAGCATGTTCGCATTGGAATCCGCAAAGGGTAGGTCTTATGAAAGAGGTTTTCACGAAGGGCGCTTGGTTGGAATCGAAAAGACCAAGGAGAAGCTTGCCGAAGAAGTTTACCGATGTGAAAATCGTGGGTTTAGGCATGGTTGGATCAAGGCATCTCAAGTCGTCGAATCTCTTCGCTTGTCGGGAATCGATTCGGCGTCACCTCTCTACCACAGTAAGGACTTTCCGTTTTCTGCTTTCGAGGTTGAGAAGAGTGAGGATGAGGGCGACGCCGTATGACTTTAATTATTGTAAGATTCGAACGCTGGTCGCGTTCGCAGTTATGTAATTTCTTGGTTGTTTTTTTTTTTTTTTTTTTGAATAAAAGACATTTTATTGAAAATATCAAATTGTCTCCCGCATTCGGCGTGTCCATGTTTAATTTTATTGCATAGATGTTTGGATAGATGTATCAGCATGTTAAATCGATGTGCCGATTCGTTGGCGTGATCGGCCAACATGTAATGGCCGTTTACTTTTGAATAAGCCATTGCGGCGTGTGTTGTTGAAATTTGAGGAAGCCGTGAGCCAGGGACCGGAGGGGTTGCGGCATTTTTGCATTTTTAGACTTAGCTCGAATGCCGGATGTCTAGCCGATTGGGCTAGATAATTTTTGCCCTTGCGCAGCCTGTGCGCGTTTTAGCCAACCGTTGGGTTAACTAGGTCATGGAGAATGTTGACCGACGCCTGTCTCGTGGGGTTTAGTAAAATCTCTTCGGGATTTGGGCCTCGAGATCGCGGCCATTGCTAAGAATAAAAGCAGCAGGCGCCTTATGCAATCAAACATGTTTGGCTCACGAGCATCTATTGCGTGGGAAGCTCAAGAGTTCTCACCATCAAATGGTGATGATAGTTGTAGGAGCTCAAATTCCGACCGAACTTGGGGCTCAGATGGTTTGCGGCGGAGGATTCTCCGGTGTAGGAGGTGGACCGCTGAAAAGAGAACCTGGAAACGCGTCAGCCTCCAAGTCGTTGAAGCGGATCGCTCCGAAAGGAGACACAAGGACCGCTGCCCCTAACCTCCCTTGTCTTGGATCTTGGCCTTGACATTGTCGATGGTGTCAGAGGCCCGGCGATATGCCGATTCGGGCGCGGTTAGATCGATGCGTTTTGAGTCGCGATGGTTGTTCAACTGACAAGAGTTGGATCGATCGGTTGATTTGTCTTAGAAGAGATAGATATTGTAATGTTCGAACGCGGATTGCGTCTATGTAACAACTTTTTAATCAAATAAAAAGTGTTATTTCATATAGTTGAGTCTTACTCTGAAAATCTTTTGTTTAGCCGTGCCGGATGGATGTTCCTGATCCCAACTTTTAATGGTTAAGCACGTCATTTCGTATGGTTTAATGGTTTGCTATTAGTTCGCTATCGGAAAGTTTGCTATCAGAGCTTTTGTGTAGCTTAAATATTTTTCCTGTATTAAGGGATCGGCCCTTGCCTTAGGCGGGATACGAGTTTAACCGGAATGGGTCGTACTCGTGGGCCGGCTAAGGCACACCTTGTCCGGCGAACCATATTAGTAATTTCGACTTAATTACTTGATTAAAGTAGGCTCCGAATCCGGAGACTTATTCGGCCCTAAGGTGTCGTGCACCAAAGGGCGCTCCGAATCCGAAGATTTATTCCGCCCTAAGGTGTCGTGCACCAAAGGGCGCTCCGAATCCGGAGACTTATTCTGGCCAATCGTGACATCCACGAAGGGCGCTCCGAATCCGAAGGCTTATTCGGCCCTAAGGTGTCGTGCACCAAAGGGCGCTCCGAATCCGGAGGCTTATTCGGCCCTAAGGTGTCGTGCACCGAAGGGCGCTCCGAATCCGGAGACTTATTCTGGCCAATCGTGACATCCACGAAGGGCGCTCCGAATCTGGAGGCTTATTCGGCCCTAAGGTGTCGTGCACCAAAGGGCGCTCCGAATCCGGAGGCTTATTCGGCCCTAAGGTGTCGTGCACCAAAGGGCGCTCCGAATCCGGAGGCTTATTCGGCCCTAAGGTGTCGTGCACCAAAGGGCGCTCCGAATCCAGAGACTTATTCTGGCCAATCGTGACATCAACGAAGGGCGCTCCGAATCCGGATGCTTATTCGGCCCTAAGGTGTCATGCACCAAAGGGCGCTCCGAATCCGGAGACTTATTCTGGCCAATCGTGACATCCACAAAGGGCGCTCCGAATCCGGAGGCTTATTCGTCCCTAAGGTGTCGTGCACCAAAGGGCGCTCCGAATTCGGAGGCTTATTCGGCCCTAAGGTGTCGTGCACCAAAGGGCGCTCCGAATCCGGAGACTTATTCTGGCCAATCGTGACATCCACGAAGGGCGCTCCGAATCCGGAGGCTTATTCGGCCCTAAGGTGTCCTGCACCAAAGGGCGCTCCGAATCCGGAGACTTATTCTGGCCAATCGTGACATCCACGAAGGGCGCTCCGAATCCGGAGGCTTATTCGGCCCTAAGGTGTCCTGCACCAAAGGGCGCTCCGAATCCGGAGACTTATTCTGGCCAATCGTGACATCCACGAAGGGCGCTCCGAATCCGGAGGCTTATTCGGCCCTAAGGTGTCATGCACCAAAGGGCGCTCCGAATCCGGAGACTTATTCTGGCCAATCGTGACATCCACGAAGGGCGCTCCGAATCCGGAGGCTTATTCGGCCCCAAGGTGTCGTGCACCAAAGGGCTCTCCGAATCCGGAGGCTTATTCGGCCCTAAGGTGTAACGCCCTCAAAAATAAACCCATAATACATAATATTAACATGCGGAATTATAAGTAAATAAAACATCTTATTTCATTCATCAGTGTATCACAAAAAAAAAAAACATCATAATAAATGCCCTATGGGCTTACATCTTGCCAAGCCAACACTTGGACACAATTTCATGAGTTCTAACTCAAAACAAATAAAGCCCTAGGCTTGAAAGTTTACAAGTTGTTCAAATAAAACAGATAAAACAAAACAAGTCTTCGAGTCCAAATCCTCACAAGCTAAGTCCTTGGAGGTAGTGAACCACCTGAACCTGAAAATGAAGTTCCCATATAGGGTGAGCCACAGCCCAGTAGAAAAATACTAAACCAAGCATAAGAATTAACTAAAGCATTAGCATTCGATACGTGGTTAACACAAGATAATCAATTCCCAGTTTCATGACACTAATGTCTACGTTGTCTATGACTTATCGTCTATGAGACAATACACTTTCCATTTATACAGACATGGCTCAGAACCTGGCCAAACAACTCAACAAGGATAACAAATCAGGTTAAACCTTTCTTATAACAAAATAAACACACATGCTGGTGTTGTATCAATCTTAAACAAATCCACTACCATACTTCCCAACTGATACACATGGTGGTGATGTATCATATCAACAACAAATAGCAATATTGCTATTATCAATAAGCACACCTATGAGTGATGCTACTGGAGTCCATCCCCTATCTCCTCCCAACAAATCCGGTTTAGAGGTACATCCCCTATCTTCCCCTAAACCGTGGAGTTCATCCCCTATCTTCTCCAAACAACATGCACATGCAATGAAACACACAATTGCCATATACAACACCTAATCAATACAAGTAATGGTCTGTATTAATTCAACAGTCAACATACGTGACTTAATTCCAGTTATACCTAAGCCACATGCAAGGTCTACAACGATCACGACTATCCTCCACCGATAGCCCAAAACAGTTATTTCTAAACAAGAAATAAATACAACAATGAATGTAAAAATCCACATTCTCATAGGTAAGCATTTAAACTACCCAACTATATCATTAATCTCATAATTTTCCCAACTTCATGAATTAAACCCAATTCCACATTTTTCCCTTAAATTAATTATACAAATTAATCTAAGCCAAAACCCTAAGGTTTCTCCCAAAATTACCAAACTACCCCCACATACCAAAATACCAACACTTAGGATTAAAACGTATAAATGGAGTAGGAAATCCCTACCTCGAAGCAAGAACCCAAAAAGAAGAAGACGGAGATGATAGCCCAAACTCCAAAGTGCTCCAAATCAAAAACCGTTCAGATTAGATGGAAGCCCTCGACTCACTCTACCTTTTTAATGAAGGAACTAGGTTAGATACTCACTCTAAATAGATGAAACCTAGGAGAGAAGATGAGTTGGGAGAGAGAAAACTCGTAACCTAGGGTTTTATAAACTGAAAGAGGCTGAAAAACTGTTTTAAAACACGCTGCTGCGTATTTAAACTCGACAGGACCGCTCGAGCTCACAAAACACCGCTCGAGCGTAAAGAACAAAAAACAATGTCCGCTCGAGCGCAATGTTAACCGCTCGAGCGTAGATTCTCCCATTCCAGAACCCACGCGAAGAACACACTACCCGCTCGAGCGTCAAAAATATCGCTCGAGCTCAACCCGCTCGAGCTCAGAAATCCCGCTCGAGCGTAGATATCACACCTGCAGAAGTTTTGCAGGGTTCACAAATACTGGAAATGTGCAATCTCCGCTCGAGCGCAAGAAGGTCCGCTCGAGCGGAAAGGCCGAAACTTCAAAAATCTGGGGTTTAATCCCAGACTCAAACCACCTACTCGAAACAAGTCTAACACACCCTAAGACTCAAACAATGACGTTAAAGGATGACAACAACAATAATATGACAACAGAATCCACGGAACATAAGTCCAGATACAATAATCCAATGGGAAAAGACCGGGGTCGCTATAACCTCCCCCCCTTCAAAGAATTTCGTCCCCGAAATTAAGCATAAGTTTTCAAAACAAGTTTTCTCAATTCCCACTGATATCATAAAACAATAAACAACTTGACCCAATACCGGTCACTTCATCTCTTATCAAGAGACATCTCACAATATGTATGAATCAACATATATTCAACTTGCATCAATATTATGCATTATTCCTTTCAATGTTAACAATTTCCATATCATATTCAATCTCATGATATAACCAACACATTTCATGTATAAATGTTATATTCCGCTTCCAAAAAGGCAAGTTCAAAATGCTAACATTAAATCCAAAACATTCTCAATGTTTTCCAACTTATGACATATATAAAATTCTCAAGTTTAACAATATTACAAAAATCTATATATATAAGATTTCTAATCACTAAACATGTCCGGATATTTCTCACGGACTTCCAATTCACGTTCCCAAGTGGCTTCCTCCACTCCGTGATGCTTCCATAAAACTTTCACCAAAGGGATGGTTTTGCCTCGCAAAACTTGATCCCGTCTATCCAAGACCCGAATTGGTCTCTCCTCATAAGAGACATCTTCATCAATTACTAAATCAGTCCAATCCAACACATGTGACGGATCTGGCTCATACTTCCGAAGCATACTCACATGGAACACATCATGAACTCCGGATAACTGTGGTGGCAAAGCTAAACGATAAGCAGCCTCGCCAATCCTCTCAAGGATCTCAAAAGGACCAATAAATCGAGGGGACAACTTCCTGCTCTTCCCAAACCTCATCAAACCTCGCCTAGGTGATATCTTCAGAAAGACATGATCACCTACCTCAAACATCAAAGGTCTCCTCCTACGGTCGGCATAAGATTTCTGACGACTCTGGGCTGTAACAAGCCTCCTACGGATAAGCTCAACCTTCTCCGTCGTTTCCCTCACTAACTCCGGACCCAACAAAGGTGCATCACCCACCTCGGCCTAACAGATTGGAGACCTACACGGTCGGCCATACAAGGCCTCAAACGGTGCCATACCGACACTAGCCTGAAAACTGTTGTTGTAGGCAAACTCCACTAAAGGCAAGTGCCTCTCCCACGACCCACTAAAGTCGAGAACACAACCCCGAAGCATATCCTCAAGGATCTGAATAGTACGCTCAGACTGCCCGTCAGTCTGAGGATGATAAGCCGTGCTAAATGTCAACTTGGTGCCTAAAGCACTCTGCAAACTCTGCCATAACCTGGCAGTGAAACGAGGATCTCTATCTGAGACGATCGTCACTGGGACCCCGTGCAACCTCACTATGTCCCGAATGTACAAATCGGCAAGATGATCTACTGAATCTCTAACGCGCATAGGAATGAAGTGCGCCGACTTAGTCAACCGGTCTACAACCACCCAAATAGCATCACTACCCCGCTGAGTTCTCGGAAGACCCACAACGAAGTCCATAGTGACATGCTCCCACTTCCACTCGGCAATAGGCAAGGGTTGCAACAAACCCGCTGGCCTCTGATGCTCGGCCTTCACTTGCTGGCAAGTAAGGCACTTAGACACGAAAGCTGCCACATCTCTCTTCATACCTCGCCACCAAAATTGGCGACCCAAATCCCGATACATTTTAGTGCCTCCCGGATGCACTGCTAGGCGCGAATGATGAAACTCTCGAAGTACCTCCTCCCGGCAAGACTCCGGCACAAACAAACGGTCTCGGTATCTCACACTCAGGTCGGGATACACCGTCAAACCCTTCTCAACCTTCCCACTGGAAATCTTTTCTCGGAGCGATTCTACCTCAAGATCACCCCTCTGAGCCTCTAACACTCGAGTCACAAGTGCAGGCTGCGCAACAACAGAAAACAAGGCCGCAGCCTCAACGGATTCACCCAAAAGCAAATCAAACTCCCCAAGTGCACCCAACATCTCCCACTCTCGGATGGCTATACTAGCTATGTCACCAACAGATTTCCTGCTAAGGGCATCGGCCACAACATTGGCCTTCCCCGGATGATAGTGCAACTCGAAGTCATAATCCTCAATAAATTCCATCCACCTCCTCTGCCTCAAATTCAAGTCTTTCTGTGTAAACAGATATTTCAGACTCTTATGATCGGAGAATACCTCAAATTTCTCACCATACAGATAATGCCTCCAAATCTTCAAGGCAAAAATCACCGCTGCTAATTCTAAATCATGCGTAGGGTAATTCTTCTCATGAATTTTCAATTGACGTGAGCCATAGGCAACCACTTTCCCCTCTTGCATCAACACACAACCCAGACCCTCTCGTGAGGCGTCACAATAAACTGCATAACCCAACCCTCTCTCCGGAATAATCAAAACCGGAGCGGTGGTCAATCTAACCTTCAACTCCTGAAACGACTTTTCACAAGTCTCACTCCAAACAAAATTGACTCCCTTCCGAGTCAGTCTAGTCAACGGTGAAGCTAACCTGGAGAAATCTTTCACAAATCGACGGTAATACCCAGCTAATCCCAGAAAACTGCGGATCTCAAACACACTCTTAGGCTGTGCCCAATCTTGCACTGCCTCTGTCTTGGACGTATCAACAGACACCCCTTCCCCAGAAACTACATGGCCTAAGAACTTCACCTCTTTTAGCCAGAACTCACACTTCCCAAACTTAGCATAAAGCTTATGGGCTCTAAGTAACTCTAGCACTATTCTCAAGTGCTCCTCGTGCTCCTCTTCTGAAGATGAGTAGATAAGAATGTCGTCCACAAAGACGACCACAAAACGATCTAAGAATTCCCAGAAAATCCGGTTCATCAAATCCATAAACACTGCCGGTGCATTGGTGAGCCCAAACGGCATCACCAGGAACTCATAGTGGCCATACCGCGTACGGAATGCCGTCTTCGGAATATCCTCCTCCCTGACTCTCAACTGGTGGTAACCCGATCTCAAGTCTATTTTAGAGAAACAGCGGGAACCCTTCAACTGGTCAAACAGATCATCTATACGAGGCATAGGGTACTTATTCTTAACCGTAGCCCGATTCAATTTCCGATAATCGATACACAGTCTCAACGCACCACCTTTCTTCTTAGCAAAGAGGGCCGGTGCTCCCCACGGCGAAACACTAGGACGAATATAGCCCTTATCTAGCAACTCCTGGAGTTGAACTTTCAACTCAACTAACTCGGCTGGGGCAAAACGGTAAGGTGCCATAGAAATCGGCGCTGTGCCGGGCACTAGATCAATAGAGAACTCAATCTCTCGATGAGGTGGCAAACTAACAAGATCCTCGGGAAATACGTCCGAGTACTCACATACCACTCTCGGCAACACAGTCTGAGTCTCATCACACTCACTACTCTCAAGGCTAGCAAGTAGACCACTCAACTCACTCCGCCTTCGCGGATCATACCCCGATGGTAACATACTACCAACCCGGTCCCCCAGAAAATGAAAACGTTCTCCGCTAACGGTACAACAAGTGACCCTCTGACGGTAGCAATCAATAAATGCCCGGTATGACGATAACCAGTCCATACCCAAAATAACATCGAAGCCCTTCATGGGCATAACCACAAAAGAAAAAGGGATTCTATGATCATCGACCTCTATATCACAACCCCTAACACCTTGTTTCAAGATCAGTTCACCCCCAAGAGGTGACACTACACAAATAGGAGATGCTAACTGTGCTAACTCCAACTCCAAAATAGATGCAAATGCAGCAGACACAAAGGAATGAGATGCACCCGTATCAATCAAAACACTAGCAACTGAATTGCAAAACAAGAAGGTACCTCTCACAACCGACGGGGCCGGTACAAGATCCTGTGTGGTAACAGCATACACACGCCCAGACGACCTCTGATCAACCTGCTCACCCCTCGGAGCATAAGATTGCTGCACAGACTGGGACGATGAAGCCCCCTGGTTGGCCCTCGAGGCCTGAACGGACTGAGTTGGCTGACTACTCTGAGTCTGCCTCAAACCCGATGCACCAGGTGTGCCACTCAACTGCGGGCAAAACCTCTTCAGGTGCCCCGGCTGGCCGCACTGAAAACAAGAGAGTGGGCCTCTGCCCTGACTCTGGCTCTGAGATCGAGCCGAAGAAGATGCTGCTCTCTGAACTCCTCCCCTCTGAGGACAAACTGGAGACTTGTGACCCAGCTGGCCACACTTGAAACAGGTAATGTCTCCCTGACTGCCCTTCCCAGAACTAGCACTCGGCACTGGAAAAGTGGATCTAGAAAAACTATTCTGAGGCTGCTGAGGAGTGAAACCTCTCTGCCTCCTGCCATCACTCTGGCCATCCTGACTCCTCTTGGAGCCTTTCTGCTTTTCCCCCTCTTCCTGCATCATAATCTCAGTATGGGCTGCTGCATCAACCAAATGCCCAAAATCCCGAATCATAGACCCAACAACTCTCAGCATGAGGCCACGCCTCAATTTCTTCTCAAACTCAATGCAACGGCGTTCCTCAGTCGCCACCAACTCAGGTGCAAACCTGGACAAACTAGTGAATGCAGCCTCAAACTCGGCCACTGATAAACTGTTCTGCTCAAGATGGCGGAACTGATCTCTCAACTTCTCCTGAACAGCTGGAGACAAGTACTTCTCCTGAAAAGCATCTACGAAAGCCTTCCAGGTACCCCCAATACGACCCTTGGTGAACTTCCACCACTGACCCGCATCCCCCTTCAGCTGGAAAGATGCCAAGGTCACCTTCAGTGCCTCGTCTTCGATGCCTAGCATCTCAAACGTTTTCGTTGTCTGTTCGAGCCATTCGTCTGCCTTAAGCGGCTCGCTAGGATCACCTAAAAATTCGTCCGGGTGAGACCGGAAGAATTCCCTCTTCAGAAAAGCAGGTCCTGTATCTGCAGCAACAACAGCCTGGGCTGGATTCGCAGCCCTCAGAATGTCAACTGACGCCTGAACTGCCCCTGCTATCCCTTGGGCCAAAGCGCCCATAAACTGCTGTCCTACTGGCTCGGCCACATTGGCCTGGCCAACACCCTCCTGAACTGCCGGAATTTCCTCCGGTATAGGCACTTCCTGCCTGGCCTGCCTACCACGCCTACCACGACCTCGTCCTCGTCCTGACATCCTAATAAAGGAAATAAAGACGTTAGCACTCTAAATAATGTGCCAAAATTATAACACTCACGTCCTAATACATTGGACAACAATAAATCACACCATGTAAGCACATAATCACATAAGCACCTACGAATTTCATTCCTGGATAATGATAGTCCCGAGGCGCCACTAAAGTTCCGGTTGGAAACAACATTGATCAAGTGCCTTTCCAACAAGACTTTCAGAGACTCAAGGGTCCAGTCAACATCCTAGAAACTACATTCCATACCCACATAGTCACATAAACATGTTATCACATAAGCATATAACATTACACTAAGTCTCTATCAAACGAGACGAACCCATTGTGATTCTAATCACTTCCCACGTACCCAAAGTATTCGAACCCGGTACGCTCTGATACCAAGTTGTAACGCCCTCAAAAATAAACCCATAATACATAATATTAACATGCGGAATTATAAGTCAATAAAACATCTTATTTCATTCATCAGTGTATCACAAAAAAAAAAAAACATCATAATAAATGCCCTATGGGCTTACATCTTGCCAAGACAACACTTGGACACAATTTCATGAGTTCTAACTCAAAACAAATAAAGCCCTAGGCTTGAAAGTTTACAAGTTGTTCAAATAAAACAGATAAAACAAAACAAGTCTTCGAGTCCAAATCCTCACAAGCTAAGTCCTTGGAGGTAGTGAACCACCTGAACCTGAAAATGAAATTCCCATATAGGGTGAGCCACAGCCCAGTAGAAAAATACTAAACCAAGCATAAGAATTAACTAAAGCATTAGCATTCGATACGTGGTTAACACAAGATAATCAATTCCCAGTTTCATGACACTAATGTCTATGTTGTCTATGACTTATCGTCTATGAGACAATACACTTTCCATTTATACAGACATGGCTCAGAACCTGGCCAAACAACTCAACAAGGATAACAAATCAGGTTAAACCTTTCTTATAACAAAATAAACACACATGCTGGTGTTGTATCAATCTTAAACAAATCCACTACCATACTTCCCAACTGATACACATGGTGGTGATGTATCATATCAACAACAAATAGCAATATTGCTATTATCAATAAGCACACCTATGAGTGATGCTACTGGAGTCCATCCCCTATCTCCTCCCAACAAATCCGGTTTAGAGGTACATCCCCTATCTTCCCCTAAACCGTGGAGTTCATCCCCTATCTTCTCCAAACAACATGCACATGCAATGAAACACACAATTGCCATATACAACACCTAATCAATACAAGTAATGGTCTGTATTAATTCAACAGTCAACATACGTGACTTAATTCCAGTTATACCTAAGCCACATGCAAGGTCTACAACGATCACGACTATCCTCCACCGATAGCCCAAAACAGTTATTTCTAAACAAGAAATAAATACAACAATGAATGTAAAAATCCACATTCTCATAGGTAAGCATTTAAACTACCCAACTATATCATTAATCTCATAATTTTCCCAACTTCATGAATTAAACCCAATTCCACATTTTTCCCTTAAATTAATTATACAAATTAATCTAAGCCAAAACCCTAAGGTTTCTCCCAAAATTACCAAACTACCCCCACATACCAAAATACCAACACTTAGGATTAAAACGTATAAATGGAGTAGGAAATCCCTACCTCGAAGCAAGAACCCAAAAAGAAGAAGACGGAGATGATAGCCCAAACTCCAAAGTGCTCCAAATCAAAAACCGTTCAGATTAGATGGAAGCCCTCGACTCACTCTACCTTTTTAATGAAGGAACTAGGTTAGATACTCACTCTAAATAGATGAAACCTAGGAGAGAAGATGAGTTGGGAGAGAGAAAACTCGTAACCTAGGGTTTTATAAACTGAAAGAGGCTAAAAAACTGTTTTAAAACACGCTGCTGCGTATTTAAACTCGACAGGACCGCTCGAGCTCACAAAACACCGCTCGAGCGTAAAGAACAAAAAACAATGTCCGCTCGAGCGCAATGTTAACCGCTCGAGCGTAGATTCTCCCATTCCAGAACCCACGCGAAGAACACACTACCCGCTCGAGCGTCAAAAATATCGCTCGAGCTCAACCCGCTCGAGCTCAGAAATCCCGCTCGAGCGTAGATATCACACCTGCAGAAGTTTTGCAGGGTTCACAAATACTGGAAATGTGCAATCTCCGCTCGAGCGCAAGAAGGTCCGCTCGAGCGGAAAGGCCGAAACTTCAAAAATCTGGGGTTTAATCCCAGACTCAAACCACCTACTCGAAACAAGTCTAACACACCCTAAGACTCAAACAATGACGTTAAAGGATGACAACAACAATAATATGACAACAGAATCCACGGAACATAAGTCCAGATACAATAATCCAATGGGAAAAGACCGGGGTCGCTATATAAGGTGTCGTGCACCAAAGGGCGCTCCGAATCCGGAGACTTATTCTGGCCAATCGTGACATCCACGAAGGGCGCTCCGAATCCGGAGGCTTATTCGGCCCAAGAAGCTTGAGGGAGAGTTTGCCAAAGAAAATCGCTTTTGATTAAAATGTGGTACCAGTACAAGCATCAGATCCCACAAGTCGGGTCCAAAAATGGATCTTCATAAAGTTTACGTCCGCGCGGATTGCGGTGAGCCACGGATCTCTTCAATGCCACGGTCTGTCGGGAAGCGCATGAGCTGATGGTAGGTGCTTGGGACAGCCTTCATGACATGCAACCAGGGGCGCCCCATGATGACATTATACGGCGATGGAAGCTTCACAACCAAGAATTCCACGTCAACCGTTTTTGAGCCCGCTCGAACAGGTAACACGACCCTCCCCAACGGGTATTCTGGATTTGTGTTGAAGCCGAACAGTGGCTGAGACGACGGTGATAGGTCCGACTCGTTGAGGCCGAGTTCTACAAAAGTTTTGTAATACAAGATTTCCGTAGTGCTTCCTGGGTCTATGAGAATGCGTTCAACGCTGAACCGACGTATGCGTAATTTGACGACCAAAGGATCGACGTGGCTGGCCGCTGCTCCGACGAGGTCGGCGTCATTGAACTTAATTGTCGGGGCTTCTCTGGGCCTGCCGGTTGACATGTTACGTGTTTGGGGAGCTGGGTGCGATTGAATCGTATGCACGGTCGGGGGTGCCGGCAGACTGTAGATTATGTGGATCACACCAAGCGGCGGTGAATCCTGTCTCAAGGCTAATGCTTTGGTTGGCCTTCCCTTGCTCACGTATTGCTGCAGTCGACCATCTTGCACCAGTTCCTCCAGATGATCCTTTAGCGCATAACAGCTCTCGGTTTCGTGGCCGTGATCTTTGTGGTATTCGCATCGTCTGTCCCTCCTCCGTGTGTCGGGAGGTCCCACCATCTTCGACGGCCACTTGAAAAATGGAAGGTGCTGGACTTTGGTCATTATGGCCGCGATCGGCTCTGTCAACTCCGTATACTTCTTGTCGGTTCGCCTTGGGCGTCTGCTGTCGACTTGTAGTTGTTCGTTCGTTCGGTGGGAGCACTGATCGCTTGATCGGCGGGATTCCCGCCTTTTGTCTCGCTTGGTTCGTTGCCGGGGCTCAGGGCTTGGTGGCGGCACGGAGCTTATTGGTCGAGCAATTTCGGGGAGGGCCGTTTTGCTGGAGATTTGTCCGGCTTTTATCCTCAGGGCATCATCTTCGACTTTACAATATTCTTCAACTTTCTTCATCAGCGCCCAGACTGTTTTGGGGGGCCTTCTGGTTAGGGAACTGCGCAGAACACTGTCAGGATGTAAGCCCATTTTGAAGGCGGTGATGGCCATGGAGTCGTTGCAAGCGTCGTCAACAAGGTTGAAGACTCCCAATATCGTGCCGAGTACGCTCTGAGCGTCTCTCCTGACTGGATCTGCATAGCCCAGAGGGAGTCGGCCTGTTTCGGTTGTACCTCGTTGGTGATGAACCTGGCCCTGAAGGATTTCTGCAGTTGGCGGAAGCTTTTAATCGAAGCTGGCTCCAACTTGTAATACCACCTGACGGCTAGTGGACCTAGGCTGCTAGGGAATATTCGGCACATGAGGGCTTCATTGTCTGCGTGAAGCGTCATGGCCTGTTTGTAATGACAGATATGATCAGTGGGGTCTGATTTTCCGTCGTAAAGAGTGAATGACGGAGCTTTGAATTTCTTGGGCAGGGACGCCCTTGCGATCCGTCGCACGAAAGGATCGTGCTGGTCTTCCTCGTTTGAGCTGCTTCTCCTGCGCTTGATCCTTGTTCGCAAGTCCTTGTCGGAGGAGCTGGAGGTTTCGGATCGTCCCCTTGCGTCGAGCTCCGTGGATAATGAGTTAGAGTTGCTATCGGTATCCTTTGGTCGAGCCCGAGGTCTTTGCCCGTCTGCCCTCGGAGGTCGCTCTGGTTCCTGGCCCATGGCCTCTCTAGATTTTGCTACCTCCAGGGCCAACTCTTGACGGAGTCGTTCGTTCTCAGCGATCATGTTCTCGAGCCTTTGTTCGTTCTGCTTTGCTTGTTCCATGACAGCCTGCATTGTTTCTTGTGCTGAAGTTGTTGGCGAATCAAAGTTCAAGGCGCGTCGTGCCGCGATAGTTTCTTTTCCGAGCATATTAGCTGGGGTGAAGTCGTCTTGCTGTGTGATCTCATCGGTGGCTATCGGAGGATCTTCGGTCACGCCTTCCATAGATGTATTTGAGTATTCCCACAGACGGCGCCAATTGTGGAGAAATGGTTTGGAAATACTCCTCAGATCCTGGAAGACGCCAATGATCCTCAGCTAGTCACCTGCAAAGATACAAATACTCCGGACGGGGGTGCCGGAATTAGCACTCCGACGGACAAGTTAGTTCCTGTCTTCAAGAAAGCTTGTTCACTAAGTTTTTAGAAATGATTCTTACCTCCCTCTCCTAGTTCATTGCCATTATATTTATACTCGTTTCTCCTGATCCTCGGGGCCAGTGCCTACTTTTTCAATCATTATCTTTTCCAATATTCGGCTCCAGGGATCCTCCCCTATTCGGCCTATTTATTTGATTCGGCCCCTTATCCTCGCGAGATATCTGCCGGCTAGCGTCAATCTTCTGATATATACCTCCTCTATCTTCGCCAATTATTCGACTACCACATATATATATATATATATATAAGTTTATATGTATAGAATTTTTAAATAAACTATTCATTATTTCAAGCTCTTAAAAGGCCTCATGATTGATTTTTAGGGGGAAGAAAAAAAATTCAACATTTAATGTTTATGACTAATCAAAACTTAAATTTTAAAACTTTTTAATTTAAATCTTAAATTTTATTTTTTTTCAATCTCCAATATTTGTACATTTCTCTGTTAAGTATATTGACGAAAAAGGGGTATTGTTGCCATTGCACTCAGAAAAGACAAAAAAACAAAAAAGCAAAAGGTAAACGATTTTTTTTGGAGTTAATTTGGCTTTTTTTAAATAAAATTAATTTTTAAATCCGTTCACACAAATACGGTCTGGAACAATTAAAAAATTTTGACATAATTTTTAAAAAGTTACTAAAAACAAAAAAAGAAAAAAGAGAAAGAAAAAGAGGTACCTTTTTATATTTGTTCCTAAACAGTAGGGATGTAAATTTGGCTCCGGCCGACCCATGTCGAGCCTCGCGGAGTCCTCCCAAAATTCGGGCCGACCGGTTCATGGGCCAGAAAATTAGGCTTAGGCCCAAGGGGTATTCGGGCCTTGGGATGACCAGTGGGCTGGGCCTGGGCTTGGGCTTAAGCTTGGACGGATTTGAAGAAATTTATTTATTTATTTATTTATACCAAAAGTTTATTATTTTCCACTAAAAAAGACACTATGCCTCGAGGTTGGGCCATGCCTTGAGTGGGCCTTAAAAGGGCCAATGGATCGGGCCACAAGCCGAACTTCAAAATGATGGTCCAAGCCCTGGCCTAGGTTCTTGGATTAGGCTCAAGCCCGAGCCTAAACAGGTCAGACCCATCTTAGGCCACAAGCGGGTTTTGGATCGCCCACAGACCACGGACCATTTTTACACTCCTACCAATAGCTTAGACGAGTCTTAAGGCAAAATTTATGTGAAACGTTTTCTATATTTACGTTTATTTAAATAATACTTATTAATTTTTTTTAATGATGTGTTTAGTTGGGAGACTTGAGAAGGGATTTAGAAAGAGAAATAAAAAAAGTAGATAAAATGTAAATAAAATATACCTATATTTCATTTAGTTTCATGCACTTTTTCTTTTTTCTTTTCTAAATTTTTCAACCAAACACATCATAAGCAAAATATATTTTGTCCTTTTAATTCTTATAACTAAACTTTTGGGGATTTACAACGTTCCCCTATTGGGATCTTCGGTACCTTTCTTGCCGGGACTTTTGGATAAGGAATTTTGTAAGGCCTTTTGCTACGACTCATATCTATAAATGTAGCCCAAAAACAAATATGGGCCTTAAATTTGTTTTGACCTTTAACCATTGGGCCAACACTGAGAGGCCTCAAACGCTGCCGAAGTTTTTGGCTATCTTAATGTTCCTTTTTCTTTGTATATCTTTGCTTTTTGGTGGCACATACCAAAAAACCAAAATAAAACAATTAAAAAAATTTCAAGTCAGACTGTGATAGGGAAAAAAAAAAAAAAACATTATATTTTTCTTCAATAACACATTGAAAAACCATATACAACTCCACTTTTTAAACTCATTTTTAAGACCTAATGATGTGTAATTGATATAATTAGTTGATAATTAAAGAAGATATGTGAGAGAGTGTTGCCTTAGACATCTTAATTGATTGCTACATCATTAAATTTAAAAATTGAGTCTAATTTTTGAACTTGTATAGCAATACCCAACCACATAATTAAGTCCTATTAACACTATATTAATATAGATTCAATTATGCCTTAATAGAATTCAATGGTACTTTAGTGACCAAAAAAAAAAAATAACTTATTAAAATACAAAAATTTGAATCAAGAGGTCCATTTCTAAATTTTTTGAGCCAATAAGCCCAAGCTTAAATTTTATTGGGCCAAAATGACATTATTTGTTCAAAAGAACACCTATTTGTTTAAACCTTTTAGTTGTTTGTCTATGTATTTGATGATACTATTGCTCCCTGAGGGACGGGTCGGGCTGATCCACGCCTCTCCCACCGTTGTCCGATCGCTAGACTCACTGAGATACCTGCACAAAAGTCTAACGGGGAACGGGCGTCCTCCAGCGAACCCTTCAACGTGCAAGTTAGAAGAGAGAGAGATTAATGGAATGTAGAGATAGAGTGATGATAAAGAACTTAACCTTCTTTTTGTCTTAGAAACCTGCTTATATCCTTTGTTCATCATTTCCTTGTCCACTCCGACCTGTCATGTTGGCCGAAAGTCTATGTTCTAGCTTGCCTTGTTCATGGTGAGGCAGTTCTGTTCCGGTGTGAAGGGGTTGTTGCATTAAATGCTGCAGGGGGCCTCATTAATGGTTGATGTGTGGTACAATAACTCTGCAGGATCTTTGTCTGCTTACGTGGCTGGTTCTTCTCTTGACAAGTGTTTAGATGTCATTGGTCCTTGGTGCAACGTTGGGTTCTAGTAATGTTGGGTTTTAGTGTTTGAATTATGCTTTGGGCTCTAAGTGGTGGGCCAAAAGCCCCTATAGACCCACCTATGTCAGTATTCAAATGTCACTTATTTGTCAAATTATTTATTCAAATGTCTAATTATTTGTTCAAATATCACGTATATATTTACTTATATATTCAATATTACTTATTTGTCTGTTTCACCGGCACCTGTGGCTTTTCAAGTAACTTTTCAACCTTTGTTCTTGTCAAAAAATAAAAATAAAAATTAAATCTTAAACTAAATAACATATTATCTTATAGGAATGAATTTTTCACCAATTAACTAAAAACAAATTTCCTAAAATTCCAAGTGAATGTGTGAAGGGTGTGTTTTTGTGAAGTTCAGGTTTTTGGACATCTCTCTAAGATGGATCAACAACATATTACATGGAATTTTAGGAAAGTGATCATATAGAGAGTATTTGATATGGGAAAATATGGGATTTGAAAAAATAATTAGAAATTAATAAAAGAATTTTAAAATATTAATAATTAGGGAAAATTATTTCAAATTATCGGCTATTTATATTTTACCTCCTAATATTTTAAACCTAATAATTACCCCCATCCAACTATTTAAATTTGAAAATTAAGTCCTATTAATCATTTGTTAGATATTTGGATAAAAAATTGTCAAGCGCTGTGCACACGATGATTATATTAAATTTTATGACCGAATTATCATATTTTATCTTTTGTAAAAATTTAATATAATCATTATGTGTATAACACTTAAAAAAATTTTATCCACATATCTAACAAATGACTAATAAAATAACTTAATGTTCAAATTTAAATAACTTGAGAAAGAAAATTGTTAAGTTTAAAATATTAAGAAAATAAAGTATAAATAACCAATAATTTAAAGAAGTTTAATATAATTTACTCTACTAATTAAAATTATAAAATTTTTCATAACTATGTAAAAAAAAATTCCAGATTACCACTGGGCTACAATTACTCATTTGATAGTCTGGTAAAATTGGCCGGTCTTTAGTGATGTGATGTATTACTGTTCCACGCGCCCAAGACATTGTTTTGTTTTGCCAGCATGATTCCAGATCAAAAATGGACATTGTTTGTGATAAAAGCAGGACAATGACTTCAAGTTTTACCTCCTCCTCATTCTTCTTTCATTTTCTTTTTCTTTTCTTCATTTTTTCTTTTGGTTTTCCTTTAATTTTCTTTTTAATGGGCTAGATGATTGACATTGTGTTTAAAATATTTCTTTTTTAGTGTTTAGAATTTCTCCAGTTTTTTTAATAATTGAGTATTTGTAGACACTTCATTTTTGATCGCCCTTAAAACTTTGGCGCCTTAGGTTGATCACTCGATGATGAAAATCATGCTGCACAAACGTTCGATTTCTTTAGCAAGAAGAGCTTCTAAATCCCAACTTTATACCCCATTTTTGACCAAAACTATTTTAGATCTTGAAACCCTTTTTTTCAAAATATTTTTCCAAATGTTTCTCCGATATTTCGAGACTCGAATTTCGTTTAAAATATTGCACTATTCGGTAAACCGAGTAAGGACAAAGTGAAAATAAATGAAAGGGAGGTGAACTCTTTGGAAAGTCTTTAAAACATCTTATTTATAGGTTTGGAGTTGAAGAAAATAGGAGGAGACGGAAGAAAACTAGTTAGGGAAAAGGTTGGGCATCAATCCATTGAGAAAGAAATGAGCAGCCTTCACTAAATTAGGAATATCTCTTTGCACACTTAGAATTTAGATGTGAGGCCACTTCCTTTGGAAAGTAGACTTCCGAAGCTTCAATTTAGACTCAAGAATCACCTAAAATCGAGTACGGATAAAGGAGATATACTCGTTTAAAATCGGGCTTGAGAGCAGTTTTTTGTGGCTGGCTAGCCGGCTACTAATAGTGTACGGCCAGCCAATCGTGAAAAATTAGGTCATTTTGAGTGGATTGGCCAGCTAAGTGTCTCCACAAGCCAAACTAGTGGCCAGTCGGCCAGAAATAAGTGTACAGTCGTCCCCTTTAGTGGCCTCCCGGCCACTTGTGTAAAAAATCAGATCCTTTTGCCAACTGTGCCAGCTATCTCCACAGGTGTGAGCACTACACCAACAGTCTATATGCATATATTTCCGACTAAGTAACATGTTTTTCTATATATAGGGGACTTTCCCTCTTGGTTTTAGGTTAAATTTTTTTTTCAAAAACTCCAATACTTGCATAGCACTCTCTCTCTCTCTCTCTCTCTCTCTCTCTCTCTCTCTCTCTCTCTCTCTCTCTATCTTGCAACTGTCATGACCCGAACCTGCCCCTATAGGTTAAGGACATAACCAGCCAGTAATCAAGGGATTACCTACGGCCTCAAACCAAACAAGACATAACTCATCAAAGTAAAGGGGTCAAACGGAAGCACATTTAAAACTTTTGTTCATAGAGATGTGCTTACGTGGCACATCATAACAGTCCATATATACATATCTGTTAATAACTCACATCAAAGGGATAACAACACAAAATTCTGTACATACTCAGGATCATTCAAGTCTTAGTCAGCCTAACCAAAACTTATATACAAAGGTAATCCAACATTCTTGCCAACATAACAAAATGTAACAAAATAGCAAAAGGGCGAAAACAAGTCTCGTGCGTGAGACGTATGGGCTGACTCTTCAAAACCTTGACTGTTTCTCACATATTTCACCAAGGCTGGGTTTGGACATTCCTTGGCTCACCTACATAGACATGAATGAGCGTGAGCGAAAGCCCAATGAATAATATCAATTAAGGAAGATACATAAACAATCTTTGAAACAGTTACATCAGAAGGCCTTGGGCCCAATTCATGTTTCTATTTAATGTATCAATCGACTAAAGTTCTAGACGTATCAAATGGCCTCGGGCCCAATTAACTCATACCCAACGGCCTTTGGCCATCCATTCATGTCTAACGGCCTTTTTGGCCCAATCGTTCGTATCCGACGGCCTTTGGCCCAATCGTTCAGATCCGATGGCCTTCGGCCCAATCATTCATATTCAACAGCCTTCGGCCCAATCATTCATATCCGACTATCATTTATGTCAGACGGCCTTTGGCCCAATCATTCATATGTCAAACTAATTCGTGTCAGACGGCCTTTGGCCCAATTATTCATATGTCAGACTATCATTTATGTCACACTATCATTCGTGTCAGACGGCCTTTGGCCCAATCATTCATATGTCAGACTATCATTCATGTTAGACTATCATTCGTGTCAGATGGCCTTTGGCCCAATCATTCATATGTCAAACTATCATTTGTGTCAAACTATCATTTATGTCAGACGGCCTTTGGCCCAATCATTCATATGTTAGACTATCATTCATGTCGGACGGCCTTCGGCCCATTCATTCTTCCATTCATAGCAGACGGCCTTAGGCCCAACCATATGGCATAGCAAACATTTGTCCACAATTCAAATTAACAAACTTATAAGACTTATAGGGAAATAAGTAATTGGACAAATAACATACTTCAAAATATCTTTATTAAGATATTACTCACTGTGTTCTGCTAGTGGATTTGCCCTGGGGCTCGACCCTACACATTACATAACACATATGGGTCATAATCAATTCAATCCGTTCTTAATTCATACATCCCTCTTAGGCTTCTTTGTTATTCTTTTAATTCATTCATAATATTCAATGCATGCCTAAGAATGGTTAGAAGTGAAAGAGAACGGAAAATGAAACACAGAACACGCTTACAAAATTTCTGAAACAGGGGTCCCCGCTCGAGCGTAGGTTCTGCCGCTCGAGCGGACCCTCATGGTCTGCAAAAGTACTGGTTACCTCATTTTTACGCTCGAGCGTGAATTCGGACGCTCGAGCTGAAGGTCACACTACATGGCTCCCCGCTCGAGCGGACATCCATGCCTGCAAAAAGTTTTGGGAGCTCGCATTTTACGCTCGAGCGGCGGTTCCCCCGCTCGAGCGGACATCATGAATTCTAGGTTTTCCAGAACTATTCTTGAGGCTCAAACTTGCATTCAAACTCAAACAACTTGCATACCACGACTTATACTTCACATGCAAACCTTCTAACATGTTACAAATACTAGATTACAACATTATGAAGCTTAATTTCCATGAATTACTTACACACACACACGATTCATATCAAACCCATCATCAATACTTCAATTTCATGCATTCAGCACTCATGCTTCTATGAATTGCACTTGCATGTGAACTATAACTTCCATTTTCAACTTAGATGATACAAATGATGATCAAAAGCTTGAATTTTAACCACAATTCTACATGGATATTATTTTTCATGCTCAATTATACAACTTCATGGCAATTTCTTACATACATGCACATATAAGCTTTAAATTCTTCAATTTCATTTCAATTCATGTTCTTGATTACCCAACTAGCTTGAATGCACAAATTTACAAACTTATACTCATGAATCCATGCTCAATTGCTCACCTAGAGGTTCAATTCTTCCAATCTATAGCAAATTCTTGAGTTAATCTTCAAGATTTCCAAGCTTCAAGATCAAAGCTCCAATCCTTTCACCCTCTCTCTCTAACCGACCCTCACTTCCTCTCTTTAGAGTGATTTTTCAGCTTGAGCTCAAAACAAAGTGAATATAAGTGTAATAGAGCCCCTTTTATAGTCTCACACTTAATCAAATTGATTAAGGTTAATAATAGTGCCTAATTAATCGTTCTGAATCTAATTATTTTAATCCGAATAAATTTTTAATTAAATTTCACCGTAGGCTCTGAAAATTATGCCAATCACAATGGCGTAGGCAATTTCGGTTTCTGTGGCTGATAGGGCCTTTAATTTAAATTCTAAAGTAGATAATCAAACAGGTTTTCCTACGGTGAACAGATAGAAATTTAAAACCACATATATTCATACAAATGGCACTCAAAATCATATCAAACACATAATCACATTTGTAATTAAGATTAATTAGCATAATACGGAGCAGGGTTATCACAGTCTTCTCCCCTTTAGGAAGTTTGGTCCTCCAAACTTATTTTACCTTCGTCGGGAAACAAATGTGGATAGCGTAGTCGCATTTCGTCCTCTTTTTCCCACGTGGCATCCGTCCCATAGTGTTCTTTCCATTCCACTTTCACCATTGGGATGGACTTGCTTCTCAATTGTTTCACTTGCCGGTCAATGATTTGTTCCGCCATTCGGCGTACTTCATATTTTCATCAAGAGCTACTCGGTGATAATCAATCACATGGAACGGATCTCGAAGATAACCCCTCAACATTGATACATGAAACACATTATGGATTTGTTCGAATCCCGGTGGCAAAGCGACTCGATAAGCAACTGGACCAAGCCTTTCCAGAATTTGAAACGGCCCAATGTAACGGGGCAACAACTTACCCTTCTTTCCAAACCTGACTTGGCCTTTTATCGGAGTCACACGGATGAACACATGGTCACCAACCTCATACTCAAGAGGTCATCTTCGAACATCTGCATAACTCTTTTTGTCGGTCCTGGGCTGTTTTGAGCCTCTGTTGGATTATTTTGATTTTCTCAGAAGTGTCTTGCACAATTTCAGGCCCAAGTAAAGCTCTATCCCCGACTTCTGTCCAACAAATTGGTGATCTACACCTTTTACCATACAAAGCCTCGTATGGTGCCATACCGATGCTGGAGTGGAAGCTGTTATTGTATACAAATTCTGCTAGTGGCAAATAGTCTTCCCAACTCCCCTGAAAATCTAAGGTACACATTCTCAGCATATCCTCTAACGTCTGTATAGTCCATTCTGATTGCCCATCTGTTTATGGGTGGAATGCGGTACTAAACCTCAGTTCTGTCCCCATAGCTTTCTGCAAACTCTTCCACAATCTAGATACAAATTTCGGATCTCTATCCGATACAATAGATACCGGAACTCCGTGTAAACGGACAATCTCATCAACATATATAGTAGCCAGTCTATAAGCATCAAATGTAGTTCAAACAGGTAGAAAACGTGCAGATTTAGTCAGTCTATCAACTACAACCCAAATAGAATCCATACCTCGAGGAGTCCGAGGTAGACCAACAACAAAATCCATAGTCACATGCTCCCACTTCCATTCAGGAACAGGGAGAGGTTGAAGTAGACTGCCTAGTTTCTGGTGTTCAGCTTTTACCTGCTGACATTGAAGACATTTGGACACATACTCTGCAATTTCTTTCTTCATTTTAGGCCACCAATAGCTTTGTTTCAAATCCCGATACATTTTGTTATTGCCCGGATGCATAACGAATACTGACTTGTGGGCTTCATCTAGAACTCTTTTCTTTAGTTCCGGAATATCTGGGATACACATTCGGTTCCGGAATCTCAACACTTCGCTTTCAATGTTGAAGTTCGCTTTCGGACTTGTCTCAAATTCATCAATCACTTTCTTAAGGAATTCATCCTCTTTTTGTTTCTGTTTAATCTCATAAATGATTGACGGTTCGGCTGAAATAGCAGCTATCAAGCCGCCCTGTTCACACAATACCACTTCAATTTCAGACTTCTCAAAATCTTGCAAGATCTTTTTCTGTTCAGTAAGCAAATAAGCCATACTCCCTATCGACTTTCTGCTTAGAGCATCAGCAACTGTATTAGCTTTCCCGGGGTGATATTGGATTTCAAGATCATAATCCTTTATCATTTCAAGCCATCTCCTCTGCCGCATATTTAGCTCTTTCTGTGTAAAGAAGTATTTCAGGCTCTTGTGATCTGTGTAGACTTCACATTTTGCCCCATACAAATAGTGCCGCCAGATTTTCAAAGCAAAGACAACTGCGGCCAATTCTAAATCATGTGTTGGGTAGTTCTTCTCATGTGGCCTCAACTGCCGAGAGGCGTAGGCAATTACCCTTCCGTTCTGCATTAGTACACAACCCAAACCTTTATAAGATGTATCACTGAAAATTACAAAATTTTCTGTACCTGTGGGCAATGTCAATACTGGTGCAGTGGTCAGTCTCGTTTTTAGTTCATGAAAGGCAGATTCTCTTTCGTCGTTCCATTCAAATGGTTGCCCTTTGCATGTCAATTGGGTAAGAGGTACAGCTATCCTTGAAAAGTCTTTCACAAACCTCCTATAATACCCGATTAAGCCCATGAAGCTGCGGACCTCTGTTACATTTGTCAGTGTAGGCCAATTCACAATGGCCTCTATTTTCTGTAGGTCTACTGAAATCCCCTCTTTGTTGATAACATGCCCTAAGAAAATAACTTCATCCAACCAAAACTCACACTTTTTTAGTTTAGCAAATAATTTATTTTCTCTAAGTGTTTGCAGGACAGCTCTCAAATAATGTTCATGTTCAAGTCTATTCTTGGAGCATATCAAAATGTCATCAATGAAAACCATAACAAATTCGTCAAGGTAGGCTATAAAAATTTGGCTCATTAAGTCCATAAACACTGCCGGAGCATTAGTCACTCCAAACGGCGTAACAAGAAATTCAAAATGACCATACCTCGTTCTGAATGCAGTTTTCTCAACATCTTCTGCCTTTACTTTCAACTGGTGGTATCCAGATCTCAAATCAATTTTGGAAAACACTTGTGATCCCTGCAACTGGTTAAACAAGTCATCAATACGAGGTAGGGGATATTTATTCTTTACTGTTACCTTGTTCAGTTCTCGATAGTCGATACACAAACGCAAGGTTCCATCTTTCTTTTTCACAAACAACACTAGTGCACCCCATGGTGAAGTACTAGGTCGGATAAACCCTTTATCAAGCAGATCTTGCAACTGTTCTTTCAATTCCTTCATTTCAATAGCAGCCATTCTGTAGGGAGTTTTAGAAATAGACTGGGTGCCTGGTACAATTTCAATAGTAAACTCTATCTCCCTATCCACCAATTCCCCTCGTAATTCATTTGGAAACACATCTGGAAATTCTCTAACAATAGGGATACTGTTCAATTCAACATTCACAGATTGTTCAGATAGCACACAACACAAATAACCCTGGCACCCTTTCTTGATTAATTTACATGCTTTCATTACAGATATCAAATAAGGTGGAGGCATTACCTCATTACCCACAAACACAATTTCTTCCTGTTCCGGTGGTTTAAACACAACCTGTTTTGTTACACAGTCAATGGTGGCACAATATTTAGTTAACTAATCCATGCCTAGAATAACATCAAAGTGCCTAAAATTCAAGGGCAACAAATCCACATATAGAATAGCATTCCCAATTTGCATTTCACAAAAACGATATATAGATTCACACAATACAGATTCCCCGGATGGAGCAGATACACATAGCAGATATGGCAATAACTCTAGAGGTCTACTCAGTCTAGATGCAAATGCACATGTTACGAAAGAGTGTGTTGATCCAGAGTCAATTAACACAAAAGCATCCTGATTACATATAGAAATAGTACCTGAGACAACTGCGTTAGCATTCCGTGTATCGCCCAGAATAAGCGCGAAAACTCTCCATTGCCTCACGGTATCCCCGGTGGTAGTAGATCTCATAGTATTTCCCGATTTTGGAATTGATGCCGTTGAGCTAGCAGCTAATTTTCCACTGTTCTGATTACAATCTCTGGCTATATGCCCTTGTTTACCACATTTAAAACAAGCTCTTGACACATGATAACAAACCCCACGATGCCTTTTACTACAAATATTACACATTGGGGATGTATCTCGGGAAGAATTAGAAGTACTCGAGGAGCCCGTATTTTGCTTCTTCAAAAATTTCTTCTTCGAAAAGAAGCCTTTACTACCTTTCCAGTCTATCGTTGGTTTAGTCTGTCTAGCTATGTTAGCTTCTGACATTATGGCCCGGTCTAGCACCCCAATATAGGTTTCCAGCTTCAGAACATTTACCCTTTCTAGAATGTCACTTCGAAGCCCACCTTCAAAATGTCTCGCTTTCTTGTAGTCGGTATCGATCACATGTGGTGCAAACCTGGCCAATTCAGTGAATTTGACTTCATACTCAGCCACTGTCATACTGTCTTGTTTTAGTTCCATGAACTCCGATACCTTCCTATCATGGACACACTGAGGGAAGTACTTATCGTAGAAGACTTCTAGGAATTCCACCCAGTTAACATCTTTATGATTTTCACGCATTAACATCCACCATCTTCTTGCTTTGTCTTCTAGCATAAAGGTGGCTAGAAGCACTTTCTGTGTCTCTGAACAAGGGAACACTTCAAATAGCTTTTCGATGCCGAGTACCCATGCTTCGGCTTTTAACGGATCTAATCCACCATGGAACTGTGGCGGTTTCATCTTCTTAAACTCTTTGGTAAGAGCTATTATTCGGTCATCATTCTGTAAGTCTGGCACGAGTGGTGCCAGAGGTGGAGGTTGTGGTTGCTGCCACTGTTGTTGCCACTGTTGTTGTTACCTCAATGTCTCTACCATTTCCTGAATCAATCTTTCCATTCTATCCATTCTGGCAGTAGAGGACTCCTCTATTTCATCACCTCTTGTTCTCACCATCTGATTAGACTTGCATTATACTTTATACAAGACTCCTCTATTTCATCACCTCTTGTTCTCACCATCTGATTAGACTTGCATTATACTTTATACAAAAGATTCACAGGTATGCATATACTAAAGAGCATACATATTCAAATAATTTGTAATGCCAGTAAATCACAAACTTATAATACATAATCGTTCACATTAAAACATTTAAGCATATTCTCGATGCTTTCAAATTCATACTTATCACATGAATGCATCCTAGATCTTTTCTAAATGCTTGTTGCTCATTTGGATAAGTGTGTGAGTTGTCATGACCTGAACCCGCCCCTATGGGTTAAGGACATAACTGGCCAGTAATCAAGGGATTACCTACGGCCTCAAACCAAACAAGACATAACTCATCAAAGTAAAGGGGTCAAACAGAAGCAAATTTAAACCTTTTGTCCATAGAGTTGTGCTTACATGGCATATCATAACAGTCCATATATACATATCTGTTAATAACTCACATCAAAGGGATAACAATACAAAATTCTGTACATACTCAGGATCATTCAAGTCTTAGTCAGCCTAACCAAAACTTATATACAAAGGTAATCCAACATTCTCGCCAACATAACAAAATGTAACAAAATAGCAAAAGGGTGGAAACAAGTCTCGTGCGTGAGACGTATGGGCTGACTCTTCAAAACCTTGATTGTTTCTCACATATTTCACCGAGGCTGGGTTTGGACGTTCCTTGGCTCACCTACATAGACATGAATGAGCGTGAGCAAAAGCCCAGTGAATAATATCAATTAAGGAAGATACATGAACAATCTTTGAAACAGTTACATCAAACGACCTTGGGCCCAATTCATGTTTCTATTTAATGTATCAATCGACTAAAGTTCTAGACGTATCAAACGGCCTTGGGCCCAATTAACTCATACCCGACAGCCTTTGGCCCATCCATTCATGTCTAACAGACTTTTTGGCCCAATCGTTTGTATCTGACGGCCTTTGGCCTAATCGTTCAAATCCGACGGCCTTCGGCCCAATCATTCATATCCGACTGTCATTCATGTCAGACGGCCTTTGGCCCAATCATTCATATGTCAGACTATCATTCATGTCGGACTATCATTCGTGTCAGATGGCCTTTGGCCCAATCATTCATATGTCAGACTATCATTCGTGTTAGACTATCATTCATATCAGATGGCCTTTGGCCCAATCATTCATATGTCAGACTATCATTCATGTAAGACTATCATTCGTGTCAGACGGCCTTTGGCCCAATCATTCATATGTCAGACTATCATTCATGTCGGACAGCCTTCGGCCCATTCATTCTTCCATTCATGGCAGACAGCCTTAGGCCCAACCATATGGAATAGCAAACATTTGTCCACAATTCAAATTAACAAACTTATAAGACTTATAGGGAAATAAGTAATTGGACAAATAACATACTTCAAAATATCTTTATTAAGATATTACTTACTGTGTTCTGCCGGTGGATTTGCCCTGGAGCTCGACCCTACACATTACATAACACATATGGGTCATAATCAATTCAATCCGTTCTTAATTCATACATCCCTCTTAGGCTTCTTTTTTATTCTTTTAATTCATTCATAATATTCAATGCATGCCTAAGAGTGTTTAGAAGTGAAAGAGAACGGAAAATGAAACACAGAACACTCTTACAAAATTTCTGAAACAGGGGTCCCCGCTCGAGCGCGAGTTCTGCCGCTCGAGCGGACCCTCATGGTCTACAAAAGTACTGGTTACCTCATTTTTATGCTCGAGCGTGAATTCGGACACTCAAGCTGAAGGTCACACTACATGGCTCCCCACTCGAGCGGACATCCATGTCTGCAAAAAGTTCTGGGAGCTCGTATTTCACGCTCGAGCGCCGCTCAAGCGGACATCATGAATTCTGGGTTTTCCAGAACTGTTCTTGAGGCTCAAACTTGCATTCAAACTCAAACAACTTGCATACCACGACTTATACTTCACATGCAAACCTTCTAACATGTTACAAATGCTAGATTACAACATTATGAAGCTTAATTTCCATGAATTACTTACACACACACATGATTCATATCAAACCCATCATCAATACTTCAATTTCATGCATTCAACACTCATGCTTCTATGAATTGCACTTGCATGTGAACTATAACTTCCATTTTCAACTTAGATGATACAAATGATGATCAAAAGTATGAATTTTAACCACAATTCTACATGGATAATATTTTTCATGCTCAATTATACAACTTCATGGCAATTTCTTACATGCATGCACATATAAGCTTTAAATTCTTCAATTTCATTTCAATTCATGTTCTTGATTACCCAACTAGCTTGAATGCACAAATTTACAAACTTATACTCATGAATCCATGCTCAATTGCTCACCTAGAGGTTCAATTCTTCCAATCTATAGCAAATTCTTGAGTTAATCTTCAAGATTTCCAAGCTTTAAGATCAAAGCTCCAATCCTTCCACCCTCTCTCTCTAACCGACCCTCACTCACTCTCTTTAGAGTGATTTTTCAGCTTAAGCTCAAAACAAAGTGAATATAAGTGTAATAGAGCCCCTTTTATAGTCTCACACTTAATCAAATTGATTAAGGTTAATAATAGTGCCTAATTAATCGTTCTGAATCTAATTATTTTGATCCGAATAAATTTTCAATTAAATTTCACCGTAGGCTCTGAAAATTATGCCAATCACAATGGCGTAGGCAATTTCGATTTATGTGGCCGATAGGGCCTTCAATTTAAATTCTAAAACAGATAATCAAACAGGTTTTCCTACGGTAAACAGATAGAAATTCAAAACCACATATGTTCATACAAATGGCACTCAAAATCATATCAAACACATAATTACATTCATAATTAAGATTAATTAGCATAATACGGAGCAGGGTTATCACAGCAACCAACACACTTTCTTTTTACATTTCCTAAACCAAAAATTTAGCTCTTCTTGTCGAGGTTCTTGAACTCAAATCTCAGCCCTTGAGGGTGAGAACTTGTGGGTTTGTTAACAAAAGAGTTACCTTACTTCAAGAGGTATAACTTTGACTCTCTTTACACTACATCTTTTCTATCTTTACTTGCTATTTTTGGGCTATTTTTTAACTATTTTTTTGGTCTGAAGCTTGTGGTTTAAGGCTATTAAAGGTAGAGGGGTTAATAACTCTTCTTTGTACCTTGTCTCCTAAGCCTTTCCCCTTGTGTTTCCCATCTCTTCCTTGGCTTTTTTTTTCCAACTTTTTACCACTGATTTTCAGAGATTTTCAGAGACTAAAAATGTAGTTTTGAAGTCCCAAAAATGGAGGGGTTAGCCACCCCTCCTTATGCTTGTTTACTAGCTCAACTTCTCCATTGTTTTAGCCAACTTTTTTTAAGCTTTTCTATGTTATTTCCAGCACTATTTCAGCTTATTTTAGGCCTATTTTTATATGTTTAGTTCATTTATGCTTTGCATAGTTGGCTTGTAGTGTAATGGTCCTCATAGGTTTGGTGTTTTAGGCCTTAGACACCAACCTATTTGAGTTGATAGCATTTATTTCTTGCTTTCCATACTTGTGTTCACATGTAATCACCTCTGCAACCTCCATTCTTTCTTGGCTTTTTCTTTCCTTTGAGAGTCGTTTCAACCAATTGTTGTTTTAATTAAAAGAGGCAATAAAACTTGGACTAAAACAAAACAAGATGACAAAATTGGTTTGGGTTCATCAGATGTTAATTGAACCCATTGAGTCTTGAGTCACTTCATATTTGCTAGTGATGAAAACGGTCCAAGAGCCAATGTCAACCACTTCCCTTGATCAAATCAATGATAGGGAGGAGGTTTGTGAGTCTTTCATTATCATTTACTGAAATTGTATCCCTTGATTCATAAGTCATCATGCAATGAACTTGCATCAATTGATGGTTTGAAAATCAAGCCTACCCCTCCTTTGATCAGTTCGATGATAAGGAGAGGTAGGGTGGACAAACATCTCATGAAATTACTCTGTTTGTGCTCTGTTTTATGTTTGTTGCAGCAGGGCAATACCAAACATTAGTGGCCGGCAGGCCACCTTTACTGTACAGCCGACCACTTCTTCTGGCCGGTCGATCACCCTTTTCAACCTGGCATTGTCCCTTTTTTCCTACAAAACAGAGCAGAGGCTGAGGCAAAACAGTTCAATTTTTCTGGCTGCAAAACAAAAGCACTTTGGCAACCAAACAGAGGGCATTTTCGGGTGGAAAATCCGCATTCATGCATGAGCTATTCCTCACTCCTCGGGGGCCCGTTAAAATTATGTTTAATAGTAGTTTGTTGTACCTAAATGAGTGAAATTGTAATAATTAATTACTTAGTTAGTTCAATTCTCATTTGTAATAATTAGCTACTTTAGTTAATTTAATTCATTTGGTTTGTAATAGTTAGATAATTAGCTTAATTAGCTAGGACATTTATTCGGACCCCCCTGCGCGAGGGTAAATATGTAATAATGTGTGTGTATGTCTTCGAACCCCCATTTCTTTCTCCCTTTTATTTACTTGCTTATGATGGATAGTATATTACATCATGTTTCATCTAGAATTTTCCATGATTTAGATCTATTTGTCTTGTATGCATAGAGTTCGGCTCATCATTCTAACAAACATTGTCATTTATTGCTTCTTTGAAAACGTGCTTAAACTACATGCTATCAAAGTGATTCGCATGCCATGCTAGTACCCGAGCCTATTAATTACATATTGCATGCATTGCATTAGTTATTTTGCATCCATAGGATCATGCATTTTTTCTAACTCTTTTATTTCTTTTGGCTTGCTTGGAGTACTAGGTGAGCACTTATTACTTTAGCATATTATATGCATGTAATTGTTGTCATGTCAAGCATGATTACCATGAGGCTAAGTGCTTGCTTGATCTATCTCTTAAATGCCTATGGATGAAGGCTAATTGCTTAAATTGAGAGAATTTTGATTAATGTACATGTAATATCGCTTTTTCAAGTGATACATATTTGAAATAATTTTCAAACAAACATAAAATCAAAGTGTTCCAACTTTTGCAAATTAGTCTGTATTTATGTGCGTCACCTAGTAAAGTTAGCCTAATAATCGAAACAAGAGCATATAATATAAATAAAAATCACATCATGATTAGTAGAGGCCGATCTTTGATCGGGCAAGTGGAGTGCTCAATTCATGACCTTCCCCTCTTGTACCTAAGTTCCTGAGCCGAGACACTTTGGTGATAACGGATAAGTGGCCTTTGGCACGAGTCTCAAGTTTCCTAAATTTTTCAAAAATATTTTGGTGGTGACTCTATAATCTCGTAAAGCAGTTCATTTTTTGCATTTTGATTCAAAATCAATTTTCTAAAAGAATTGTCGGATTTGAACTCATTTGTGTTTATCTATTTCACATTGCACTTGTGGAATCAGATTCAGAACCATGGGAGTCCGAACTGTAGGGCTAGTCATATCTGAAAGGAGCACGAAAAACAAGCTACAATTTCTAGCGACTCTACTGGGGAATTTAGAGAACTTGACTCGAACTTCATGATGTGAAATTTTATCTACACTTATATGTTCTTTGCATTGCATTTGCATTGGAGGCTTGTCCAAAAGCTTGCCAAAAGGCTAACTGGTCGTGGGTTCTACCATGTTGGGAACACAACCCTTAGATCTGGACTACCGCTGTACCGTTTGATCCTCCTTTCACTTCTCAGTGTTAGGTGTGAGAGGTATATTAGGTAGTCTTGCTGAGGTACCCCTTTTGTCCAATCGACCTATTGTGTATAGTAAGCCATAGTGACTGATCCAAACTATGACATGATGCTCACCCTTGTGCAGGATTATGTGGAACTACATGCTTGAAGTAGTAAAACCCTAGTTCATGCCAAAAACTAGGATAGGGTAACTTTACCCCCTCATAGGGGTGTTTTGGCTCTCTTTTAACTGGTATGTGCTTTACCGTGAAACCGTACAAGAATGTTTATATCAGTGGTACAGTTGGTATCTTTTTTGGGTCAGAATTAAGTAGGGAGTACAGTCACTCAGTTGTGATCATATCTGTTCTAGTGAAATTGGGCTGAGGTATTGTCTGTTTTCTTTTTTGCAAGGTAGTCCTGGAATTATAGCTTCAGAAGACTCTGATATCCCCCAGGTACTCCGGACTCGTGTCGATCGACTTTGTCAGGTCAAAAATTTAGTTAAGAGGCAACTAGTATTTGCTTCGCTTTCACTGGTGGCAAGACCAAGAAGGGCCAGACAAGGTTCACCAGTTCCACTGTTCTGACATTCACCAATTAGATCACCTTTGTTCAGCTCATCCCGGGCATCTACTCCTACCATGGCTCAGCCTCCGACAAATCTAGAGGATTTACTGATCCATCTTCAGCAAACAGTAGATGCACTCCAGCAGGATATGACCCGACAACAACAACAACAACAACAATAGGTTGCAACAGCAACAACAGTAGTCGGTTACGGCTTTTGCTTCTCATGCACCTAACGTGGCTACTCCTATGCCAGACACCGCTACCAATACAGCTCAGGATCCACTGGGTGTTCCTGTTCCACCAGTCCAGATAGATCCAGTTCCGGTTCAAATGTCTAGAGCTCTAGCCAAAGCACCTTGCCAGTTAGAGTTTGACCTGACCCAGCTCAAAGTCAACAAACTTGAAAAACTATTCAAGAAAGCGCAAGGGGTTAGCTCCATTCTGGGTATTGAGGATGGATATATTGAATCCGCCGTTACTTTGCCAGAGTGGTTCAAGATGTCGCATATTGACCCTTTCGATGGCTCTAGAGATCCAATGGTACATCTACGTCTATTTTTTGATATTCTACGACCAATGGGTTTGACCCGAGTTCAGAAGTTGTCACTATTAGGCCGAACCATGTCTGGAATAGCTGCCATCTGGTATGCAAAATTGGAGGACTCTGTGAAACAGAGCTGGCAAGAGTTGGCTGAATCCTTTGTTGCCCAATATTCCTACAACACGTAGATTTAGATCATAACTCATGATCTTGAGGTAACGTGTCAAGAACCGAAGGAGGGCTTCTCAGAGTTTGTTATTCGATGGAGGGCAAAGGCGGCTATGATGGCAAACAAGCCTCTAGAGAAAGAGCAAGTTTGTATCATTGTTAGAAATCTGCATAAAAGGCTATTACAGAAAATGATAGTCCTCCCACTATTCAACTTTAAGGACCTCTATGAAATTGGGGTTCAAATTGAGGACGCCATCAGACAAGGGGTCATTGTGGAAGGTAATGAGCCTTTGAGGAAGAATGTTGTTCGCATTTCCAATGCTACTACCAATGGTAGCACAACTGTGAAATGCTTATAAGTAAACACTGTCACCACTCCCATCAAAAACCATTTTCCTAATAATAGCAAAAAACCAACCACTTCAACTCGACCCCAAGCCCAAAATTTTCATCCTCTTTACGTAGCTCTCTCTCAACCTTTGAAAACTCTGCTAGAAAAAGGGCACCTAGAGCTCCTAGAACCCCGACCCCTCCCAAATCCTCTTCTACCAAATATGACCCTGTTAAATACTGTGTCTATCATCAACAAAATGGTCATGATACAAACTGTTGCATCCGCCTCTGTCATAAGATTCAAGATCTTATTGACGAAGAAATCATAGCTCCACCGAAAAGACCTCAGGCCATCACTAACCTATTACCTCCCCACCTTAACCTAATTCATACACTGCTATCTACCTACAACCCCAGTATATACATCATCCCAGCCCATTTACCCAAGCCTAAGGTGTTCATTTCAGAAAGCACGAACTTGTGCATGATGGATGCACTTGAACCCCAATCATCTCAGACCCCGTCAAATAAATTGCGGGCACCAATGGCCGAGCCCACTACTTCTGAGCTGTTGAGCATAATTGAGGATCTTCAGAGAACTATGGTAGATTTAGCCTTTGGGATCTTGGTTCCATTATCGACCATATCACATGCCTGGAATTTCACGTCAAAAGACTCCCCAATCTTGGGACGAGCTGCAGTTGGAAAGGGCCAACCCAAAGTTGTCTCAAGTCTGGGTAATGACATGTCAACAATGAATGCGCCTCGCTTCGATATAGCCACCCAATCCCTTGGCAAAGCTAAAGCAAGGGGCGAGAACAAGGACGGGGCAAGTATTGATCCTTATGCACATCTTCGGTGGGCTATAGAGGCTTTGAAGGGCAAAGGGCTGAACAAACAGCGAGTGCTTGTAGTTGTTGTAAAAACAGTAGATGGCGTTTTTGTCATTCAGGTTGGGGGCATTTTGGATCAAGGGGTAAGCCAGGCAACACCTGCCGACCCCTCTGTCAATCCTGTCAGGATTGGTAACCGCACCTTCAATCCCTTTTTCATGACCTTATCCAAAGTTCTCCAAATCCTCATAGGATGAGGCCATTTCAAACCCCTTGACCCTAGGCCTCTCCCTGCTCCCCTTCCAGCTAAGCATAATGCTGCCAAGTACTGTGCCTTCCATCAACAAACCGGCTATGACACTGACCATTGTTTTCGTCTTCGCCATGAAGTTCAAGATCTGATTGACAATAAGATCATCACTTCACCAGGTCCAACAAAGTCTATCGACACTGGATCGATGAACTTTGGGGATAATGTGACTATGTGATCGGGGGTGAACCACCTGCTGATGGCGCTCATTTTACTGTAGATGTGATGGATGGTACACATTGTTTTAGCACTTTGAAAATGCTGTTTATTTTACTTTCAAACTTGGGTATTGAGTCAGTCCTGTTGTGTCAGAGGTTTGTGATTTTGGGGGTGTTAACTCAGACATCACTTTCTTGTTTTGTGTTTGTCTTTTACACTCTTTCTTTTGAGTCTATTTCTATCATTGAGCCAATTGAGCCAAAAGATCTAAATGAAACGGTAGTAATTTCCACTTATTTCTCTGTACCTTTAAATCATTACATTGACCAAAGTTTTTCAAAATTGTTTCCAAAACTGTGACGAAAACAAAGAGGAAGGAATTCCTCGGGATTTGTAAAAATTTGATTAACTGAGAGGAAGAGAGGCGTGTGAAGCCCTTAATGAATGAAATCATGTCTATTAATGTGAGTACTGAGGAGGATCTTGGTTGGTCCAGATTGGTTCTACATTATCTTTAGAGGAGCACGAGCGACTGGTCGCTTTATTAAAAGATTTTTAAAACTTTTTTTGCGTGGTCCCATGAAAATATGCCTAGAATTGATCTTGAGATTGTACAGCATAGGGTCGCTCTGGGTGTCAAGACTCAACCCCTTTGCTTTCAAAACTTTGATTCAGAATGTTCAACGGTCAACCAAAGTATGAGGCTTGCATGGCCAAATTTGAAGCAACCCTTGAACTAGGGGCAATAAGGTCGTATGTCATCAAAGGAAGCTTGCATAGCTGGATTAGAAGCAGCCCTTGAACTATGGGCAAAAAAGGTCAGATATGCTCGAAGATTCAAAATTAGATTATTTCTCAAGCTGATGGAGGTTGACAAGAAAGCCAAATCCCAGAATCTGAAAGAATTTTTTTTTTGCTGAAAGACAATCAAGTTCCTATCCACGACACTAGGGGCAAATTTAGACCCAATTAGATGGGCTCTTACATCATCAAGACTACATTATCAACGAATCACAGCTATTCTCCTGGATTCAGATGGCTTAGTGATCTCACAACTGATCAACATGGACAAGTTAAACCTTTCTATCCTTGAGAGGCTCGCTGGGCCAAAAATCCAGAAGAGCGACCCAGGCAAAAGATAGAGCAAAGAAAACAAGAAGAAGAAGAAGAAAAAAAAAAAAAAAAGAAGAAGAAGAAGAAGAAATGAAAACAAAGAAAAAAGAGAAGAAAAAGAAAGAAAAATGAAAAGAAAAAATATAGAGCTCGCAAGGTTCAAAACCTGAAAGGGCGACTTTGGCAAAAGTTAGAGCACAAAAAGAGAGTGTTAATATCCAAGTGCACCTTAACCCGGGAACTACGTACGGCCTGATTCCTATCTTTGGGATACATAGGCAACTTCATCCTGAAGTTCGGCCCCAACCATTTTCAACCTACTTGTCTCATCCATGTTGATTGGCTTATCCTTATTCAACTCGGCTATCCTATCCATGTATAAATTGGCTCATCTTCGTGCTAATCTTTGTTCAAAATCGGTTGTCCTATTCCATTAAAAGATTCAACTGCAAGACAATTCAAGTTCAGATCTGAAGTTGTGCATCTCAAGAGTTAATTCCATGTTGGATGAGCAGTGGCCATTTGCAAACACAGTTTTGATGATTTTAATGAGGTTGACTAATTCTCTCAGAAATTATTCCATTTTGCCAAAATCGAACCATTTCTTGGACCAAAAAAAGGGAAATTTTTAGTGTTCATAACCTGACTTACATGATTTCAAGGAAGAAAGTCGAATAAGCATGTTAATCTAACTCTCATGTTGATCAAAATTGTTTTAGCAAAAGCCAAAAAACACAAAAATGGTCAAAGTGATGAACTAAGGGCACAGTTGAGTCAGGTTTTTTGTCTTTTCCCCATAGTCAACGGACTTGCCAGAAAGGGCATAACTGAAGCTAGCAGCAGGGGCCAAAGGCTTTCTTATCCTTCAAGCAGTGAGGTATTGAGCCAAGTGTGAAGCATGAATTGGAAATGGAACTGGATATTTGACCCCTTTATTTGGACGAGCTTGATCACACCCAAATTGACGTCTGAACCAAAACGGAGAAGTAGAAAATGCAATGTGTTAGACCAATCAATTGTATACCTAGCTGGTGGGACATGCTGTAATTCATCTCGTTCAAGTTAAGCTAGGGGCAACGCCAAGCTATGTCATCTGCAGATCTGCTGCACATCCAGTTGCACCACCATCCCTCTAAGGGAAAGTCAACTAGCCGTTGGTGGAAAAAATAGAATCTAGCAGAGTACTAGGGGCAAAGGTCCACAACTTCCAGCTTATCCAGCAACCACACTTGGGAAGGGATAAAAAAATAAGAGAGATTAAAGAATAGAGAGATGTGAGCTGAGAGAAAAAGTGAGGAAAGGGATTTTCAGAGAAATAGAGATTGAGGGCCAAAGTGATGTGAGAATCACAAATGAGAAAGGGTGGGAAACAATACTTGGAGAAGCAGTGGGCTCCCTATGAACTAAGAGGTCTCCCACCGGTGGTAAACATCAAAGTATTATGTTTGTTGTTTTTGTTTGTCTCGATTCTTGTTTTGAGTAGTTTTGATTTCAGTAGGTGTAAATCGATGCATTTAGGTTGTTTGTAATAACCCTCACACTGCCTTAACCATACTCATATGCATTTTATACGGTTTTGTTCTGCTAAGCTTGCATTACAAATCTTCTCTTTGTTTTGCTTAAATGTTACTTGTATGCTTTGTTCCTTGTTTGGTGTGTGTCTAGCCTAGATTAATCCAAGCCGAGGTCACCTTAAGCCTAGAACTACCTTGGAACCCTTTTTTCGGTTGACCTCCACCCCTGCCCTAACATGTTGGCCGAGATGTCGCTATCTAGGCCGAGGTGTTCATCGCCAAGGCCGAGATGTGTATTATCTAGGCCGAGATGTTACCCTTGAACCCAAGTGACCTTGCTCCTGGACTGGTACGACCTAGACCGAGGTGTGGCACAGCTTGGCCAAGTGTTGTCCTTTCTGGCCGAGGTCATTGTTCCTTTGCTTGCCGAAGTCTTGTTATTAGCCGATGTCATTACTCGCCGGAGTTCCCTTGCCGCCTAGCTTGTTGAACACACTTTGTCATAGTCTTGTCTTTTCAATCAGTCACCTTTTTTAGTAGGCCCAACCAACCGTTGCCACATGTCCGAGCTGAGTATTAAGTCAGTCGGCAAGCCTAAAAATGTATCATTTTGTATCATATCCTTGTTCTTGAAGAGAGAGAAGCTCTAGAAGAAGAAGGAGGAGTTTTAGAGTGAGAGAGTAGATTGCAAGCTTGATCCTTAGAGTTCAAACCGTTAGATTCGAGTTTTGAGGTTAGAATCTTAATCTAATCTTGTTGTTCTTATTGATCATCTAGCTGCATTGCATGATTGAACCCGTTCTACATGCCATGCATTGATTTAAAGCTTGTTTTTAGAAAGAGAAAGTGTTATTCATGTGTTCTTGAATGAAAGTCTTGTTTGATCCGAAAGTTTGTAGCAAGTTCCATGTTTTTGTGTTTGTTTTCATAAGATCCTCAAGTATGGGTACCCAGGTCCATGTTTTCGAACTCATATCATGAAAATCCCAGATTTTGAAATAACAAGTTGCGATTAAACATTCATATTTTTCATGTTCATGTTCATGTTCTTCGTGTTCTTCAACAGAGGGAAACCCAGATTTTTCCCGACTTCATATCCTTGAATGTGGCCCTCGGGACCACACCTCGGCGAGGAGGTGTGGGACCTCGGCCAAGACCTGGTAGGTGCCCAGCATGTTTACCCGAGATAGGAAACAGTGTTTTATTTTGATTTGACTTAGTTTTTGAAGAATGCCGAGATCATCTGTATGCATGTGAAACTTGTTTAAAAGTGCATTCAACAGATTTCTGCCATGTGTTTGTAGGACTTGGACTTGCCTTGACCCCGACGTTTGAAGAACTAAGTGAGTGGTATTTTTAATAAAGCTATGTTACAATGTTTTGATAAAAGTCTTGTTTAGCTTTGTTTTGGAAAGTATTTGTAAGCATGAATGATTATTCCTATTTTGTGTATCAAGTATTATATCTTGTTTTGATGACATTCTTGGAAAGTCCTTACATGCTGGAGGACTCTAAGCATTTGCAGCACAATCTTGAAAGTCCGTACGTGCTAGGGGACTATAAGCATTTGTAGCACAAAATTTGGAAGTCCGTACGTGCTGGGGGACTCTAAGCATTTACAGCACAAGTCCTTAGTGTCCGGGGACTATAATGCAACGACACCATTGTTTTGAGATATCTCTCTCGTCTTGCCTTGTCTTGCCACTGACGGTTTATCGCGTGGGTTTGCTTGTCCGGAATGTCATCACTTGTACTATATTGATGCTAGTAAGCATCCCTTGAAGCTTGAAAGATTTGATAGATGGACTTGGTTCATCCCTTGATTTTGCACTAGATATGTTATATATTGTTTTGTCAAAGATTCTGAACATCAGTCATGCAAACCCCTTTATTATTCATACCATTCACTGAGTATCCAAGCTCACCCCTCTCTATATATATGTAGGTGACGAGCAGGACGGCGGTGACGCCTAGATGTACTTGCCCTTGTTTTGGATTTCACACTTTTGCAGCATCTTGAAGATCATGCTTCTTAGTTATATTTCATTGTATTTGGTATTTAATGGCTGAGAAGCCTTTTGGTCAAGATGTATTTTTGTACTTCATTTTGTTGTATCAAAGCTATATAATGATGTATGACATTTCATTTAACTTATGCACTGCTCTTATGGACTGCTTAGCTTTTAATTTGTTGCTTCCGCACTTGTAAGCCCCATATGTTATACTCTGATTGTGTGTGAATTTTGAAAGTTGGCCTTCGGTAATCTCGGATTAACTGGCCATCACGGCACCATTCTACTAGGGGCGAAATGGGGTCGTGACATTGTTTTTACTTTGTTTTTCCTTTGTTGAGTCATGGTGTACTGTGGCCAGTCGAGGGCTCAATATCCGGTTAAGAACTCATTCTTGGTTTCAAGAAAATAAATTGTTTTGTGCTCAGAGTGCTGTGCCATTCCCACCATGATGTGCAAAATAGGATTCTTTCTTTCATAAACTGCAGGGTCCAACCCCGATAAAAAAAGAGAGCAATAGAACAAGGACCTATCTGAAGCTACATAGGTTCCAGACTGCAAAGCAAAAGAAAAAAGGGGAAATTGGAGCATCTAAGCAATTTCCAGGATTGCATTCCTCCGAAGTGTGAGTGTACCTATCTGAAGCTACATTTTCAGGCCTTGTCATTTCTCCGAAGTGTGAGTGTACCTCGACCTCAAGCTCAAAACCTGCTTCAAGTTAGAATGGCGATCAAAGCGTTCTCCCTAAACACCATTCCCTGCCAGAGGTGTCTTGGCTATGTTTGCAATGAGTTCCTAGGAAACCAATTGCGACGGCGAAAACTAGAGTTCGAATGGCGATGACTAGAACACAAAGGTTTCGAATTTTTGAGACTAGAGTCTGGTTTAAATATCCAATGGTGTATTCCTGGCTTGAAATATGTATGGTAGCCCCATAGGTTGAGGTAGCGTATATGCCCTCAATTCTGGATACTGAACCAACCTAGTCTGTCACCCCGTTGGAGAATAAGGAAAGTTGTAAGTACAATCAGGAAGAAAAGCGGCACCTGTGGCTTCTACATGCAGAGGTTACCCCTTGCCAGTATTTGAGGACCTTTGAACTGTGAGTTGAAAGTAAGAGTTCGAAGAACACAATGGGGAGATCCCCGTCAAAGTAGAGCGGTTTATCGCCACTTCGCCTCGTAAGGTGCTTTCTAAAGCACTGCTTTGATTGTTTGCTACATTTTCTCAACATCATCCATTACATTGCTTGTCACACATACCACATCATGCATTTATCACACGATCATACCCTATCGTGCATAGATCGTACGCTCATACCGCATCATGTATCTATCGCACGATCATACATTGTGTATCTATCACACAATTTCATCATACATTGTGCATCTATCGCACAAACTTATCATACTCTTTGCATCCATCGCATCATCTCAGGACCTCTTCTCACAATTTCAGTGTGGTTAGAGTGTTCCTTTCCTCACATGATTTCAGCTTGTTTCGAATTTATCTCAGGGCGTGCAAGAGTGCAACCCTGAGCGTTTTTCTTCCTCTTCTCACAATTTCAGCGTGATTAAAGTATCTCAGGACGTGTGAGACGTGACCCTGAATTGTTTTCTCAGGACCTCTTCTCACGATTTCAGTGTGGTTTGAGTGTTCCTTTCCTCACACGATTCCAGCGTGTTTGGAATTTATCTCAGGGCATGTAGGAATGCAACCCTGAGCGGTTTTCTTCTTCTTCTCACGATTTCAATGTGGTTAAAGTATCTCAGGATGCGTAAGATGCAACCCTAAGCGGTGAGACCTCTTCTCATGATTTCAGCATAGTTAGAGTGTTTCCTTCCTCACACGATTTCAGCGTGTTTAGAGTTTATCTCAGGGTGTGCAGGAATGCAACCCTGAGCGATTTTCTTCCTCTTCTCACAATTTCAACGTGGTTAGAGTATCTCAGGATACGTGGAATGCGACCCTGAGTGATTTTCTCAGGACATCTTCTCACGATTTCAGTGTGGTTTGAGTGTTCCTTTCCTCACACGATTTCAACGTGTTTAGGATTTGTTCTTCTTCCTCTCACAATTCCAGAGTGGTTAGAGTATGTCACCTTATTCATCTACTACATTATCCATCGCATCCATTATATTATACCATTTTATCACCTGCATCCTTTCCATGTTAAGCTTAGTTTGGCATGGGCTCATACCTTTCCCTCGTCGAAACATGGTTCTGTCAGTATTGAGGGTGTTAACACCTTTTCTGTGTTAGACATGGTTTGGTTTGTGTCCATGCATTTTCTAGGTAAGATATGGTTTGGCCTGCACCTTTTATTCACATTAACCATTGCATCCATTGCATCGTACTTTATCTTGTTGCATTCATCATTTAGGATCCTTATCTTTCCCCAGCAAATCATTCCTTACTTATATCATACCACCCAATTATTTTTCTGTGAAAAACATAGTTCTGCAAGTGCTCGCACCCCTTTCACGTTGAAACATGGTTCTGTTATGTATTAGCATCCATGCTGCGCTGAGGCTAGTATTGAGAATGTAGGCACTTAACCTGTGTTAGGTGTCGTTTGGCTGTGCCCACTTCTTTTCTATATAAAACGTAGTTTGATTTTGTATCCCCATTTCTTTATGGTATTCATGTGTTTTGCACTACTTGTGGTTTGATTACTTCGTTACATTGTATATCATTTGCATTGTTTCGTTGCATTGTGTATCATTTGCATCTTACCCCTGAACTAAGCTGGTTTGATTCTTTGCCAAGGGATACATAGGCAACTCTCGGGTGCAACCAACTGCATCTGCATTTTGTTTGTTTGTCCAAGTCTTGCGGCCTTGTCAAAATGGGTCGTCTTCGGGTTTTGACATTCACTTACGTCATTTTATGACTTCAAGCTCTGTCAAAGAGAGGCAACTGTAGACATCTCATTTTTGACCGCCCTTAAGACTTGGGCACCTCAGGTTGATCACTTGATGATAAAAGTTATGCTATACAAACGTTTGATTTCTTTAGCAAGAAGAGCTTCTAAATCCCAACCTTACACCCCATTTTTTTACCAAAACTATTTTAGACCAAAATTATTTTAGACCTTAAAACCCTCTTTTCAAAATATTTTTCCAAATATTTCTCCGATGTTCTAAGGCTCGCATTTTGTTTAAAATATTGCACTTTTCGGTAAATCGAGTAAGGACAAAGTGGAAATTAATGAAAGGGAGTTGAACTCTTTGAAAAATCTTTAAAACATCTTATTTATAGGTTTGGAGTTGAAGAAAATAGGAGGGAGGGAAGAAAACTAGTTAGGGAAGAGGTTAGGCATCAATCTGTTGAGAAAGAAATGAGCAGCCTTCACTAAATTAGGCATATCTCTCTTTGCACACTTAGAATTTAGATGTGAGGTTACCTCCATTGGAAAGTAGACTTCCGGGGCTTGAATTTAGACTCAAGAATCACCTAAAACCGAGTCCGGATAAAGAAGATATGCCCGTTTTAAGTCGGGTTTGAAAGTAATTTTTGTGGCCGGCCAGCCACTAAAGTAAACGATCGGCCACTAATAGTGTACAGACGGCTAGCTGTGAAAAATTGGGCCATTTTGAGTGGATTGGCCAGCCAAGTGTCCCCACAAGCCAATCTAGTGGCCAGCCAGCAAGAAATAAGTGTACTGTTGTCCCCTTTAGTGGCCTGTTGGCCACTTGTGTCAAAAACCATATCTTTTTGCCAACTGTCTCCACAGGTGCATGCACTGCACCAGCTGTCTATATACAGATATTTTCGACTGAGTAACATGATTTTCTAGATATAAGGGACCTTCTCTTTTGGTTTTAGGTTAGAAAAAAAATTCTAAAAACTCCAATACTTGCATAGCACTCTCTCTCTATATCTTGCAACCTACACACACACACTCTCTCTCTCTCTACTCTTCCTAAACCAAAAATTTAGCTCTTCTTGTTGAGGTTCTTGAGCTCAAATCTCAACCCTTGAGAGTGAGAACTTGTGGGTTTGTTAACAAAAGAGTTACCTTGCTTCAAGAGGTATAACTTTGACTCTCTTTGCTTGCTGTTTTTGGGCTGTTTTTCAATTCATGAGTGGAGTGCTCAATTCATGACCTTCCCCTCTCGTACCTAAGTTCTCAAGCCGAGACACATTGGTGATGACGGATAAGTGGCCTTTGGCACGAGTCTCGGATTTCCTAAATTTTTCAAAAATATTTAGGTGGCAACTCTGTAATCTGGCAAAACAGTCCATTTTTGGCATTTTGATTCAAAATCGATTTTCCAAAAGAATTGCCAAATTTGGACTCATTTGTGTTTATCTATTTCACATTGCATTTGTGGAATCAGATTCAAAACCACGAGAGTATGAACTATAAGGCTAGTCATATCCAAAAGGAGCGCGAAAAGCAAGCTACAGTATTCGAATTAATTTATGCTCATCTCGACTAATCCCATAATAACTCTTATTGAAATAATATAATGGTTTGGACCAAAAAAAATTATATCAATTTTTCACATTGTATCAATTTAATCTAATTGATAACGTTCATTTAAAAATTAAATTGAACAAACTTTATTCACTATTTTCAAAATGATTGAAGGATTTACATTTAATTTTAAAAGTGATCCATTCCCTTTGAATGGACTATTTTGTTTTTAATTTTTGTCATTTCTCTTAATGAATATTATCAATTGTACTAAATGGATACAATATGAAAAATTAATACAATTAAAGTTATAGAGACTAATATAAGAATCAAATTACTACGATCACATAAATAACTTGCCCAAAATTAATAATAATATTAGGATTATTAATTTTTAACATTTAAGTATTGTTTGCAAAATTGTCATTGGAGATGCTCTTAACCACAAATCCAACCTTGTAGTCGGAGCAACTTTTGATGATTTTATTTTGAAAAATAATAGTAACAGTGAGAAAGGAAATTTATTCATTAGTAGTGATTAGAAGCCGTATTTGCCTTTGTTGCTCGTGAAGCAAATTGGCCATTGCCAGAAAGAAATTTAAGATTAATAGTCAAATAATAAAGATAGTTTGGTAGCACTCAATTCTGCTATGACAATGTGTATTTGTTAATAATTATAACCATCTTATTTCAAACCAAAATATTTATTATTACTATATCTCATAATTTTAGAAATGTCACTACATTAAAAATACGTATAAAATAATTTTTATACAAAATAAGACTGCCACCACAAATATCTGAATAGCCATTGTATGCACAAAATTAATTGCTTCCATGGATAGAAAGACAGGTGGGATACTGTTACTACAAATGTCAACTGCTAAGTGTACATAAATATATATCATCCAGTATTAAACTCACTAAGTCAGTAACAATGACATATCAATGATACATCACATGTGCGTGTCAATTAGGATTTGAAGGCATCTATTGTTGGAAAAAATGGTATTTTATATGGCTTATTTTGGGCTAATTTTGAGGTCAAAATTTAGTGGGCCCCAAACGTCTTTTGGGGTGGGTCCGAAGAGGTAACGTGTTCCTTGCCGCGTGGCAAGTCACACGGTGAAGACGGAACGTCAAAACCATTTATGAGTGAATGGGAAGTTGACGTCGTTTTCGGGTCTAACATTATTTTTTTAGATAAAATTCATTTGAATTTTTTCAATAAAAATTATTATGGGAATTTAATTTAATTCTAAATTCAAATTTTGGATTCCTAAGTGGTTTCCTAAAGTTTGTAATTTTGAGAATTTAATTTAATTCTAAATTCAAATAGTGGTTTCTTAAAGTTTGTCAAATAAATTAATTTTTATATTCCTTCAAGGTTTTAATAAATCTATTCAACTTTTGGCTTTATTTGATTAAACTATTCTAATAGTTTAATAATATATATATTCCAACTATTTTGAATTTAGTACACCTATGGTTCTTCTTCAAATTGTTTAGAAAACCGTTCCACCTTCCAACGGATCATTTTTTCAAAATTGTTTGAAATATGTTAAAAGCGAACGGTCTGCATCTGTTTAAAACAGGTTGCACCTGTTCGGACCACTGTAGTTGCCTATAAATACTAATCCCTTTCCTGCAGTCCGGGGTATCTGAAATTCAGTGTGAAATTTTTGTCTCTTTGCTGTCCATTTTGTTCTAGTGCATTTATTCTTCATATATTAGTTTTAGAATAAATATTCAGAGAGTTAGATCACAAGTTTGGTTCGCCGAACAATTTGTTTTGGAGTGCTATTACAAATTGATTAAAGATCATTGTATCCTAGGAGATAGACGCCACTCAACCGTAAGCACCTTAGCAGGGCGAATCTGTCTTAAGGACAGAGTGTCACACACTCGACTTGGTCTTGTAATTTTTATTTGGTTCGACAAAATAAATCTGGTATGTTATTTATTTATTTTGTTTGATTTTATTTCCAATTTATTTATTTACACAGAAGATTGTTCCTACAATCTTAAGACAGATTTGAATTATTCTGTTTACAGAATTTTTCGTTTGTTTCCTTTTCTCTTTCTTCTTTTAAGAAAATTATTTTCTGTAGATTTACAAAATAATATTCTGGTTGGAAAAACAAATAGTGATTATATGCTATTTGACAGATAGTAGTAATATACTGTCTCTTTTATTTGACAACTAGTAGTACGATACTGGTGTCATTAACAATTCAGAATATATTTTTGTGGAATTTTGTCAGAAAATTAATTTTGGTTTTTAGAATTTATTTTTTGAGTTTTCATTAATTAAAATTCTGTTTCAGTATTTTAATTATTAGAGTGTAACAAGAGATTTAAATTTCTGTGTGAAATTAATTTGGTTAAATAAAATTTTATTTTATTTCCAAATTAATTGAAAAATAAAAGTTATTTTCTTATTTCTTTTATTTTACAGAATTTAATTTCTTGTGTGGAATTAATTTGGTTAAATAAAATTTTATTTTATTTCCAAATTAATTGAAAAATAAAAATTATATTCTTATTTCTTTTATTTTACAGAATTTAATTTTCTGTGTGGAATTATTTTGGTTAAATAAAATTTTATTTTATTTCCAAATTAATTAGAAAATAAAAGTTACATTCTTATTTCTTTTATTTTTACAGAATTTAATTCTGTGAATTTGGTTTAATTTTCTGTGTAGTGTAAATTTTAATTATAATTTTGTTTCATAAATTAGAATTGGTGGTTACTAAAACTAATGCCCAAACAAGTACTACTGTGGTGGCTGCAATGACGCCAACCCCCTCTCATGTTGTAACAGTACCGGTAAATCACGGTGAAAAGTTAGAGAAGTTCTCAGGAACTGACTTTAAAAGATGGCAACAGAAAATGTTGTTCTATCTTACAACTCTGAACCTGGCTCGTTTCCTCCGTGAAGATGCTCCTATCCTGAAAGAGGATGAAATCGACCGGCAAGTGGTTGCTGCAGTTGATGCTTGGAAACATGCCAATTTCCTTTGCCGGAATTACATCTTGAACGGACTTGACAAAACATTATACAACGTCTATAGTCCAATCAAGACAGCAAAGGAACTTTGGGAATCGTTGGAGAAAAAGTACAAAACGGAAGATGCCAACTTAAAGAAATTTGTGGTTGGCAGATTCCTGGATTTTGTAATGGTTGATTCAAAAACTGTGATCAGCCAAGCTCAAGATTTCCAACTCATTCTGCATGACATTCACGCAGAAGGCATGTCTCTCAGTGAATCCTTCCAAGTTGCAGCCTTAATTGAAAAATTACCAAAAGGTTGGAAGGAATTCAAGAACTACCTCAAACACAAGCGCAAAGAAATTTCTATAGACGAGTTAATTGTGCGTTTAAGGATTGAGGAGGACAACCGTGACTCTGAAAAGCGGGCAGGTAAGAATCCTATGGAGTCTAAGGCAAATGTGGTGGAACATGCTTCAAAAACCAAGAAACGAAAGTCTTCTGGAGAAAGTTCATCACAAGGCTCTAAAGGGGGGGGAAATAAAAAGTACAAGTTTAATGGCAAATGTTACATCTGTGACAAAAAGGGATATCAGGCCAAAGATTGCCATAGCAAAGGCAAAAGCAAAAGGAGAACAAGCAAGAAGCCTGCTCAAGCCCATATGACCGAAATGGACAATATTTCCAATGGTGTAGATGTCATAAATCTTTCTGCAGTTGTTTCCGAGGCAAATCTTGTCGGAAATCCTAAAGAATGGTGGGTGGACACTGGTACTACTCGCCATATCTGTGCCAACAAAAAGATGTTCACATCTTATTCTACAGTGGACAATGGTGAACAACTTTTTATGGGCAATTCCTCAACTTCCAAAGTTGAAGGACAAGGAAAGATTGTTTTCAAGAAGACATCAGGAAAGGAACTCACTCTCAACAATGTGCTGCATGTACCGGACATTCGCAAGAATCTTGTTTCCGGATCTTTGTTGAGTAAGAATGGGTTTAGGCTAGTATTTGAGAGTGATAAATTTGTACTTACTAAGAATGGGATGTATGTAGGAAAATGTTATATGTCTGATGGCCTTTTCAAGTTAAATGTAATGACCGTTGTACCCTCAGTTATTAATAATACTACATCTTCTTCTTACTTGCTTGAGTCTTCAAATTTGTGGCATGGTAGACTAGGACATGTTAATTATGGATCTTTGCATAGATTAATTAATATGGAACGTTTACCTAAATTTGACATTGATTCAAATCATAAATGTGAAATTTGTGTTGAGGCAAAATTATCTAAAACTCATTTTCATTCAATTGAAAGAAGTACGGAACCACTTGAATTAATTCATAGTGACATTTGTGATTTTAAATCAATTCAAACCAGAGATGGGAAAAAGTATGCAATCACTTTTATAGATGACTATACTAGATATAGTTATGTTTATTTAATTCGAACTAAGGATGAAGCTTTGGAAACTTTCATTCAATATAAGAATGAAGTTGAAAATCAAGAAACTTAGAAGTGATAGAGGTGGTGAATATGAATCACCTTTTGGTGAATTTTGTAAAGAACATGGAATAATTCATCAAACCACTGCTCCTTACTCACCTCAGCAAAATGGAATTGCTGAAAGGAAAAATAGGACTTTAAAAGAAATGATGAATGCCATGTTAATAAGTTCTGGATTACCTCAGAACTTGTGGGGGGAAGCAATACTTTCTGCTAATTATATACTTAATAAAGTACCCCGAAAGAAAGTGAATCAAACACCTTATGAAATGTGGCATGGTAGAGTACCATCCTACAAATACTTAAAAATGTGGGGGTGTTTGGCTAAAGTGGCTATTCCTAGTCCTAAAAAGACTAAGATAGGTCCTGAGACCATTGATTGCATTTTCATTGGTTATGCTAAGAATAGTAGTGCATATCGGTTTTTGATTCATAAATCAGAACATTCCGAAATGCATGTAAATACTATTATTGAATCTCGAAATGCATCTTTCTTTGAACATGTATTTCCAAATAAGACTAGACAAGAGACTAGTAATAAGAAAAGATCTTTTGATGCTATTACTAGTAATGATCATGAACATGATCAAGAACAAAAGTTAGATCAAAATGAGGAAAAGGAACCTAGGCGTAGTAAACGTGCTAGAACCTCAAAATCGTTTGGTCCAGATTTTCTAACATATTTGTTAGAAAATGAGCCTTTAACTTTTAAAGAGGCTATGTCCAGTCCTGAAACTCCTTTATGGAAAGAAGCTATAAACGGTGAAGTTGAATCCATCTTGCAAAATCACACTTGGGAATTAGTGGGCTTGCCACCAGGTTGTAAACCTCTTGGGTACAAGTGGATTTTCAAAAGGAAAATGAAAGCGGGTGGATCAATTGACAAATACAAGGCAAGACTTGTGGTCAAAGGATTTAGACAAAAAGAAGGTCTAGACTATTTTGACACATACTCACCGGCTACTAGAATAACATCCATTAGAATGCTAATTGCCATTGCATCTCTATACAATCTAGAAATTCATCAAATAGATGTGAAAATCGCTTTCTTAAATGGTGAGTTAAATGAAGAAATTTACATGGAACAACCAGAAGGTTTTTCTGTTCCAGGAAAAGAAAAGAAAGTGTGTAAATTGATTAAATCATTATATGGTTTAAAACAAGCGCCAAAGCAATGGCATGAGAAATTTGACAAGGCAATGATGTCAAATGGATTTAAAATTAATGAGTGTGACAAATGTGTTTATATTAAAAACACAGACAAAGGTTATGTCATTGTATGTCTTTATCTGGATGATATGCTCATCATAGGTAGTAATAATGGCATGATTAAAACTACCAAGAAAATGTTGAATAAACATTTTGACATGAAGGACATGGGCATTGCTGATGTAATTCTTGGTATGAAAATTACCAAAACATCAGAAGGATATGCTTTGTCACAATCTCATTACATTGAGAAAATACTTGACAAATTCAGCAAAGATGATGATCATCTTGCTAGAACACCTGTAGATGTTAATTTGTATCTTTCTAAGAATGTACAGGAAAGTATTTCTCAATTAGAGTATGCCCAAATTATTGGAAGCTTAATGTACTTGATGAACTGCACTCGCCCAGATATAGCTTATGCAGTAAGTAAATTAAGTAGATATACGAGTAATCCGGGAGTAGAACACTGGAAAGCAATTATAAGGGTTCTAAGATATCTCTGATTCACTCGTAACATTGGGCTGAATTATACTAGATATCCAGCAGTACTTAAAGGATACTATGATGCAAATTGGATATCGGATACTAGAGACTCGAAGTCCACCAGTGGGTATGTCTTTACTCTTGGTAGGGCGGCGGTATCTTGGAAATCTTCCAAACAAACTTGCATTGCTAGGTCTACTATGGAATCAGAATTCATAGCTTTAGACAAAGCAGGGGAAGAGGCAGAATGGCTTCGCCACTTTCTTGAAGATATTCCAATTTGGCCAAAACCGGTGCCTGCTATATGCATACATTGTGATAGTCAATCAGCAATAGGTAGAGCACAGAGTCATATGTATAACGGTAAGTCACGACACATTCGTCGTCGACATAACACCGTAAGACAACTACTCTCTAATGGAATTATTTCCATAGAATATGTTAAGTCTAAAGACAACATAGCGGATCCACTAACCAAAGGGTTAGCAAGAGAGCTAGTTGAGAATTCATCGAGGGGAATGAGACTAAAGCCTATGAAATAAGAGTTACCACAACAGCAACCCAACCTAGTTGACTGGAGATCCCAAGATCTAGGTTCAAAGGGACAACCGAGTTGTGAATGACTCAGAAGGATCACTGGGGAGTCTAACTCCTACCCATTTCTTTGATGAAATAGTGATGTCTGCAGCGGTTTAGGTTAAGTAATACTTTTAATGATTCTTATATCTAGGTAAACCTAGTGGAGTATGGCAGGATACTCTTCATAAGAATTACCTATGTAAGTGTGAACTGGGCCGGTTCTATAAGATTTGTGAAGAGCTACAAGTCTTTAGAGCACTCATGAAAGACCAGGTTGTTCAGGGCCAAAATGAACACAATAGTGAGAACTAAACTGTGTCTGGGAATATACTGTGTGAGTTCTATTGTCTTGGTTTATACAAACGGCTGAACAGTTCAAGACATCATGTTCAATGGTTAGCTAGTAAATCCGATAGTGTCTCACAAGGGAAGGTTCAAAGCCAAAAGCTACCTATCCTTTGCAGAATATTACCAATTTATGTACTCTTTGAAATTAGATCATGTTGTTGCATTTTCTCTCCGTCAAATTCCATTCACGTGGGGGATTGTTGGAAAAAAAGGTATTTTATATGGCTTATTTTGGGCCGACTTTGAGGCCAAAATTTAGTGGGCCCCAAACGTCTTTTGGGGTGAGTCCGAAGAGGTAACGTGTTCCTTACCGCGTGGCAAGTCACACGGTGAAGACGGAACGTCAAAACCATTTATGAGTGAATGGGAAGTTGACGTCGTTTTCGGGTCTAACATTAATTTTTTAGATAAAATTCATTTGAATTCTTTCAATAAAAATTATTGTGGGAATTTAATTTAATTCTAAATTCAAATTTTGGATTCCTAAGTGGTTTCCTAAAGTTTGTCAAATAGCTTAATTTTTATATTCCTTCAAGGTTTTAATAAATCTATTTAACTTTGGGCTTTATTTGATTAAACTATTCTAATAGTTTAATAATATATATATTCCAACTATTTTGAATTTAGTACACCTATGGTTCTTCTTCAAATTGTTTAGAAAACCGTTCCACCTACCAACGGATCATTTTTTCAAAATTGTTTGAAATATGTTAAAAGCAAACGGTCTGCATCTGTTTAAAACAGGTTGCACCTGTTCGGACCACTGTAGTTGCCTATAAATACTAATCCCTTTCCTGCAGTCCGGGGTATCTGAAAATTCAGTGTGAAATTTTTGTCTCTTTGCTGTCCATTTTGTTCTAGTGCATTTATTCTTCATATATTAGTTTTAGAATAAACATTCAGAGAGTTAGATCACAGGTTTGGTTCACCAAACAATTTGTTTTGGAGTGCTACTACAAATTGATTAAAGATTATTGTATCCTAGGAGATAGACGCCACTCAACCGTAAGCACCTTAGCGGGGCGAATCTGTCTTAAGGACAGAGAGTCACACACTCGACTTGGTCTTGTAATTTTTATTTGGTTCGACAAAATAAATCTGGTATGTTATTTATTTATTTTGTTTGATTTTATTTCCAATTTATTTATTTACACAGAAGATTGTTCCTACATCTATTAGCAGGACGGAACTAAAATTTTATTGTTAGAGGGTTATAAAATAAATAATATTTTTTGTTACATATATAAATATATATGTATTTATAATATTATATATATACACCCAAAAAAAAAATTCAAACACCATAGAAATAATCTCTAATAAGATGAAGAAATTTTTTGGTACAAAATAAAAAAAGAACGCAAGATAGAAAAAGAATGAGATATATATTTTTTAGGTTGAGAAATCACTTTATTTATAAAATAAGGTATATATTTTTAAAAGTGTTATGATAAACATAAATTTTAACAAAAACGGAGGAATCATGACCCCTTATAATATTCTCCTAGTCCATCTCCGCTCCTTACACAATGTATGCTGCATTTTATTTTAATTATTAAATTAACAAGAGATTACTCACCAATATAAACAATATTAGATTAAAGGGGAATTTTCTTTTGAGGTCCCTCATATTAAGATTTTATAACATAAAAGGCATGAAATATTTTCATAGTAATTGGGGTCCTTCAAATTTTTAAAGAGAAATTTCGAAGCAAAGAAATTTTGATCTAGAGAAATTTTGAAACCTAGAGAAATTTGTCTGTGTTTTGAAATTTCTCTGATTTGCTCAATTTCTCTGTATTTTCAAATTTTCTCTATATTTTTAAATTTTCCTGATTTGAAATTTCTCTGATTTGCTCACAAATTTCTTTGTGTTTTAACCAATTTTGCTTGATTTGCTCACAATTTTCTCTATATTTTGAACAAATTAGAGAAAATTAAGCTACTCACAAACCAAATTTTCTATAATTTTTACAAGAAAACACCATTCTAAATTCATCAAAGAACTTAAAATACAAAATCTAATTACAGTGTAAAAAACAGCAAAAACTACACATCCCAAAATATCAAAAATAAAATTCAAAGTTAGAAATCCAGTGAAAATAAAAAAGTAGTATAAATTAGTGGGAGTTTAATGTGTGCAAAAAAAATTCAAATGCAAAGAAAATTTGAGAGAGAATCAAAAAGATAACGAGCCAGAGAAAATCAAGCATGGCACAAAGAGAAAGGAAGTCCAATGTGTTCAAAAAAATTAATCTAAATTAGATATTTTAGTGCCAGAGAAAATTACATACAAGGAGATAACTAATAAATGAAAATCAAACAAGTAATCTAAATTAGTGAGAGTTCAATGTTTTCGGGAAAAATTCAAATGTTAGAGAAAATTCAGCTCAAGGAAGAACTAACCAGTGAAAATCAAACAAACAATACAAATTAATGAGAGTTTAATGTGGTCAGGGAAAATTAAAATGCTAGAGAAAATTGAAAAAAAAAATCAAAGCGAATCCAATATGTTCAGAGAAAATTGTGATTCCAGAGAAAATTCATCTCAAATGGAAAATTACACACAAGGAGACAACTAACTAGTGGAAATCAAACAAGCAACATAATTTAATAAGTCAAGGAAAATTCAGATGTTAGATAAAATCAATCAAGGGACTAATGGCAAAGAAATTGTAGAGAAATCCATCTCAACCAAATTACTAGCTTTAACAAGACCAAGCAAACACATAGAGTAAAGTGAATCCAATGTGTTTAGAGAAAATTGTGATTCTAGAGAAAATTCATCTAAAGAAAAAAATTACACACTATGAGACAACTAACCAGTGAAAATTAAACGAGTAACATAATTTGATAGGTTAGCAAAAATTTAGATGCTAGAGAAAATCAATCAAGACACATGAGGTAATGTGATTATAATTGTGGTCAGAGAAAATTCATCACATGAAGGCATGGTTTTGAAAACTAGACCGAAAATTCATGTCAACCAAACTACTAGTTTCAACAAGATCAAGCAAGCACATAAAGTAAAGTGAGTTCAATGTGTTCAAAGAAAATTATAGATAGAATCACATAACAAGCTTTAAGAAGATACAAAATGCAATCGAAACCCTAATTAATTTGAATATTATTATGAAATAGAAACCTTAATTAATTGAAGAATATTATAAAATGCAATGAACTGTATTATAGAGAAAACTAGTTCAGGAATAAAAACACTTACCAGAGTGAGGTGGTGATAATGAAATCCTAATTACAAATGGAGATGAACCGAGTTAAAGATGAATAAACTCAAGGATAAAAGTAAAATGTGACAGAGAAATTTCTAAAAAGAAATCTCAAAGATTTTCGCGGAGTTGAAACCCTAGCTCCGCTGAATATGATTGATAGAGCTGCCATGGCTTTAAAGATGAAGGGACCCAAGTGGAAAGCTTGAAAAAATAGAAGAAATGACGTGAGGTTTGGATGAGCAAATCGAATTCAGAGAGGAAAATCCTAAGATTGAAGAAGCCATTGTTGTTTGCTTCAATTTTGTTATCGTTCTCAATGTGAGAGAGAGAGAGAGAGAGAGAGAGAGAGAGAGAGAGAGAGAGAGAGAGAGTCACGGTAGCAAAGGAGGACGAGGCGTGGGAGGCGGAGAAGGAGGCTACGACGAGAGAGAGAGAGAGAGAGAGAGAGAGTGATATATGGGCGTAGATGAGGGATCTTAAGTTACAAATATATATATATATATATATATTGCAGACCTCTCCCATTACTAAAAATTTAAGAGGGATGTTAATTAGACCAATTTTTCCTAGATTAAATTGTACAATCAATTATATAAAAAAAAATTTATAAGCCAATTATATAAGAAATTCTAATAATATATACCCACAAACCCAACAACTACTTTATTAATATAAGAAAGTATCTTTTAATGTTCCATAACATATTACCTGCAAATCCAATACTAACACTCACTACATTAATACAAGAAAGTGCCCATAAAAATAAAGACCTTGATCTCTCAATTAAGGGGCATTCTGATATGAGAAACTACATGAGGTTAACATTACTTGAGTTCTACTCGAAGTTTCAGACTTGTACATTATCTTTAATTATTTTGAATCATTGAAATGTGTTGGGAATGGGTTCATCGAACTCCAACAGTACCTCTCCGCTAAGATAATAACCTAGAGTACCTATCTGCTAAGATCATACGCTAGAGAGAAGCTCAACCCTTCATGGGAATGGTTTCTTGATGATCTAATTGGAGGTACCATTCATACGAGAATCTGACTTGCTTTTCTCCATAAGCAAGGGGGAACAGTTGCTAATCGTGTAATTTGTACTTATTTTTAAATTTCATTTGCCAATTTTTAGTAAATATCAAGTAGGAAATGCAAGCCTCTCTCTTCTTGGAAAAGTCAAAGAGTAAAGCTAATAGGTCACTCTTTTAACATTTGCTGCTTCAAAACTTGAACTTTTCCCAATTCTCACATCGGATATGCAAGTTTCTGAGTAGCTCATGGCCTGGTTTGAGGGGAACGCAATTCTCTGTGATAAGAAAAACCCTACATGTAATTATGTAAAAATTACCGTTGGGCAATAATTTTGTAATGACAGTTTAAGGTTTTGTTTGGTTGGAGATTTTGATGAGAGAAATAAAAAGGAAAAAGGAAATAAAAAAATAAAAAATAAATAAAAATTAATAGGATTCAAAATTCAAGCTATGTTTGGTTGATTTAGAAAATAGAAAAAGAAAAGAGTCTAAAAGTGAACTTAAAAGACAAAAGGTAGGATTGTATTTCTCTCTCACTTTCTTTTCCCTTATATTTTCCATTATAACTAAACAAAAAGTGAGATTTTATTTCATTTTCTCTTTCTATTTTTCTCATCAAATTCTCCTATCGAACATAGCTTAAATAGATAGTTTAAGTTCAAAACACAATTATATTTAGGCCTTATTTGGGAACAAGCAATTTTAGTAACTTTTTGACTTTTTTGCTAAAATATGAGGTTAAAAAAAATTAATATATTTGAAATGATTTTTCGATTTTTTACAAAAAGATGTACAAAAAGTAGAGAGAAAATGAAATCTTTGACTTTTTGTATAAGTTATTGACTTTTCATCTTTTTAATAATTTTTTAACTTCTAAACTAAAAAATAATGTTGTCAAACGTAATTTTTACATGAACTCAGTGTACCAAACTTAATTAATGAGGTTCATCATTGACTTTGAAGGGCTGCAACCCAACCTTAGTCCTTATTGAAGGTTGATTGAGGTAGTTTGAATAATGTTTGGACTTGAGGCTAAGTATTGAAATAAAAATAGAAGGTGTTGGGGGTGATGGTAGTGGTAGGGACAGGGACAATGACAACGGCGGTCAGGGAGTAGGGTGGCAGAGGTTTGTTTCATCACTAAATTATGTCTAATAATTCTTACTTCTCCTAATAAATTACATTCATACTATGTTAACTGGATTCTGGATTGATTCTTGTTAGTAGGATTTAATGGTACTGTCATGACCCGAACCCGCCCCTATAGATTAAGGTCATAACCGGCCAGTAATCATGAGATTACCTACGGCCTCAAACCTGATACCAATTAATACTTAATAATATGGGGCCAGATGCGGTAGCAAACTTAAAATTTTTGTCCAATGAGCTATGCTTACATGGCATAACAAAATATTTCACATATACTTAATAATAACTCATACCACATATCAGTAGTTAACATCTTGTATATCCAGGATCATTCAAACACATAGTCAGCTAAACCAAAAGCTTATGTACATAACTGGCCTATCATGACCAATAGAAATAGTAAAAGGAATACAAAAGATCATAAACAAAGCCTCTTGCGTGAGGCACCTGGGCTGACTTCAGAAAACTCGGGTTCCTTTCTTAAATTCCACTAAGGCTGGGGTTGAACGTCCCTTTGCTCACCTACATACATATAAATGAGAGTGAGCTAACGCCAAGTGAATAATATCAAAATAAAGAGGTTAATGAATGAGATTAGTTCGTAAATGAACCATACTTATAATGTACATATTTGAACCACTATTCTCATTCACACCAGATTTACAAATCTCAACAAAGCAAAGCGACCTTAAGTCCAACACATCATGTCCATATGCAAAAGACCTCAGGTCCAATTCTTATATAAATCAATACAACCTCGGGTCCATCTATACGAAACGACCTTTGGTCTAACCAACTCTCTATTCAAAACAACCTTTGGTCCAATTCGAACACATCAAACGGCCTCGGACCCAATTCAAACATATCAAGCGTATCAAACAGCCTCGGGCCCATTCTCTTTATATTCATATCCATGCATATTTCATATTCATGATCATGATCCCTTTCATTCAAATAGCCTTTGGCCCATCACGGTATTCCAACATATCAAATGACATATTCAAACGGCCTTTAGCCCATCTTTGCATTCATGTCTAATGGCCTTTGGCCCAATCGTTCATATCCGACGGCCTTTGGCCCAATCAATCATGTCTAACGGCCTTTGGCCCAATCATTCATGTCCGACGGCCTTTGGCCCAATCATTCATGTCCGACGGCCTTTGGCCCAATCATTCATGTCCAACGGCCTTAGGCCCAATTCAGATATATCAAACATATCAACGGCAAACGGCAAATGGCAAATGGCAAATGGAAAACGGCCTTAGGCTCAATTCAAATATATCAAACGTATCAAACGGCCTTATACAAATTAGGCATATAGAATACTCATTCATTTTTCAAATCAACAAATCCATGGAGTTTATACAAAAATAGCATTTGGAAAGTAACATACTTGAAAATATCTTTACTAAGATATTACTCACAGTGTTCTGCCGGTGGATTTACCCTTGAGCTCGACCCTACACATTACATAACACATATGGATCACAAACGATTCAATCCGTTCTTAATTCATACATTCCTCTTAGGCTCCTTTCTTATCATTTTAACTTATTCACAATGCTCAATGCATGCCTAAGAGTGCTTAGAAATGAAAGAGAACGGATAACAAATTATAAAACCACTTTTCAAAATAGCTGAAACATGGATCCCCGCTCGAGCGTGGGTTCCGCCGCTCGAGTGGAACCCCATGGTTTGCAAAAGTACTGGTTGCCTCATTTTTACGCTTGAGCATGGATTCGAGCGCTCGAGCTGAAGGTCACACTACATGGCTCCCCGCTCGAGCGTGAATATCCCCGCTCGAGCGGACATCAATGTCTACAAAAGTTCTGGGAGCTCGCATTTCACGCTCAAGCGGCACTTTCCCCACTCGAGCGGACATGCCAAATTCTGGGTTTTCTAGAATTGTTCTTCAAGTGCAAACTTGATGTTCAAAGGTCCAACATTCATATTTTTCGTCCAAAAACGTGGAAACACAATATATAGCACAAGGATATAAGCCATATGAGGCCAATTATTCAAAATCATGGCCCAATTCTCAAATAAATCAACATTTCTTTTGTATAGTCAAATTCATACATATCAAACCTCATATAAGCTCCATATCTCCATTAACCAACGTGCATGTAAATTTTGACTCCAATTCTATTCCAAATATTACAATTGACACTCATAATCATGAAACTCATAGCAATCGTACATGCATGCAAGATTTGGTGCTCAATTCTATTTGTTCTACATAGTCCATGCTCAATATGCAAATTCATAGCAATTCTATGCATGCACGTACATATAAGCTTTAAATCCTTCAATTTCATTTCAATTTATGTTCTTGATCACCATCAAACCTTGAATTCACAAAACTACAAACTTAAGCTCATAAATCTTTACTTAATTACTCACCTAAGAGCTTCAATTCTCACAAATGGTAGTTAAACCTTGAGCCTAGCCTTCCAATCTTACAAACTTTGAGCCAAATACACAATTCTCCTTCTTCTCTCTCTAGAGCCAGCCTCTCCCTCTCTCTCTAGAGTGTGACTTCAATTTTGAGTTCAACAAAAAATGAGAAAGATAAGTGTATATTGGCCTATTTATAGGCTCTCTTAATCACATTTGATTATAGCTAATTAATAGCACTTAACTAATCGTTCTGAATCTAATTATTTTGATCCGAATAAATTTACAATTAAATTTCACCGTAGGCTCTAAAAATTACCCTAATCACAATGGCGTAATCAATTTCGAGTTCTGTGACCGATAAGGTCTTCAATTTAAATTCTAAAGCAAATAATCAAACAAATTTTCCTACGGTGAACAGATAGAAATTCAAAACCACATATATTCATATAAATGGCACTCAAAATCATATCAAACACATAATCACAATCATAATCAAGATTAATTAGCGTAACACGGACCAGGGTTATCACAATCTTTCCCCCTTTAGGAAGTTTGGTCCTCCAAACTTATTTTACCTTTAGTCGAAAACAATTCGGAATACTTGTTATTCAACGGTTCTAATCCTTTTGATAGTTATTTGCTTAGTCTCAAAATCAAGCAACACTCTGTTCTCAATCAGTCAGAGACTTACCTTTTCCTCCATACAAGGCTTGTATGGTGTCACACCAAAACTAGAGTGTAAGCTGTTGTCGTAAGCAAAGTCTGCCAATGATAGATAGATTTTTCCAACTTCCCTGAAAATCTAATGCTTACATTTGGAGCATTTCTCCCAGAATCTAAAAAGTTCTTTCTGATTATACATTGATTTGCGGATGGAAAGCGGCATTGAATTACAATTCAGTTCCCATTGCCTCTTGAAGGCTTGTCAGAATTCAGACACATTTTAGGATTCCTGTCTAGAACAATAGACACTGGGACCCCATGCAAACGAGCAATCTTATCGATGTAAACAATGGCTAGTCTACAAGCATCATATGAAAATTTTACGGGGAGGAAATGAGCAGACTTATTAATTCTATGTACAATAACCCAAACGGGACTTATACCTTGGGTGCTCAAGGTAGCCCCACAATGAAATTCGTAGTCACATATTCCTATTTCCATTCCGAAATAGAGAGAGGTTGAAGTAGTTCCGTTTATATCTGATATTCGACTTTGACATGTTGGCACCGAAAATATTTAGACACAAATTCAACAATTTCCTTCTTCACAATAGGTCACCAACATATTTATTTCAAATGCCAGCTAACTTTACCATAGAAGTTTGGTCTATTTCCTTGTCACAGAAGTTCAATTCATTCTTCAATAATTCCGCAATTCACAATCCAATTCAGTATTTAGTTTAGTGACTCATCACAGTTATCCAAGGTCAATCAAAAGTCTTTAGGAACATAAAGTGGATCCATACGCTAATTCCCAAGTCAACAAAGATAACAACGAAGCAATCAACCACACGACGTACATAACTCATATATCCCTATAGTATCGATTGTAAAGTACAATAACATCAAAGCAGTCAATTTCTAACATCATACACGTGTTCTCAATTTGTTCAACAGTTTATAATTCATTTCAATATAGAATTCTCTGTTCCATCGAGTCTTTCCACATTATCTGATAATCGTCAAAAGTAGGCAATTCATATATTAATCCCCATGACGTCAAAGATAATATCAAAGGAGTTAATCACATGTTAAGTACAATTTACACATCCTCAGAGCCCCAATTACAGAATATAATGGCGCTGAGCAGTTATTTACTAGGCGTACTGAATTCACACACTTTCAGATAATCATGGTTTTCTAATTCCAATAGTATTCACAATCGAAACAGTTCACGGTCAGCGGTTACCATAACTTGATTTCCCAAAATCCGATAACACCGAAGCAACTATTCTCCCATACAAAACATATTTTGATCAGTCAAAGATAAATGTTCAGTACTGTTCATAATCAAATCGATTTGCTGTCATCGATTCCCATGGCGTCAAATAAATAAGAATATGGTAATACAGAAGCATCGTTCCTTAAGACACCCAATCATTGGATTTGCACAATTCAGTTCATTTATAACACATATGTCGCAATGGTGTTCATGGTTAGATCAATCTGTTGATAGCCCACATAAGGTCTTTCAAATAAGTCAAGTGTTCCAAACGGATTTAAGTTTTGGGTCTATCAGTTTTTCTGCCAAGAATAATATAAGCAATTCTTAATCCCCCCTTAATAAAATCAAATTAGATAGAGGGTCTTATCAAATCAATCCAAGCAAAGGTCTTGTCAAATTAAATCAAACAAAGGTCCCATCAAATTATATCAAATAAGGGTCCTATCAAGCGAAATCAAACAAATGTTCTATCAGATCGAATCAGATAAAAGTTTTCTCAAATAGGGTACATTTGGTTCTGTAAGGCATACTTCGTTTGCTTAGGTACATAGTCGATAGTTTCACAACTGTCCTAAGTTCATCAGTTTTCAAAGTCATATTAGAGTCATTCATCACAACTGTTCATATCAAAGTATTTCAGGTCATGTACAATATGGCATTGTTCACATAAGTTCAGGTGTAGTTGCATATGCATGCAGTTGTTCATATCAGAAGGTATGTATCATAATCAATACAACAGTTCCCAAATAAGTCTTATATGCAAGCACATGGTGCACAGTAACACATTAAACAAGGTTCCTCGGTTGCATATAATATAGGGTTTGTTACGCAAAAGTTCCAAATCAGTCACAAAAGCATAGGTTTATGAGTCAAGCCTAGTATAGTCACATAGTCCAGTCAATTTTCTATCAATCAAAATACAAGATCTCACAATTTATAGAGTTCATCATTTGGGGTGCTCAACTTAGTCACACAATCACAGAGTCATAATTCCAGCGGTTTAGTCATTGAAGGCAACGACATAACAAATCACCCTGAGCATAATTTTAGATGTATATGCGCCTGTACAGAGTCAATCAATATCCCAATACGTATTTCTTCATAATTTCCCAAATGGGGTAGATACGTACAGTAAATACGGTATTGATCCTGTGGGTCTGACCAATCTAGATACATATAGCAGATGTGAAAGAATGCGCCGAATCGAATCAAATAACATCCCAAGCAAAGGTGTACACATGTACCAGTCCAGAATCAGTCAACATATAGGCATTCGTTTATAAACAGTATAAATACCTGGGATAATAGTCGTAATATTCTGAGTGCTTTCTGGGACGAGTGCAATTACTCTATCTTGATTAGCAATTCCTACTATTGGTACGAATCCAACTGAGGCAAAGGATTTATTCACATTTTGTTCAGTTCGGGGACAGTTCCTTACCAAATGGTCCATTTTACCACACTCATAACAAGCCCCAGAAATTCGATAACAAACTCCTCTTTGTTCCTTACCACATTCATTACATGTCGGTGCTGTATTCCTTGTAGAGTTTGAAGTGTGCGATGATCCCGTAATTTGCTTTTTAAATGACCTTTTCTTTAAGAAAAAGCCTTGTCCCTTGCTTTTCCATTCAGAAGATCGGTTCATGTTAGCTTCGGTCATCAGTGTTCAGTCTAGCACCTCAACACATTTTGTGACTTCCAACACATTCACTTGGTGCTCTTGCACTGGTGGTGGCAAAGGTTCTTGCCGTAGCGACAACTGATGTTGTTGTCTTAATATCTCTGCCATTTCTTGTATTATTCTTCCCAGTCTATCAAGTTGGGCTGTGGAAGAGTCTGCCAACTTGTATGCCCTTACTTTATCCATGTTCTACACAAACTCTTATTAAGCCATGCCAAATACAGGAATGCCCAATACAGATATAAACATAGATACACATAGGTACATTCGCACATAAGCACGTCGTTATATTCTCATTTTACGTATCGTCAAGACACAATTAACCACATGCAAAACAAACGATTGCATACTTATTAGATATCGCATGTAGAACACTTACTAGAAAATTACACATTTGACCAAATTCATAGTCCACATAGACACCCATTTGCATAATCGAATGCACGTAAGCAACTTTTCATGATTCGCCTGTTCATGTACGTGCATTATAACAAAACAAAACTTGTTGTACACATTAGTGCAACAATTCATATCTCATATAATCACATGTTCTCAATGCTTACATCATGTACTTATCAAATGGATGCATCTTAAGTCTTTTCTAGACACCTTATGGCTCATTTGGACAAGTGTGTGAGTCATTAACTCGTGCTCTGATACCACTCTGTCATGGCCCAAACCCGCCCCTATAGATTAAGGTCATAACCGGCCAGTAATCATGAGATTACCTACGGCCTCAAACCTGATATCAACTAATAATTAAAAATATGGGGCCAGATGCGGAAACAAACTTAAAAATTTTGTCCAATGAGCTATGCTTACATGGCATAACAAAACATTTCACATATATTTAATAATAACTCACACCACATATCAGTAGTTAACATCTTGTATACCCAGGATCATTCAAACACATAGTCAGCTAAACCAAAAGCTTATGCACATAACCGGTCTATCATGACCAATAGAAATAGCAAAAGGAATACAAAAGATCATAAACAAAGCCTCTTGCGTGAGGCACCTGGGCTGACTTCAGAAAACTCGGGTTCTTTTCTTAAATTCCACTAAGGCTGGGGTTGAACGTCCCTTTGCTCACCTACATACATATAAATGAGAGTGAGCTAACGCCCAGTGAATAATATCAAAATAAAGAGGTTAATGAATGAAATTCGTTCATAAATGAACCATACTTATAATGTACATATTTGAACCACTATTCTCATTCACACCAAATTTACAAATCTCAACAAAGCAAAGCGACCTTAGATCCAACACATCATGTCCATATGCAAAACGACCTCAGGTCCAATTCTTATATAAAACAATACGACCTCGGGTCCATCTATACGAAACGACCTTTGGTCCAACCAACTCTCTATTCAAAACAACCTTTGGTACAATTCGAACACATCAAATGGCCTCGGGCCCAATTCAAACATATCAGGCGTATCAAACGGCCTCGGGCCCATTCTCTTTATATTCATATCCATGCATATTTCATATTCATGATCATGATCCCTTTCATTCAAACGGCCCTTGGCCCATCACGGTATTCCAACATATCAAATGACATATTCAAACGGCCTTTGGCCCATCTTTGCATTCATGTCTAACGGCCTTTGACCCAATCGTTCATATACGACAGCCTTTGGCCCAATCATTCATGTCCGACGGCCTTTGGCCCAATCATTCATGTCCAATGACCTTAGGCCCAATTCAGATATATCAAACATATCAATGGCAAACGGCAAATGGCAAACGGCAAACGGCCTTAGGCCCAATTCAAATCTATTAAACGAATCAAACGGCCTTATACAAATTAGGCATATAGAATACTCATTCATTTTTCAAATCAACAAATCCATGGAGCTTATACAGAAGTAGCATTCGGAAAGTAACATACTTGAAAATATATTTACTAAGATATTACTCACAGTGTTCTGCCGGTGGATTTGCCCTTGAGGTCGACCCTACACATTACATAACACATATGGGTCACAAACGATTCAATTCGTTCTTAATTCATACATTCCTCTTAGGCTCCTTTCTTATCATTCATTCACAATGCTCAATGCATGCCTAAGAGTGCTTAGAAATGAAAGAGAATGAATAACAAATTATAAAACCACTTTTCAAAATAGCTGAAACAGGGATCCCCGCTCGAGCATGGGTTCCGCTGCTCAAGCGGACCCCCATGGTCTGCAAAAGTACTAATTGTCTCATTTTTACACTCGAGCGTGGATTCAGGCGCTCGAGCCGAAGGTCACACTACATGGCTCCCCGCTCGAGCGGACATCAATGTCTGCAAAAGTTCTAGGAGCTCGCATTTCACGCTCAAGCGGCGCTTTCCCCACTCAAGCGGATATGCCAAATTCTGGGTTTTCTAGAATTGTTCTTCAAGTGCAAACTTGATGTTCAAAGGTCCAACATTCATATTTTTGGTCCAAAAACGTGGAAACACAATATATAGCACAAGGATATAAGCCATATGAGGCCAATTATTCAAAAATCACGGCCCAATTCTCAAATAAATCAACATTTCTTTTGTATAGTCAAATTCATACATATCAAACCTCATATAAGCTCCATATCTCCATTAACCAACATGCATGTAAATTTTGACTCCAATTCTATTCCAAATATTACAATTGACACTCATAATCATGAAACTCATAACAATCGTACATGCATGCAAGATTTGGTGCTCAATTCTATTTGTTCTACATAGTTCATGCTCAATATGCAAATGCATAGCAATTCTATGCATGCATGTACATATAAGCTTTAAATCCTTCAATTTCATTTCAATTTATGGTCTTGATCACCATCAAACCTTGAATTCACAAAACTACAAACTTAAGCTCATAAATCTTTGCTTAATTAGTTACCTAGGTGCTTCAATTCTCACAAATGGTAGTTAAACCTTGAGCCTAGCCTTCCACTCTCACAAACTTTGAGCCAAATACACAATTCTCCTTCTTCTCTCTCTAGAGCCAGCCTCTCCCTCTCTCTCTAGAGTGTGACTTCAATTTTGAGTTCAGCAAAAAATGAGAAAGATGAGTGTATATTGGCCTATTTATAGGCTCTCTTAATCATATTTGATTATAGCTAATTAATAGCACTTAATTAATTGTTCTGAATCTAATTATTTTGATCCCAAAAAATTTGTAATTAAATTTCACCGTAGGCTCTAAAAATTACACTAATCACAATGGCGTAATCAATTTCGGGTTCTGTGGCCGATAGGGCCATAAATTTAAATTCTAAAGCAGATAATCAAACAGATTTTCCTATGGTGAACAAATAGAAACTCAAAACCACATATATTCATATAAATGGCACTCAAAATCATATCAAATACATAATCACAATCATAATCAAGATTAATTAGCATAACATGGACCAGGGTTATCACAGGTACTAAGAAAAAGTAGGCATTATTTAAAAAAATTTCTTTCTTTATTTGTTAAGTCATAGTAATTCAAAGGCGATCTGCTTATTAATTATTATTCTCTCATGCCTCATACGTTTAACCATATTAATATGTATATATATTAGGGGTGGGCAACAGATATATCGATCTATCCAAACCAATTGAATCGAACCGATCCGTCGCATTCAGGACGGATGCATGATAACGAGCGGACGGTTGCAGATTGATTTTTTCTAATCCACCTAGTTTTAGACGAATGGTGGATTTGAGGTTTCTTTGGCCGCAACCGAACCGCCAAACTGCGAGCACCCCTAGTAATTCATAAGACTTTGTATTTTCAATTTGTTTAAATATTCTGTTTGTGTTTTCAATTGAAAAATAATTTCAATATTCTGTTGAATATATTTTGTTGAAAAAAAAATTTCAACTTGAATATATTTTTTGAATTAAAAAAATAAATGTATTATTTATCTTTATTTTTTGGTTTTTAAATCTTACTCTAAAAATAATAAATAAAAAAGATGATATATGTTGATTGGTTTTTGTTTTCAAAAACAAATATAAATGTAACAATATAAAGGCATATAATCTTTGCCACTTCTCTATTAGTGGTTTTGATAGTTTGAATTGTTTTTATATTTTAAGAATCACAAATTGTAATACTTTATGTGGATGAGGCATGCTGTGATTGTAATATGTGGATAAAGCATGCAGTGATTGTAATATTCTAAAATTTCAAACTTTCTTTCTTTGGATGAGGCATGCAATGATTATAATACTTTTTTAAGTCATTGATTGTAATATATATATATTTTTTTTTTTTTTTGAGAAAGTGCACAAATTGAATTATGTTGAAAATTTTTAAAATTTTAAACCACCAAACCGATTCGTATCCATCCGCCAATCCGCTCAATTCACATCCGTCGGATTGGCCGGTGGATGCGGATTGATTTTCTCCAATCTGCCAATCCATATTATATATATAAATATTACTCTCTCTCTCTCTTCCATAATAATAGTCCCTTTTAGAGATTCTTACTTTTTAGTAGGACATTTAATTATTATTTTGAAGTCAAATTAAAATATATTAATTTATTATATTGTTTATTTTATTCTCATTATTAAATATATTTAAAATTATTTTTAAAGAGTAGTTCTAGAATTCTTTAAAATTTTATATTTTGACTTTTCAAAATAGATAAATATTTGAAGATATCTAAAAGATGGATGAACAAATAATATGGAAAGAAAGGAGTAATAAAAAATGTGGGTGCAAAGTGGTTTATATATATTAGAGTAATGTTAGAAATTTTAACGCTATGTTTGGTTAGAGGATTTAGAAAGAGATTAGGAAAGGAAAAAAGAAAAGATAAGTGAAATGTAAATAAAATATATTTATATTTCACTTAATTTCACATACCTTTTCTTTTTTTCTTTTTCAAATTTCTCCCAAAATTCTCTAACCAAACACAGCGTAAAAATTCTACCAAATATCTGATATAAGTGTGAGACCCACATAATATGAATTCTACATATAAAACATTTAATAAATATTTTGATAAAACTTATTTGGTAGAACTATTTGGTGAAAAATTATACAAACTTATTTGGTTAAATGTTTTATATGTAGAATTCATAAATTTTTATTTGGTTTGTATTTAGAAATATAATTTTTGAGAAAAAAAAAATTTAAAATTTGTTTGGTTAAAAATTTTTGAAATTTTTTTTTAATTATTTTTTTTTTCTACTACACACATCAATCAATTATTTTTTCTCTCTCATCTCTTTCTCACATCTTACACATCAATCAATTTTTTTTTTCTCACACCCATCTATTCAACAACAAAAAAAAAAATAAAATTAAATCATTCCAAATTCCAAAACTCCAAAACCATTCTCAAAACATACAACCAAATAAATTTTCAAATTTTATAAACTCTTTCTAAAAAATTATTTCACAAATACATTTGGTCCTAGTATTTCTCTGATCATATGAAAAGTGGACAGAACACTGAGATTAAAAACCAGTTTAGAGTACTTCAATAAAGATTTAATTTTATTTATTTTAATTATGAAATTTATTATACCACAAACAAAACTTCTCCTCCTTTGTGCACTCATATGTTTAGTGGATTCTTTTGCTCCTATCCCCCTCTCCTTTATTGATGTATCTTTTGCTCCTTTTCCTCCTCTCCTTTATTGATGTATTATCCTCTTAGTTTAACCGTTATTGATATATTATTCTCTTAGTTCATCAATATGGTTTCCTGCTTGTTGCTGATTATCAATATGGTTTCCTACTTTTTGCTAACCGACTTGTTGCTGATTATCAATATGGTTTCCTATTTTTTGCTAGCCGACTTGTTGCTGATTATCAATATGGTTTCCTACTTTTTGTGAACCTATTTGTTTCTGATTATCAATATGGTTTCCTACTTTTTGCTATCAAAAAAATACGTTTAGTGGATTCACATTTCTTTCAAAAATGGGTGTTGTACGGGAAAGAGATTCTCCTTCACGTATAATCCTGTTGATCAAGCCTATGTTCCTCTGCACGTCGTCGTTCTAACACCTGAAAACACCAAGTGAGCTGGCCGGCAGGTGTGTGCCGGAAACCTCTCCGATGCCTAAGTCAGTAAGCAAGAAATAGGCAAAAGCTCAATGTAGTCAGGGAGTAAAAGTTGCATTACCTCTTCTCAGGTGATATTGGTGAACTTATATAGGTTTCGAGTGGCACGATCCTAGTAGGACTCTAACTCCTCCATGTAGAGTCCTCCTAGGATTCAAATTCCTGGAAGATAATGCTTATCCTCCAACACCCCCCTCACTGCTTAAACCAAGTGAGATGGTCCTTCTATGGTCGAACTCCAAATGACCGGAGTAACTGTTAGTTCGGCCTTACTTCTCTCTCTTACCTCGGCTTTACCATGCTAAGGCCGAGCTAGACATAAGGGAGTTAAGCCGAACTATATTCAGAGTCATAGCTTACCTCGGTTTCCCACATGCTACGACCGAAGTAATCAATGAAGACCGAACTACCCACCGCTGTACTAAACAGGAAGGTATGATCAACTTATAGTTCGGCTCTTCTTTCCCTCGCTTCTACTCCGGTTCCTCATGCTAAAACCGGGCTATCCGTAGAAGTGTCGAGCCGAACTATCTTAAAATGGTCCCGCAGAAGCTTCTCTTGTACTCAGGTTAGAAGACGCGACGGGACTAATCCAATACGCTAAAACCGAACTACACCGTGCTCATCTTCCAACCGGACTAACCGTAGTACCCCTTTGACCGGTGTACCCAATATCTTTCGTATTTGGGCCTATCTAGGCCCAACTCCCAACTCGGCCCAATTTAGTATAAATTACCCTCTCAATTGCCCCTTAATTCCATCTGCAAAGCATGATAGGGATTACTCGTCTTCCGGCCGAGCTACAGTTTCAATCACTCCAGCCGAGCTAAGACCCAGTTAACTTATCCGGCCGAGCTAAAAACTATTTAGCCTATCCAGCCGAGCTAAACTTGAACCGTACTGTGCGCGTCCGGTCAAACACGTCTCTTCAGTTTGCAGAAACTGAACCGCTCAGTATTCCAATGACACGTGGCAGGTTTTGATTGGCTATCCCCAGCTGTAACGCCGCCCTCGTACTTCACACTTTTTGAACAGTTCCCGCCAGAAGTCCTTTCACCTTTCTATCTAAACAAAACACCCTTTTCCATTTTGAATTCACCCTCATTCTCACTGTTCATCCTCTCTCTTGCTCGAGTTCTTACTGCTTTCAAGCTTGCTGCGTTGGTGCTTCCCACTCTTGCTCTCATCCTCCAGTTTTCTTCCTCTCCACCTGGTAAGTACCTCAAATCCGCTTTGTTTTTTGCATTTGTATACTCTTCAATCCATACCTTCTTATTTCTATTTTTGAAAAACACATTTCTGCTTCCATATGTGTTGTTTCTGAAAAACTTAGCCATAGAACATATGAATGCACACAATAAACATGTAGAATACCGATTTTGATCCAAAATCACGAAGCGACCGGACTAGGACACTGTTTTTGGCATATACGAAGACTTAGGTAAACTGGAACCGAACTAGCACTTGTACACAACTGTAGTCTCAATAGAATCTTCTGATGTACCATAGCCCACATAAACGAACCGAAATAAGTGCGAACCTAGATAACCAGCAACTCGGTCATCAACCGAGCTAAGCCTTCGGGGCCAAGCCAGCTTTCTGAGTTTCTAAACCGAACTCAGAAAGCTGCCCCTTGATGCTCAGCCGGAATAACCAACCTCGTAGGTAGAACCGAGCTAACGAAAACATCCTGCTGAACCGAGATAACATGCTCCTTATTGAAACCGAGGTAGATCCCGTAGCACCATATATAACCGAAGTAAGACTTCCCTGCCCTGTTTTGTTTTTATAGCACGGTCGATGATCTGTGCTTAACACCTTATTTTTCCACTTTGCAGACTTAGGTTGCCCAGATACTTCTTCTCCGCGCTCAACCGAGCTCCCGAGCACCAATTCTCAGCCGGACTAATTTATTTTGATAAGTTATACCATAAATGGGGAAGTACAGATTTTTGGTAGAAACCCCAGGCGGCTTAGCCGAATTCAGAAAGGATTACCGTATTCCAGCCGATGTAAACCTTATTTTAGCCGAACAAGACGTTGACCCATGGGGCAACGAAGGTTTTGTCCCCTTTACCCTCCAATCAATAATAGAGACCGGACTTAGATTCCCAGTCCAACCCTTAATTTCTGAATTTTTAAGACAAACCAGACTATGTCCCACCCAGCTGTCCACCAATACATACCGAATAATAATGGGTATAGCCGCACTGAACCATCAAACCGGTCTGAACCTTGGTTTAGCCGAAATACTCCATCAATACTCCATAGGATCCAAGAACGACGGCTGGTGTTATTACTTGAGAGTACGCCGTGGCCGAGAAAAAATAATTAAGGATACACCGAACAAAGACCTGAATGATGATGATTTCTTCTGGGTATCTGGGAACTTTGAAGACCTTCAAGCCCAGATTCCTGGCTGGAGAATAAACTGGAAACAAGGAGAGCCCGGTATACATACCTCGGTTGCATTCCATTTTCATCATTCGTTTTTTCTCTTTTTTTTTTATTTCGGCGTTGTACTCTGGACCGAACTAACACTTGTTTTCTCTTTGCAGATAAAGCCCATCTCCTCTCAAACTATAACTACCCCAACCTCGGTTCCCTGCGCGCCGCACTACGAGTTCGGGAAAGAAGTTGGGCTAAACTTCTCAAATTCGAACCAACTTACCGATACTCCGGTCGCCGAAAAGCAAAGGTGACTGACTTCATGCTTGAAGAAGCACCGGAACCAGACCCAAACTTGCCGCAAATCATCTTGGTGCCATTAACCGCCGAACAAGAAATGGCAAAGAAGAACAGGCTGAAGGCCCTTTTAACCGAGACAACACCAGCCGAGGTACCACAAACCGGTCGAACAACTGAGACCGTGGTAGCTCTTCCGTCGCAACAACCATCCTTATCTCGCCAACGCAAGCGTGCCCGGACTAGCCAAACCGAGCAACAACTTGTTGATGAGGACGAGATCGTTCAACCACCAATCCAGCCTCCCAGCCCCCAGCCAAGAATCCAACCGGAGCAGTCCAACCGTGCTACCTCTTCCAAGTGGGTTCCAGAGCTGTCCTTCAACAACCGAGATATCCAGGAGACTGACTCGGTTGTTGCGGAGAAGGACCACTTGATGGCTTTCAACTTAGCCAAAAGTGTGTGCCTCCCCAAGGACATGGAGCACCACTACAAACAGCTTAACACCGAGCTGAAGTCAATCCGGTCGTCTACAAAGTCTATGATCCTGGTAAACATCTTTCTTCTTTCTATGTGAATTTTTTCAAACTTTGAGTCCGGCTAACGTCACTTCTCCCTTGCAGGCCATCCAGAAAAATCATGTTACTCACAGGAAGGTCATGGAACTTAGGCGAATTACCAGGGAAGCCATGGCGGAAGCCGAAGTAAAGAGGGCCGAGCTGGAGGAGGCCAAAAAGCAACTGGCCGAACTCCAGGCAGAAAATGATCGGTTGACCGAAGTTGCAAATTCGGTTGAAGCCGAAAAAAAGAAGGTTGCTGCCAAAGCGAAGGACAAGTACCTGCGCCTTCTGGCCAGGATCGAAAAGCAGAAAGGCGCCGAAATAAGCCAGCTGAAGGAGGACGTCAAGGAAGCCAAGAAACAAGGCTTTAAAGATGCTGAGGACGCATACACCCTCCAGTGCAACGCCGCCAAGGACTTATTCTTTAAGTGCGGTTGGAGGAGTGCTGTGGAGAAGCTCGGCTGCGGGGCTGAGACCGAGGTTTATAATGCTCCGGCTTGTGTTATTCCGGCCTCGCTCTCGCAGTACGCTGCCGATCTGCAGAGGCAATTTCTCGAAGGCCAAGGCTCTGATGAAGATGATGATGAGGAGTCTGATGAAGATGAGCAAACTCTTACCCCAGCTGTCAACGAACAATCAAACAATCAGGCAGTTCGGTTGGAGCCGGTCATTGAGGACTTAACTGACGAGCTGCTGGTTGACAACACACAGCCAACAGAAACCGAAGTTCAAGCCGAGACCGAGCTCCTAGATCAAACCGTTCTCCCAGTTGATACCGGGCTCCCAACAAGTGATGATGCGGAATTCGATGCCGAGCTGGATGATCTTCTCCGCTGATTTTTCGTTTCTCTTCTTTTGTTCTGAACTTTTGTAACCGGGCTGTGGCTCCCAAATTTGTACTTGGTTTGCGTTTGCACTTTTAATGAAAATTTCTTGAACTTTTATTCCGGTTTTGTGTGTGTATGCTCATACTTGCAGTGAATTTTTCATTAACTGTGATCTCGGTCTAACTATCTAACTTGCTAGCCAACCACTCTTTAGCCGATATAACTCACTTCGGCTCAAGAGTACACAGTTTGTTTAATCCTGCCAGCAACTCTTCAGCCGGTATAACTCACTTCGGCTCAAGAGTACAGAGTGTTGGTTTAATCCAGCCAACCACTCTTCAGCCTATACCCATACTTCGGCTGAAGAGTACAGAGTGTTGGTTTAATCCAGCCAACCACTCTTCAGCCTATACCCATACTTCGGCTGAAGAGTACAGAGTGTTGGTTTAATCCAGCCAACCACTCTTCAGCCTATACCCATACCTCGGCTGAAGAGTACACAGCGTTGGTTTAATCCAGCCAACCACTCTTCAGCCTATACCCATACCTCGGCTGAAGAGTACACCGTGTTGGTTTAATCCAGCCAACCACTCTTCAGCCATGCTCATACTTCGGCTGAAGAGTGCACCATGTTGGTTTAATCCAGCCAACCACTCTTCAGCCATGCCCATACTTCGGCTGAAGAGTACACAGTGTTGGTTTAATCCAGCCAACCTCTAAGTTGGTTTTTCCAGCCAACTCAGAATAAAGTGTTTGGTTATTCCGGCCAAACGTCCTGCAGCCTGGATCCTTATCCTGGGCTTAGGATGGGTGTTGGTTTAATCCAGCCAACCTCTAAGTTGGTTTTTCCAGCCAACTTAGAATATAGTTTATACTGCACCTAACTCATCAAAACTGTCTTTTACAGAAAAATGAACAACCATGCTGAAAAGAATCGACTTGTTTTATTGAGAAAGGAAAAAAAGTTTCACATGCTTGAAAGGAAAAAAGCTAAAAATAAAACAATTTAAGATTGGCAGTGTTCCATGGCCTTGGGATTGTTTTGCCGTCCTTGTCTTCCAAGTGGTATGCCCCTTTGCCTGCTAAGCCGACCACTTTGTAAGGTCCTTCCCAATTCGGTCCCAACTTGCCATCTCCTGGAATCAGGGTGTTTCCCATCACTTTGCGAAGTACCCAATCACCGATCTTGAACTGTCTTGGATGCACCGTTTTGTTGTACTTTCTAGACAACTCTTGTTGGTAGGAGGCGATGTGAACCAAAGCTCTGTCTCTTCTTTCTTCCGCGAGATCAAGTTCTAATGCTATTGCTTCGGCGTTTAAGTTTGGATCGAAGTTTTCACTCCGAATTGTGGGGAGACCAACTTCTAATGGGATGACTGCTTCCATGCCGTAAGCTAAGGAGAATGGTGTTTCTCCTGTTGATCGCCGAGGCGTGGTGCGGTAGGCCCATAAAACATGAGGGAGTTCTTCTGCCCACTTGCCTTTAGCTTTCTCTAGTCTTTTCTTCAGTCCATCCAAGACTACCTTGTTTGAAGCTTCTGCTTGTCCATTCGCTTGGGGATACGCCGGTGTAGAATTGTAGAATTCTATCTTGTACTCCTCACAAAAGCCTCTGAAAATTTTATCGTCGAACTGCGTGCCGTTGTCTGGGATCAGTGCTTTTGGTATGCCGAAGCGAGTGATGATGTTCTGCCAGAAAAACTTCTTCACATCTTTTTCCTTGATTGACGCCAAGGCTTCTGCTTCCACCCATTTTGTGAAGTAGTCTGTTGCCGCAAGAAAGAACTTCCTGTTGCCTGGTGCTGTTGGGAGCGGTCCCACTATGTCTAAGCCCCACATTGCGAAAGGCCATGGACTAGTGAGAGGTAGAAGTTCTCTGGCCGGTTGGTGTATTTGATGCGCAAACTTCTGACACTTTTCGCATTTTTTGACATACTTCTCCGAATCCGCTTGCATGTACGGCCACCAGTATCCTTGTGAAATAGCTCGGTATGCCAATGATCGTCCTCCTTGGTGGCTGCCACATACACCCTCATATATTTCGAACAGGAATGCTTCCACTTTGCTGGGGTGCACACACTTTAAGTAAGGTCCTGTGAACGACTTCTTGTATAATGCCAAGGATGGAGAGAGCCAAAATCGCTGCGACTTTGCTCTGATTCTGTTGGCTTCTTTCTTGTCTTCTGGTAAGATGCCGTCTTTCAGGAACAAGACGATAGGATCCATCCAAGAAGGACCTAGATCGGCGCAGCATACTTCTTCTGCCTCTGGGTCTTCGATACTTGGTCTAAGCAGGTAGTCGATGAATAGAGGATGTGGGATGGAGGTATCTGCCATTGAAGCGAAACCCGCTAGCTCGTCTGCTCTGCTGTTCTCCTCCCTGCCGATCTGTTCTATCCTCACCACTTCAAACTTTTTGATTTCGGTTCTGATCAGCTCTTGGTACTTAGCCATTCTGTCATCCTTTGCCTCATAGTCACCAGATATTTGGTTTACCACCAGCTGTGAGTCGCTGTAAACCATTAGCTCGGTGGCCTTCATGTAGAATGCCGATTTGAGACCTGCAAGAAGCGCTTCATACTCTGCTTCGTTGTTTGATGCTGGGAAGCCAAGGTTGATTGCCTGCTCCACTACCAGGCCGTCTGGAGAGATGAGGACTATGCCAAGTCCTGCTCCATGTCGGTTGGATGCTCCATCTACGAAGAGCTTCCACATCTCCCCAACGAACAACTTCCAACAAGTGGAGGGATCGGATGATGCCTTGGGATCTTCTATGTTGCTGATTTCTTCTTCTAAGTCCAGGCCTGCTGCTCGCCCCTTGTCATCTTGTTGCACCAAGTTTTTCTTTGTTGGCGAGTCCGGACTTGGTATAGCATGGTTTATTTCTTCCTTGTTTGTATTACTCCGGTCTGCCTTAGGACTTGGCTGAGTAACCAATACCAGGGGTTGCGTTATTCCGACGTCAATTTCCGTCCCTAGTTCGGTTGAGTCAGTCAGGTCGACTGGGCAGATATGATGACTCCCAGGAGTGAACTCTGCGACAAAATCCGCCAATGCTTGAGCTTTTATTGCGGTTCTAGGTTGGAACTTGATGTCGTATTGTCCCAACTCTACTGCCCACTTCAGAATTCGCCCAGAGAAGTTCGCCCTTTCAAACAAAGCCTTTAGTGGGAAGGCTGTGAGGACGACAATGGTGTGAGCGTGAAAGTAGTGTGACAGTTTCCTTGAGGCCATCATCAAGGCCAATGCCAGTTTCTCCAGTGGAAAATACCTTATTTCGGCACCCAGCAGTGTCTTGCTAACATAGTAGATGGGCAGATGTTGGACTCCTTCTGCACGGACCAACACCGCGCTGATTGCGTGCTGTGAAACTGCCAGGTACAGGAAGAGTTCTTCTCCAGGAATTGGTGTTACAAGTAGTGGCGGAGAAGACATGTATTCCTTCAAGCTTTCTAGAGCCCGGTCACATTCTTCGTCCCACTCAAACTTGGCCTTGAGGGCATGAAAAAATGGTCGTAGCCTGTCTGACGATCGGCTAATGAACCGATTGAGCGCGGCTGCCATGCCGGTGAGATGCTGTACTTCTTTTACTGAGTTTGGTCTCTCCAGATCTTGAATTGCCTTGATCTGAGAAGGATCTGCTTCTATACCTCGGTTGGTCACCAAGAAGCCTAAGAATTTGCCTGATCCTACTCCGAATGCACACTTCGACGCGTTGAGGCGTAACTTATGCTTCTTCAGAATCGCAAACATCTCGCTTAGGTCCTTGAGGTGGTCATTTTCATCCTTGCTCTTGATCACCATGTCGTCGATGTAAGCTTCCATTGTTCTGCCTAACAACGGCTCAAACATCTTGGTGACCATTCTTTGGAATGTCGCCCCAGCGTTCTTTAGGCCAAAGGGCATGACCTTGTAGCAGTAGAGTCCTCTTGGTGTGGTGAAAGATGTGACCTCCTGGTCCGGTTCATGCATTGCGATCTGGTGGTAGCCTCTGTATGCATCCAGGAAGCTTAGTCGGTTGTGCCCCGCCGCCAGGTCTACCAGTTGGTCAATCCGTGGTAGAGGAAAGCTATCTTTAGGGCATGCTTTGTTGACAGCTTTATAGTCGACGCAGACGCGCCACTTGCCATTCTTCTTTGGCACTACGACTGTGTTGGAGATCCATCTGGGGTAGTGCACCTCTCTAATTGCCCCTGCTTGCAACAAGTTTCCCACTTCTTCCGCCACTATCTCGGCGTGGTGGAGTGCCGATCTGCGGGTGCGCTGAATGATTGGCCTGGCAGATGGGTGGACATTGAGTTGGTGGCAGATGAAGTTGGGATCAATGCCTGGCATGTCGTATGGAGTCCAGGCAAACACTTCGATGTTAGAGGTCAAAAATTCCAAGACCTCTAACCTCTCAGCGCTGGACAACGACGAACCGAGCAGAAAGAACTTATCCGGGTTCTTTTCATCTATTCTGACTTCCACCAAGTCTTCCACCGCTTTCTGGCTTGCTGCTTTGCCGACGTCTGCGAATAGTTCATTACTCTCCGGTTCTTCCACCGAATGAACATACCCCTTCGCAGCGCGGCTTCCGTTCACTGTAACGAAACATTGCTTGGACATGATTTGGTCTCCATAGACTTCTTCTATTGCTCCGGTGTCGTTTGGGAACCGCATCACTTGGTGGTAGGATGACGCCACCGAGCGCATGGCATGCAGCCATGTTCTGCCCAAGATGATATTATAGGTGGATGGGACCTTTAACACCCAGAACTCAACTTGTTTCGTCACACTCCCTGCTCTGACTGGAAGGATGATCTTGCCAACTGGCCATTCTGGCATCGAGTTAAATCCAATCAAGGGTGACACTGCAGGTGCTAAGTCTTTATCTTGCAGCTTCAATTGTTTGAACGTCTCATAGTACATGATTTCGCACGAACTACCCTGGTCAATCAGAATCCGCTTGACATCAAAATCCTTGACTCGGAGAGTGACGACCAGGGCATCATTGTGGGGGCAATATATTCTGTCCAAGTCTTTATCCGAAAAAGACATAACATTTGTGGCCTCTGTCCTCCCCTTCTTGACGACGGGTTGGGCACTTAGTACCTCCCTCAAGTGCTCAGCCTTTTTGATCGAACCTCTGAGCTCACATACACGCTCAGGTTCGAAAACTCCATGTATAACATTGATGGTACCTTAAGGTGGAACATCGATCGGCATCCCATTGGGGTTATTACGGTCCTGGGGGGCCGGCTGTGCCCCTCCTTCAATGTATTTGTCTAAGTGGCCTGCCGCCACCAACTCCTCCAAGTGCTGCCTCAATGGGGTGCAGTTCTCAGTTCGGTGCCCCTTTTCTTTGTGGAAGGTGCACCGTGATCTGTCGTCATAGTCCTTCTGTGCCTCGCCTAGCTTGGCTGGCCACTTGACGAAAGGCTCGTCTCGAATCTCGCTAAGTATTCAGTAGATCGGCTTTTTGAAGACCGTGGTGATGGCAGTGCGGACTCTCAACCATCTTTCATCCCGGTCTTCTCCGTTGTCCCGTCTACCATGCCCGTTTTTGTTCGGCCGATTTACCGCATTGACCTTTGCTGAGGCCTTCTTTTCTGGTGCTGCGGTCGTGCCAGACTTTGCTTTGGCACGGGCGCCATCCTCTTCCACCCTGATGTGCTGATGCACTCTTTCCATCAGGGCTTCCATGGTAAGAGGTGGCGTCATGGTTATAGAATCCCTCAGTCTGTTCCCAACTGGGAGTCCTCTTTTATACTGCGCAATGGCGAGATTGGTTGGGCAGTCCCCAATCTGGTTGAATGTCTCCCAGTAGCGACTGTTGTATGATCTTAGGGTCTCTTTCTCGCCCATGTCGATGGAGAGTAACTGGTCGATCTCCACTGGGGTTTTAGTGTTTGTTCTGAATCTTGTGACAAATGCTTCTGCCAATTGCGCCCAGGAGGCTATGCTGCCCTCTGGGAGTTTCTCAAACCAAGTCAAGCCTAGGTCACCAAGGCTTGAGGGGAATAGGATACACATTAAGGCCTCGTTCCGCCGGTATACAGCCATGACCTGGCGGAAGTGGCTTAAGTGCAAGTAGGGATCCGTCTTTCCCTCGTATGTAGTGAACTTCGGCTGTAGAAAGCCTGATGGAAGAGGCGCGTTCTCAATCGCTGGGACAAACGGTGAGGTTTGCAGCCTCGCCAATACCTTGTCCGTCGGTTCGTAGGCCGGGCGCGGTTGTGGCATTCCAACCTCGACGCTTCCATGCGTCCGAGGAGCCAACCGCTGTAGGGCAGAAACTCTATGTGGATCACGTGCCCTGGCGTCCTCCCTGCATCGTGCCTTTTCCTCTAGCACGGTTCGTAGGTCGGACGATCTGGGCATCTCGGTCTGTCTGGACCTGGTCTGGTGCGTATGCGAAGGCCAGTAAGTGCTCCCTTCCGTGTAAGACCTCACAGATCTCGCCCTCTCAGACCTGGAGTGACGAGTTCTGGAAGATCTTGATTGCGTATCGCTTGTCCTGAGGCTTCTGTCTTCTGCTTGGGAGGGTGTAGGATTCCTACTACGACCCTCTGAGTGGCGAGGGGGCGTCTTGTGTGTGCGCCCCTCTCCTGTCGCCACTTCTTTTCCTTTCAGCTGGTGTTTGAGAGATTCCATGTCTGCCGCCATACGTCGTATCAATTCGTCTTGTGCTTTGACGCGATCCTCCAAAGCCTGAGGATCAACCCTGCGCCTTTGCCTTTCTGGGCTTTGCGAACGAGAGGGATGGGGGCTGTTATTCCTCCTTCGTCCCCTTGCATCTCTCCTGGAATTTTGCCTTTGTGGTTCCAGGTTCGCCATGGGAGGGACCAAAGGTAAGCCCTCGCGCCTTGCACCTCCATCTGGAGTTTGTCCGTCAATGGCGGACTGAGGCAGTTCTTCGTTGTTCGCCATCGAATTTTGAGAGAAAAAGCTTGATCAAAAGGTTGTTCTTGTCTGTTCTTCCCACAGACGGCGCCAATTGTACGGGAAAGAGATTCTCCTTCACGTATAATCCTGTTGATCAAGCCTATGTTCCTCTGCACGTCATCGTTCTAACACCTGAAAACACCAAGTGAGCTGGCCGGCGGGTGTGTGCCGGAAACCTCTCCGATGCCTAAGTCAGTAAGCAAGAAATAGGCAAAAGCTCAATGTAGTCAGGGAGTAAAAGTTGCATTACCTCTTCTCAGGTGATATTGGTGAGCTTATATAGGTTTCGAGTGGCACGATCCTAGTAGGACTCTAACTCCTCCATGTAGAGTCCTCCTAGGATTCAAATTCCTAGAAGATAATGCTTATCCTCCAACACCCCCCTCACTGCTTAAACCAAGTGAGATGGTCCTTCTATGGTCGAACTCCAAATGACCGGAGTAACTGTTAGTTCGGCCTTACTTCTCTCTCTTACCTCGGCTTTACCATGCTAAGGCCGAGCTAGACATAAGGGAGTTAAGCCGAACTATATTCAGAGTCATAGCTTACCTCGGTTTCCCACATGCTACGACCGAAGTAATCAATGAAGACTGAACTACCCACCGCTGTACTAAACAGGCAGGTATGATCAACTTATAGTTCGGCTCTTCTTTCCCTCGCTTCTACTCCGGTTCCTCATGCTAAAACCGGGCTATCCGTAGAAGTGTCGAGCCGAACTATCTTAAAATGGTCACGCAGAAGCTTCTCTTGTACTCAGGTTAGAAGACGCGACCGGACTAATCCAATACGCTAAAACCGAACTACACCGTGCTCATCTTCCAACCGGACTAACCGTAGTACCCCTTTGACCGGTGTACCCAATATCTTTCGTATTTGGGCCTATCTAGGCCCAACTCCCAACTCGGCCCAATTTAGTATAAATTACCCTCTCAGGTGTTATGGGTTTGTATTGACGTTTATGTTTATTGCTCTCTCTCTCTCTCTCTCTCTCTCTCTCTCTCTCTCTCTTCCCAAAGTCCATCCTCATTTTCTCTCTCAAGCAATAGGCCTCACCTCCCCTCTACTTTTTAGCAGAGTTTCTCTGTAGGTGTTCCTCCTCCTCCACCATCTTCCTCTCTCATTGTCTTATATATATATATTATGTTGACAAGCTGCCATTGGCTCATGTCTTAGGCGGCTTTGTTAGGCTAAACTTATCAAAATTATTAGTTAATACTTGCAAAACTTAAATTTGGATAATTTGTTTTGTATTATGGTTTGATTTTGGTAATGTTTCATTAAATTTATGGAAGCCATCTAGTTAAAAACTTGCCTGATGATTGATATAGTGTATTTTCGTACTTTATAAATTTGATTTCAGATGGCAATTTGGACACCCATTCTATATCTGAACCAATCGAATCTGTCAACTAAGGAATGCCTTCTAGGCCTCTTAGTCAATCCTTTTCTGGAACTCTTCCTGAAACCCTAATCCAGGGTATTCATATATCTGAACATCAAATTCCCCATCGTGTTTATGAAACCAGAAGGCCTGAGAGCCAAACTGCTAGTGATATGAATTTTGAAATTTAATGGATTTTACACCAGGAAGTGGAATTAGAAAACAATTAAATCAGGATTTTATGCAAAATAAATATCAAGAATTTAGGTTATGGTAATTTAATAACCATACCCAATATGAACTTCAACAGTTAAAAAACCAGTATTATTATCATCTTGAGAGACACCAAATTCTTAGATATTTTCCCGAATGGTATTATGAATATAGTATAGTTATGGATCTAATTCCAGACCAGCAGCAAATTAATGTCTTGGAAAATATCCAAAGGACATGGACAACAGTTAATGGTCAAGCCATAGTATCTGTTCATCCTCCACCACAGCCTTTAGAGTTAGCCCCTAGTGATGTCTCTCATCAACCACTAGTCATCACAGCTTATGTGGAAACTCCAACCAGAATGGCTCAAAAAGAGACTTTACAGATTAAAGATATTGTACCATTAATAAAATAGAATAATTATACTAATTTATGTTTTCAAACAATTGGCAAACAATTAATCAGAATTTAGGAAACAATTGAAACTTTTAAAAATCGTCAATTAGTTCCGTCTCTAGCCTCTACTCTTTAACCTGTAAACATAAAACCACCAGTAGAAGTAACCAACTTCAGGCTACGTTCTACCAATCAGGATAATGAATTCATGGATACCCTATTGAGAAAAATGACTGATTTAAACTTGGGCAAATCAGCACCTAGCGATAGCTCTATTCATATGTTGTCTACTCAAAATCCAAAATTAAATCAGAAGGATGAAGAAATTACTCCTTCTCTCATTTATGGGATTCAGAATAATTTTCAAGATATGCAATCTGTAAATCGTACTGTCTTCCCCAAACAAACAGGAAGAACAACCTTAACAGGATCTAGTCGGTATTATTATCATAGACCTACTTGTAGACACCCCATTTTTGACCGTCCTCAAGACTTGGACGTCATCGTTTGAACACTCGATGATCATCCATGTTTGTGTTCGTTTTGAGTTCCCAAAGGTCTCGGCTGCGCGCCTTGCCTCAAGATCTCTCAACTTGTTTGTTTTGTGCTTGGTTGTGGACCAAACACTTGTGTTTTTGCTTCTGAAGGAAGAGGGTGGCTTGTTGGCCATCCCCTTAACCCATCGGCCAAGGCATGAAGCCATCGGCCTTGTTTTCTTGCCATCGGCCAAAAGTGTTGGCCGATCAGCACATTATTTGGTCGGCCGGCACTTATGTTGGTCGATCGGCCATGTTTTCTGGCCGAACCCTGTTCATCTGCTTTATGCAGATATTTTATGCCAGCTGTCACAGCTGGCATGCACAATTCACACCCTTCATACACGTGTATGGAGGGATTTGTCCCTTGGCGCAGCTTCCTCAAGAAGCTTTGCTTTTGGTTCTCTATAAGAGAAAGCCATCTCCTCCCTCCTCAAGGGTTCAGAAAATTGAGTCTTGAGGGATAGATATACTTTTGTATCTATTCTTCTTTGTTTAGCCTTGTTTTGTACTCAAAAGTGTAGTATTGTCTTACTATTGTACACAAACACACACTAGAACACCATCCTCTTGGAGCTGAGGTCCCTTGAGGTTGATTTCAGAGTTCTTGGGTTGGTTTGAGCTTGGAAAACCTGCTGGAGCCTTGTTCTTGAAAGTGTTCTTCAAGGGGAGCATTCTTGCTTTTAATACCCCTTTCTTGCTTAAGCTTTTAGACCTTCTTGCTTATTGTTTTAGGCTTAACTCTAAACTACAATAAGTTCTAATTTTTTATTCTTCAGATCTTTGTTTAATATCACTTTTTGATTTAGGGTTGTTTCCCTCCTCTTAGGCCTTGTTTTAGGCCATCCCTTTTGGCTCTTGTTCTTGGCTTTGCATGACCTTCCTACCACTAAAATCTAGAGAATTTTCAGTGGTGGGAAGGTGGTTTTGGAGTCCTAAATAGGAGAGGGTCATCCCCTCTCCTTGTTGCCTTGTATGCTAGTATAAATGGCTTATATTGGTAGCATGTTTGCTTAGCTTGTTTTAGCTCCATTGCAGCAAGTATTTGGTGTTATTTTGTCATGTTTTACCTCTGTCTAAGGTTGGTTTAATGGCTTCTTGCATACACCATGTACTTGTCTTGTAATCCTCTCTATTGCCTTAACATGCATCTTGTGTTTAGACCATCATGCTTGCATATTTTGGCTCGACTCCATGAAGCTTTTAGCCTTGTTGTAACATGCTTAAGCTCTGATTTGAGTTGTTTTGACCATATATGCCATGCTTTGTACAGCCATAAGGCATTCTAGCTTGTTAGCCTTAAGTGTCCAAGTCACTAGCATGCTTTACTTGGACCATTTCAATGATTTGGCATCATTTGTTATACTATTTCAGTCCATGTTTCATGCTCAAACACTTGCACTTGTCACTCCTTTAATGCTTTAAAGAGTTGATGTTTTATGCCTCATGAATGGGTCATTGTGTATGCCATCATGTTTAGGTCTTTGGGATGCCATCTAAGTGGGTTTTTGGTCTTGTTTTACCATGCCATAACTCTGTTTTTCATTGCTTAAGTCATGCCATGTTTTGTTTTGATAGGTGTAGTGTAACACCTCTTTTGTAGCCTTGCATGCCTCATGCTTTTGGCCCTTTGTTCTAGCATGTTTTGGCCTCAGTCCTTGCATGTTTTGGCCTCAGTCCTTGCATGTTTTGGGCTTACTTTGGCATGCTTTAGGACTGTTTTGGTTCACTTTGGCCATTTGCATCATGTTTCACATAGCCATGATTTAAGTCCCTTGGCTAGTCTTAAGCTTTGGGCTTTCTTGCATGCTTTGCTTATGTACTTTGGTTGGTTTGGCACCTTTCCATGCATGATTTCAGAGCTTACAATATATGTTACATGTCCATATTTGTCCACTTTTAAGTGCTCTTGAAAGTTGCCCTCTTATGCCTAGGTAATAGGCCAATTGGTATGCATGTTTGTATGTACCTTTGTCTTCATTTCCATAGCATTTTGGCCACTGATTTGGGCATGTTTGAGAGTAGCCCATTTTGGTTTAAGTCCATCTTACCATGTTGTTGCATGCTTGTTTCATTTTGCATGTTGTTGCATGCTATGCATGTTTGCATATTTAGGTTGTATGCCTATTGCATATTGTATGCTTGCATGCTCATGTTGCATTAGATTTGTATCATGATTAAGTTGTTTGCATGCTTGCTTGCATGCTTAGGTTGCATTGCATTATGTGTGCATTCCCTTGCCTCTTGATCAAGCATGATAGAGGTTGGGGCCCCTTATGTGTTTTGTGCATTTCATTTGATATTGAATTGCAAACTTGGCTTCTTTGGCCATCATGCATTGGAATGCGTGATTGATGGTCCGAGGGTCGAGAACTACACTCCTTTGAGTCTTAAACATGATAAGGGGTGTGGTGCAAACATTGTCTTGTAAATGCATTGCCATGCTCTGTTTGTTCTCTGCTGCAGCAACAGGAGCAGTCTGCAGAAAGAAATGGTCGACCGACCATATTCAGTGCCGATCGGCTAACTATTTTTGGCCAAGAGCATTATATTTGGTCGATGATCAATTTCCCATGGCCGATGGCCTCATCTGTTGGCCGATGGCCTCTCAGCATGCCCACAGGGTGGTTCAGAAGTGTCACAGAAGTTGGCACAGTTTCCAGAGGTACAGAGCAGTGCAAACAGAGGCAACATAAAGCATGGTGATGGATTTCCGAGCGAAGCCGTCCGAGCATGCATTCATCTCTCGTCTCGAGGCCATTTCAGTGTTTTAATAACTTGGAATAGTTATTTATTTCGATTTGGTTGTGTAATTAATTAATTAGCTTGTTAGTTAGTTAATTAGATGATTTGTATTATTCTTTTGGTCCCTCTGTCGAGAGGGCGCAATTATGTAATAAGCGTACATGTGTGTGATGCATGTCTTCCAACCCCCACTTCTTTCTCCCTTTTACTTACTTGCTTTCAGTGGTTAGTTCTGGGGCATATTTCAATTAGCATCCTTGTGCTATGCATGTTTGCACCATTCATTTGTATTGCATGCACCAGGCTCGACGCATCATACTAACTGCATTGTATTTCAATTCCAAGTTGAATACATGTATCGAATTGTCGCATCTCATATGCCATTTTAGATTAGCCGAGTCTATTCTAGTTGCACTTTGCATGCGATGCATTAGCCATTTTAACATGAACTAGGATCATGCATGATTTCTAACTAGTTTCTTGTTTTGGCTCGGAGTACACTGTGAGTGTTTATGCTTTAGCATCTTGCATGAGTGTAAGTTTTACCATGACAGCATGCTTGCCATGAGGCTAATTGCTTATGTGATATAACTGCCTGAATGCCTGTGGGTGAAGGTTGGATTACTTGAATTGGAACGATTCATTGAAATCCGTATTTTAGCCTACTTGCGAGTAGCAAACTTCAAACCATTTCCAAACAAACGGATATGCGATGCTTTGTTCCAAATTAGGCGATCTAGTCTATACTTGTGTGTTGTGCGCATCACATAGTAATTCTAGCTAATTAACCGGAATAAGAACGCATGTGTTTTCAAAAACAAGATATCATGCTTAGTACAGGTCGATCTTTGATCGGGCGAGCGGGGGTGCTCATAGATGACCTTCTCCAATCGTACCTAAGTTCCCGAGCCGAGGCAACTTTGGTGATGACAGACACGTGGCCTTAGGCAACGAGTCAGGGTTTCCTAAATTCTTCCAAAATAAATATTTAGGTGGCGACTCTATATCTGGCAAAGCAGTCGATGTTTGGCACTTCTTTCTTAAAAATCAGTTTTCCAAAACGATTTGCCGAATTTGGACTCTTTGGTGATTTATCGGTCTCGCATTGCACTTTGCGGGATTAGATTCAGAACCGTGACATTTGTGTCCGAACTGTAGTAGCAAAGCCCAAGGGCGCGTCTACACTACTCCTCAAGATGTTCTTTATGAAGAAGATTTCTTTCATAGCCACGATTCGTATCACAGCTAAACCATCTATGAATGGAATTTAGATGGTTATTCTGAATATCAAATATTTGAATTAATACATAAAATTCTTATGTGTGCTACAATATGTAAACAGAATAATAATTATGATCATCAGATAGCTAAATTCGTTGTAAATGGCTTTACAGGCATCCTTAAAGGATGGTGGGATAATGTTCTCACCTCTGTTCAACATAATGAAGTTTTAAATGCTGTTAAATTGAAACTGATCCGACTACAAATACTGTTGTCCACAAAGAAGATACAGTTTATACTTTAATTCAGACCATTATATATCATTTTATTGGAGCACACTCCGTTAGCAATGACTGTAGTCGTGAACTCCTCCAGAATCTTAGATGTCCTTCTTTAACACATTTCCGTTGGTATAAAGATGTGTTTTCTATGAAGGTCATGCAACGACCAGATGCTAACAGTGACCATTGGAAAGCCAAATTTATTGATGGCCTTCCTACCCTTTTTGGAGAAAAAGTCTGGAAAAAACTTCGAGATTGTCAGGATCAAATGGCCATACCTTATGACCAATATACCTATGGCCAACTTGTGGGTCTTATCATCGAAGAAGGTTTTTTTTTATGTAATGACCTTAACCTGCAATACCAGATGAAAATGCAGAATCTTACTGGTAAAAAAGAATTAGGTGAATTCTGTGATCAATTTGCTTATGACACCAAAAACTAGTATCCATCTAAGGCCAGAAAATCTTATCACAAAAGGCCTTCCAAACAGTATCGTAAATACTATAGAAAACCTAAACATATTCCTTCCACTTCTCACTAGAAAAAGTTTTCCCCTCCAACCAAAAAACCTACTGTTAAAAGACCAACATCTAAGAAAGATGTTAAATGCTATAAATGCGGTGCCACCGGTCACTATGCTAATCGATGTAAATTGAAATTAAAACAAAAAATTCATGAAATGTCTTTAGACCTCATTATAACTCAACAGTTATTACAGACATTATCAGAAGAAGAATCTGTTACTAGTTCTGAGTCCGATGCACTTGCTGAGCTTTACTCTCTATCTACCTCTAGAGATGAGCTAGATTACCCAGAACCTAATTGTTCTTGTTCTTGTTCTACTAATCTGAATAAGATGTCTGAGATAAATTATTGGAAATCTATTGTTGAGATGAATGGTTTGGACCTTGGGGGTCCTAGTATTCATTTTTTAACTGATAACCAGAAATCCATGCTAGATCTTGCTGAACAAATTAAGGATCCCGAAATGAAGTTAAAATTTTTAGATATTTATTGTCAACATTAGAAAGCTATTATTGAACCACCTTTAATTCCTCTCTAAACTTACAGCATGAAATATATTTTAAATAGAATACAATCTTCACCTATAATTGAAAAACCAGTTACTACTCAAGACTTAAAAATGGAAATCAATGTTTTAAAAACAGAAATTAGGCATCTTCAAACTGCTAACCTAGTTGTCCAAGCCAACATACATCAGCTTAAAACTGCCAACCACAAAGGCAAAGATAGTGTTCCTAGTCTTCCAGAAACTTCTGACCAGAAAAATACTAATAACCAGTATTTATTGCTTGTTAATCGGGTTACATTTCAAAAATGGTATATTTGTATTACTTTTGTTATTAAACCTGATTTTATTATCAAAGATGCAGTTGCCCTTATTGATAATGGTGCTGACATGAATTGTATACATGAACGATTAATTCCCACCAGATATTTTCACAAAACTACCCAGTCACTTACCAGTGCTAGTGGTAATTTTATGTATATCAAGTATAAAATACCTGAAGCTCTTATCTGTGACTAGGGCATATGTTTATCCACATCTTTTGTCCTTATCAGAAATATGTCTCCGACTATTATTTTGGGAACACCATTTTTATGTTTTTTAATGCTTATCACCAAGATTGATCCTATAGGCATTTACACAACTATCAGTAATCAACCACTTGTTTTTGAATTCATAATAGAACCCTATACAAAAGAATTAGATCAAATTAATGATCTAGTTACTTTTAAAGAAAAACAAATTAATTTTCTTCAAATAGAAATTAATTTTCTTACAACTGAGCAACAGTTACGACAACCTTCTTTACAGAATAAAATCAAGCTTATTGAAAAAGAATTTCAAACAGAGATTTGTAATGATCTTTCAAATGCTTTTTGGGAAAGAAAGCGTCATATTGTTTCTCTTCTCTATGAACCAGATTTTTATGAAAAATTCATCCCCACCAAAGCTCGACCTAGTCAAATGAAAAAAGACTACCTTGAACTTTGCAAAACAGAAATTAATTCTCTCCTCCAGAAAAAATTAATCAGAATTAGCCACTCCCCTTGGAGTTGTACAGTATTTTATGTTAATAAAAATGCAGAAATAGGAAGAGGTGTGCCAAGATTGGTGATTAATTACAAACCTCTTAATGATGCTTTAAAATGGATTCGATATCCACTTCCGAATAAAAAATATCTTTTAGATTGTTTACAGGATGCTGTTATATTCTCTAAATTTGATCTCAAATCAGGATATTGGCAAGTACAAATTGCTGAACAGAATAGATATAAAACTGCTTTTAAGTACATTTTGGGCATTTTGAGTGGAATGTTATGCCTTTCGGTTTAAAAAATGCTCCTTCAAAATTTCAACATATTATGAATGATATCTTTACTCCTTATATAGAATTTGCTATCTGTTATATAGATGATGTTATCATTTTTTCATCTTTCATTGATCAGCATATTAAACATCTTAATATCTTTAAGCATGTTATTATCTGAAATGGTTTAGTTATTTATGTACCGAAAATGAAACTTTTTTAGACAACAGTACGATTTCTAGGTCATAACGTTCATAATGGAAGTATTATACCCATTAACCGCAGTATAGAGTTTGCCTCTAAATTTCCTGATGAAATTAAAGATAAAACTCAATTATAGAGATTTCTTGGTAATTTAAACTATATTCGAGACTACTATCATCAATTAGCCCAGGATGCATCTATTCTTTATACCAGGCTACAGAAAAATCTCATATTTGGTCTACAGAACATACCCACGTTGTACAAAAAATTAAGACTAAGGTTAAGCAACTTCCTTGTCTTAATCTACCTAATCCAACATGGAAGAAAATTGTTGAAACAGATGCTTTTAACAAGGGTTTTGGTGGTATTTTGAAACAATTTAATCCTACCACTTCAACAGAAGAACTTTTACGTTTTCACTCAGGTAGTTAGAAAGGCCCTGCCTTAAATTATCCTGGGTTTGTGCCAAATAAGGGTAGATTATAGTCAAAAGAAGTGGGACGTCACCCAAGTCGCGTTTAGGTTAGTCCGTCCATTAGCAGGGATTGCTTATAGGACACTTTACCTTGTAAATCATTAACAAACGTGCTTAGCCTAGCCCTTTTTGAGCACTTAGTTTAAACTAAGTGAATTACTTAGTAAATTACAAGGAAATTCCCAGTTAATTACTCAGTACATTACTCAGTAAATTCTCAGTAAATTACTCAGTGAATTCTCAGTAAATTACTCAGTAAATTCCCAATAAATTATTAGTAAATTACTCAGTAAATTTCCAATAAATTCTCAGTAAATTACTCAGTAAATTCCCAGTAAATTCCTAATAAATTCCCAGTAAATTACTCAGTAAATTCCCAATAAATTTTCAGTAAATTCCCAGTAAATTACTCAATAAATTCATAATAAATTACTCAATAAATTCTAGTAAATTCTCAGTAATTACTCAGTAAATTATCATTCAATTACTCAGTAAATTCTAACGTCTGTCAATGATTTACAAGGTAAAGTGTCCTATACGCAATCCCTGCTAATGGACGAACTAACCTAAACGCAACTTGGGTGACGTCCCACTTCTCCTGACTATAATCTACCCTTATTTGGCACAAACCCAAGAATATAAATTCACATAATACAAATATATAATACACAAATTATGACATATATGGTCTCATGATTTACTGTTAAGGTGGAGGCCTAACGGAGGCCGCCCACACACAGATATGTTTCTGTATTTGTTGTTGGATTCTGTTGATTTGTTGTTCACAGAATTCTATCGGTTGTGTAGCCAACGGCTGGAGATACAGATCTTGAAGAAATGTTAGATAATTATTACGACTTATAATATAAAATTCTAAAACATTTAATAAATCTACAAGAATATCAACATAGGGCATACATTAAAGAAAGAAATACTTACAATTATAATCTTCAAAGCAAGTTAAGTCTTCAACACTTAATTTATATATGGGAGAAATGTTTACAAGATGAGAGAGGAAGAGCTCACACTGATACACTCTAAAGAAAAACACTCTAAAACTTCTGAAAACAAACTCTTAACGACTCTGCCTCAACAAGGGTGAGGTCCTTCCCTTTTATAATACAGAAAATAAAATGATAAGATAAGGTTGAGGACAGGTGGCGTGTCCTGAATGGTTAGAGTCGATCATCCTTATCCTCATGACTCAGCATCTTATTTTCTTTGTCTGGTAGTAGAAAGCTGTCTGGATAGCTGTGTGATAGATCTGGATGGCAAACAGGGCATCTACTTTTGTCAAAAGTTAGTATACTGGTTTTGGCGTTTTATACCGACGGTCTTACTTGTGAGGGACAAAACCTATCATGCTTTGCCTTTACCCTTTTTATCTTTTTCTTTGTCAATTTTGTCAGCAATCATACTAGTCACTGAATCCCAAAACTCACCAAAGTTGGGTTCATTATCTGCTGGATCTTGTGATTCGCCAGCCAGAACAGCAAATTCATTTTCATCCTGATCTGGATCTTCATGATCCTGGCTACTGGTAACAGATTGTATGGAGGTATCATCTCTGGAAATGGTTTGGAGAAACTGTTCTTTCATAAAATTCATGCTTTTGACAATTAATTCTGTTTCAGACAAATTGGGATATTTTTGCCTTAATTCTGTTTAAATTTGTAAAAATGGATTTTGAGCAACTGGTTAGCTGGGAATGGTTTTTGGAACAGCATCCCAACAGACTTGAGAATGTGCCTTAATTTTCTAGACAGTTTCTAGTAAAGTAGGGTTCATACCCTTATCCCACCATCTTACAAAGAAAACTCTTTTAAGACGTGGAATCTTATTCTGGTAATCACACTGAAAGTCCTATTTCAAATCCATGGAATACCAAAATGGATTGTGAAATGGACTAAGGATTTAGTAATGGAAATATCCTTATTAGCTGGTAAATGGGAATATGCAACATGCCATTCATTATAGACTTCACTAATTGGTACTGGTAAAACTTCTAACTATAATCTAAATTTATCCCACCAAACGAGAAACCAAGAAGGGACATCATTTTTTAGGACATCAGGGCAGATGCGGATAAACCAAGAATGATTATTAATGGGATTCTAATAATAAAAAGTTTGTGTAAAAGCATCGATATAGTCCAAATAACTATATCGTGTTTCCCTGTTACGGATATCAAGTTGCTTGGTAGTGTGTGGATGGATGCCCCATGTAGTGATGGGCATAATGTTCTGGATAATGATTTTGCTATACTGAATTGGGCTAGCTGTTTTAGAGGGATCATGCAAAGTATACTTGATCTCCGTTGCTGCTGTTTCAATGAGTATTTGTTTATAAACATATCTATATTGGTCAAAATGTGGAGGAAATTGTTGCGTGGTAAAATACCTACACTTAATTTCCCATCGATTGGACATCCATTGTTCATCTGCTAGTTCAATATAGAGGATTGTTTCCTCAGTAATACTGTTAGCAGTATACTGTTCTTCCGACTTAAGGAGAATATCCTTAACCATTTGACTGGATTCACCTTTACTATTAGGGGCTTGGAGCTTTGGAAATTTTGTTTGGTAGGGATTGAATCCCCGACCATGGCCTCTACAGCCCCGGCCTCTGCTAGTCATTAGTTTGTTGGACCTTGCAAGTATTCGCGGGTTAGAAAATCGGGTAAAGAATTTTGTTCTCCTTTAACATGTTCAATATCAAAGTCAAATACAGATAAAATGCTTGCCATATAGCAAATATCTGTTTAGATGCTAAATTTAAAACATCTTTTTTTTAAATCTGTTTAGTTGCAGAGCAATCAACTTTAATAAGGAAATGCTAATTAAGAAGATCATCTTGGAATTTTAAAACACATTTAACAATTGCTAAACATTCCTGTTTAATGGTTGGATAATTTAAGGCAGGGCCCTTCCAACTACCTGAGTGAAAACGTAAAAGTTCTTCTGTTGAAGTGGTAGGATTAAATTGTTTCAAAATACCACCAAAACCCTTGTTAGAAGCATCTGTTTCAACAATTTTCTTCCATGTTGGATTAGGTAGATTAAGACAAGGAAGTTGCTTAACCTTAGCCTTAATTTTCTGTACAACGTGGGTATGTTCTGCAGACCAAAGAGGAGGATTTTTCTGCAGCCTGGTATAAAGAATAGATGCATCCTGGGCTAACTGATGATAGTAGTCTCGAATATAGTTTAAACTACCAAGAAATCTCTATGATTGAGTTTTATCTTTAATTTCATCAGGAAATTTAGAGGCAAACTCTATACTGTGGTTAATGGGTATAATACTTCCATTATGAACGTTATGACCCAAAAATCGTACTATTGTCTAAAAAAGTTTCATTTTCGGTACAGAAATAACTAAACCATTTCAGATAATAACATGCTTAAAGATATTAAGATATTTAATATGCTGATCAATGAAAGATGAAAAAATGATAACATCATCTATATAACAGATAGCAAATTCTGTATAAGGAGTAAAGATATCATTCATAATATGTTGAAATTTTGAAGGAGCATTTTTTAAACCGAAAGGCATAACATGCCATTCAAAATGCCCAAAAGGTACTGTAAAAGTAGTTTTATATCTATCATGTTCAATAATTTGTACTTGCCAATATCCTGATTTGAGATCAAATTTAGATAATATAACAGCAGCCTATAAATGTTCTAAAAGATCTTTTTTATTAGGAAGTGGATATCGAATCCATTTTAAAGCATCACTAAGAGGTTTGTAATTAATCACCAATCTTGGCACACCTCTTTCTATTTCTGCATTTTTATTAACATAAAATGATGTACAACTCCAAAGGGAGTGGCTAATTTTGATTAATTTTTTTTGGAGGAGAGAATTAATTTTTGTTTTACAAAGTTCAAAGTAGTCTTTTTTCATTTGACTAGGTCGAGCTTTGGTGGGGATGAATTTTTCATCAAAATCTGGTTTATAGGGAAGAGAAACAATATGATGCTTTCTTTTCCAAAAAGCATTTGAAAGGTCACTACAAATCTTTGTTTGAAATTCTTTTTCAATAAGCTTGATTTTATTCTGTAAAGAAGGTTGTCATAACCGTTGCTCAGTTGTAAGAAAATAAATTTCTGTTTGAAGAAAATTAATTTGTTTTTCTTTAAAAGTAACTAGATCACGAATTTGATCTAATTCTTTTGTATAGGGTTCTATTGTGAATTCAAAAACAAGTGGTTGATTACTAATAGTTGTGTGAATGCCTATAGGATCAATCTTGGTGATAGGCATTAAAAGACATAAAAATGGTGTTCCTAAAATAATAGTCGGAGACATATTTCTGATAAGGACAAAAGATGTTGATAAACATATGCTCTGGTTACAGATAAGAGCTTTAGGTATTTTATACTTGATATACATAGAATTACCACTAGCACTGGTAAGTGACTGGGTAGTTTTGTGAAAATATCTTGTGGGAATTAATCCTTCATGTATACAATTCATGTCAGCACCACTATCAACAAGGGCAATTGCATCTTTGATAATAAAATTAGGTTTAATAACAAAAGTAATATGAATATACCATTTTTTAAATGTAACCTGATTAACAAGCAATAAATACTGGTTATCTGTATTTTTCTGGTCAGAAGTTTCTGGAAGACTAGGAACACTATCTTTGCCATTGTGGTTGGCAGTTTTAAGCTGATGTATGTCGGCTTGGACAACTAGGTTAGCAGTTTGAAGATGCCTAATTTTTGTTTTTAAAACATTGATTTCCATTTTTAAGACTTGAATAGTAACTGGTTTTTCAATTATAGGTGAAGATTGTATTCTATTTAAAATATCTTTAATGCTGTAAGTTTGGAGAGGAATTAAAGATGGTTCAGTAATAGCTTTTTGATGTTGATAACAAATATCTAAAAAAATTTAACTTCATTTCGGGATCCTTAATTTGCTCAGCAAGATCTAGCATGGATTTTTGGTCATCAATTAAAAGATGAATACTAGGACCCCCAAGGTCCAAACCATTCATCTCAACAATAGATTCCAATAATTTATCTCAGAAATCTGATTTAGATTAGTAGAACAAGAACAATTAGGTTCTGGTTGATCTAGCTCATCACTAGAGACAGATGGAGAGTAAAGCTCAGCAAGTCCATCGGGCTCAGAACTAGTAACAGATTCTTCTTCTGATAATGTCTGTAATAACTGTTGAGTTATAATGGGGTCTAAAGACATTTCACGAATTTTTTGTTTTAATTTCGATTCACATCGATTAGCATAGTGACCGGTGGCGCCGCATTTATAGCATTGAACATCTTTCTTAGATGTTGGTCTTTTAACAGTAGGTTTTCTAGTCGGAGGGGAAAACTTTTTCTGGTGAGAAGTGGAAGGAATATGTTTAGGTTTTCTATAGTATTTACGATACTATTTGGAAGGCCTTTTGTGATAAGATTTTCTGGCCTTAGATGGATACTAGATTTTGGTATCATAAGCAAATTGATCACAGAATTCACCTAATTCTTTTTTATTAGTAAGATTCTGCTTTTTCATCTGGTATTGCAATTTAAGGTCATTACATAAAGAAAGACCTTCTTCGATGATAAGACCCGCAAGTTGGCCACAGGTATACTGGTCATAAGGTATGGCCATTTGATCATGACGATCTCGAAGTTTTTTCTGAACTTTTTCTACAAAAAGGGTAGGAAGGCCATCAATAAATTTGGCTTTCCAATGGTTCACTGTTAGCATATGGTTGCTGCATGACCTTCATCAAAAACACATCTTTATACCAACAAAAATGTGTTAAAGAAAGACATCTAAGATTCTGGAGGAGTTCACAACTACGGTCATTGCTAACGAAGTGTGCTCTAATAAAATGATATATAATGGTCTGAATTAAAGTATAAACTGCATCTTCTTTGTGGACAACAATGTTTGTGGTCGGATTAGTTTCAATTTTAACAGCATTTAAAACTTCATTATGTTGAACAGAGGTGAGAACATTATCCCACCATCCTTTAAGGATGCCTATAAAGCCGTTTACAATGAATTTAGCTATCTAATGAGCAGAATTATTATTCTATTTACATATTGTAGCATACATAAGAATTTTATGTATTAATTCAAATATCTGATATTCAAAATAACCATCTAAATTCCATTCATAGATGGTTTTGCCGTGATACGAATCGTGGCTATGAAAGAAATCTTCTTCATAAAGAAGATCTTGAGGAGTAGGTCTATGATAATAATACCGACTAGATCCTGTTAAGGCTGTTCTTCCTGTTTGTTTGGGGAAGACAGTACGATTTACAAATTGGATATCCTAAATATTATTCTGAATCTCATAAATGAGAGAAGGGGTAATTTCTTCATCCTTCTGATTTAATTCTGGATTTTGAGTAAACAACATATGAATAGAGCTACCGCCAGGTGCTGATTTGTCGAAGTTTAAATCAGTCATTTTTCTCAATAGGGTATCCATGAATTCATTATCCTGATTGGTAGAACGTAGCCTGAAGTTGGTTACTTCTACTGGTGGTTTTATGTTTACAGGTTGAAGAGTAGAGGCTGGAGACGGAACCAATTGATGATTTTTAAAAGTTTCAATGGTTTCCTCAATTCTGATTAATTGTTTGCCAACTGTTTGAAAATATAAATTAGTATAATTATTCTGTTTTATTAATGGTACAATATCGTTAATTTGTAAAGTTTCTTTTTGAGCCATTCTGGTGAGAGTTTCCACATAAGCTACGATAACTAGTGGTTGATGAGAGATATCACTAGAGGCTAACTCTAAAGACTATGGTAGAGAATGAACAGATACTATGGCTTGACCATTAACTGTTATCCATGTCCTTTGGATATTTTCCAAGACATTAATTTGCTGCTAGTCTGGAATTAGATCCATAACTGTATTATATTCATAATACCATTCGAGAAAAGATCTAAGAATTTGGTGTCTCTCAAGATGATAATAATACTGGTTTTTTAACTGTTGAAGTTCATATTGGATATGGTTATTAAAATACCATAACCTAAATTCCTGATATTTATCTTGCATAAAATCATAATTTAATTGTTTTCTAATTTCACTTCTTGATAGCAAAAAGTAGGAAACCATATTGATAATCAGAAACAAGTAGGTTCGCAAAAAGTAGGAAACCATATTGATAATCAGCAACAAGTCGGTTAGCAAAAAATAGGAAACCAAATTGATAATCAGCAACAAGTCGGTTAGCAAAAAGTAGGAAACCATATTGATAATCAACAACAAGCAAGAAACCATATTGATGAACTAAGAGAATAATATATCAATAAAGGTTAAACTAAGAGGATAATACATCAATAAAGGACAGGGGGAATAGGAGCAAAAGATACATCAATAAAGGAGAGGGGGATAGGAGCAAAAGAATCCACTAAACATATGAGTGCACAAAGGAGGAGAAGTTTTGTTTGTGGTATAATAAATTTCATAATTAAAAAAAATTAAATTAAATATTTATTGAAGTACTCTAAAATGATTTTTATTCTCAGTGTTTTGTCCACTTTTCATATGATCAGAGAAATACTAGGACCAAATGTATTTGTGAAATAATTTTTTAGAAAGAGTTTATAAATTTAAAAATTTATTTGGTTGTATGTTTTGAGAATGGTTTTGAAGGTTTGGAATTTGGAATGATTTAATTTATTTTTTATTTTTATTTTTTTTTTTTTGTAGTTGAATAGATGGGTGTGAGAAAAAAAAATTTGATTGATGTGTAAGATGTGAGAAAGAGAGTAGAGAGAAAAAATAATTGATTGATGTGTGTAGTAGAAAGAAAAATAATTTTTTTAAAAAATTCAAAAATTTTTAACCAAACAAATTTTTAAAATTTTTTCTCAAAAATTATATTTCTAAATACAAACCAAATAAAAACTTATGAATTCTACATATAAAGCATTTAACCAAATAAGTTTGTATAATTTTTAACCAAATAGTTCTACCAAATAAGTTTTATCAAAATTTTTATTAAATGTTTTATATGTAGAATTCATATTACGTGGGTCTCACACTTATATTAGATATTTGGTACAATTTTTAAGCTGTGTTTGGTTGGAGAATTTTGGGAGAAATTTGAAAAAGAAAAAAAGAAAAGGTATGTAAAATTAAGTGAAATATAAATATATTTTATTTGCATTTCACTTATCTTTTTTTTTTTTCCTTTCCTAATCTCTTTCTAAATCCTCTAACCAAATACAACATTAGGATTTCTAACATTACTCTAGTATATATAAACCACTTTGCACCCACATTTTTTATTACTCCTTTCTTTCCATATTATTTGTTCATCCATCTTTTAGATATCTTCAAATATTTATCTATTTTGAAAAGTCAAAATATAAAATTTTAAAGAATTCTAAAACTACTCTTTAAAAATAATTATAAATACATTTAATAATGAGAATAAAATAGACAATATAATAAATTAATATATTTTAATTTGACTTCAAAATAATAATTATATGTCCTACTAAAAAGTACGAATCTCTAAAAGGGACTATTATTATGGAAGAGAGAGAGTAATATTTATATATATTAAGGGTGGGCGTTGGTCGGTTGCGGCCACGAAATCTCTAATCCATCATGTCACGACCCCATTCCGCCCCTAGTAGAATGGTGCCGTGATGGCCAGTAATCCGAGATTACTGAAGGCCAACTTTCAAAAATTCACACACAATCAGAGTATTACATATGGAGCTAACATGTGCGGAAGCAATATATGTAAATCTAACTAGTCCATAAGAGCTGTGCATAAGTCAAATGAAAGGGCATACATCTTTACATGGCTTTACAACTTGAATACAAATAGAATAAAATACATAGTACATCTTGATAAAAGGCTTCTCAAGCCGACATGTTCAAAATACATAAGCTTCTAGATTGCCGACATAACATGCATCAAACATCATCTTGCAAATAACACATCTCGGCGTCACCGCCTTCATGCTTGGGGTGATGACATTCCGGACAAACAATCCACCCGTTCATAGACCGTCGGTGGCCGAGACTTTTCAAACATGGATGCTACATGGGCTTAACGTCCCCTAGCACGAAAGGACGATGCTACTTGTGCTTAACGTCCCCTAGCATGAAAGGACGATGCTACTTGGGCTTAACGTCCCCTAGCACGAAAGGACGATGCTACTTGGGCTTAACGTCCCCTAGCATGAAAGGACGATGCTACTTGGGCTTAGAGTCCCCTAGCATGGGAGGACTTTCCAAGAATGTCATCCAAAACAAAGCTAATACTTGATACACAAAATAGGGATAATCATTCATGCTTAACAAATACTTTTCAAAACAAGCAAAGCAAAGCTTATCGAACATTATAACATAGCTTTATTAAAAATACCACTCACATAGTTCTTGGGACGTCGGGATCAAGGCAAAGGTCCAAGTCCTACAAACACATAGCAAAGCCTATTGAATGCACTCTAAAAAACAAGCTTCACATGAATGCAAATGATCTAGGGAAGACATGCTGGCAAACATCTAGGGAAAACATGCTGGAAAACATCTAGGGAAAACATGCTGGCAAACATCTAGGGAAAACATGCTGGAAAACATCTAGGGAAAACATGCTGGGTACCAACCAGGTCTTGGAATGGGTGCACAGAAATGATCTAGGCAAAAATGACCTAGCTGAGTGAACTCAGGAGGTCTTGGCCGAGGTGTGGTTACCTAGGCTTCAGTGTGCAGCTGCCTGCCGAGGTCTTACAAGGTGCCAGCAAGGGTGTACCATGTCGGCCTAGGTGTGCAGTGGTTAGCCTAGGTGTGCATGCAAGATAAACTAACGTGCAAGTGATCATGCAAGGTAGGCCAAGGTGAGATACGATGCTTGGCCTAGGTGTGTGATCTAGGCAAGAGTGATCTCGGTGATCACACCTAGGGAAATGAAGGCTGGAAATCTGGGTTTCCCTCTCTTGAAAAACATGAAGAACATGAACATGAAGAACATGAATGCTAAAATCATAACTTCTTTATTACAAAATCTGGGATTTCATGGCATGAGTTCGAAAACATGGACCTGGGTACCCATACTTAAAGATCATATGAAAACAAACACGAAAACATGCATCTTGATACAAACTTTCGGATCAAAACATGGTTTTTCCTCAAGAACACATGAATATCATATTCTCTTTCTAAAACCGAACTTTAAAGCAATGCATGGCTTTCAAATCATATTCAATCATGCAATGCAATAACGTGATCATAAAGAACAACATGAGCAGATCAAGAATCTAACCTTAGAACACGGATCTAACGGTTCGATCTCTAAGAATCAAGCTTGGAAATCTACTTCCTCTCAAGAACTCCTCTTCCTCTCTTCCTAGAGCTTCTCTCTCCTCCTTAGAACAAAGATATAACAAATGATAGGTTTCTCTCTCTACCGGCTGACTTAACACTCTGCTCGGACACGTGGCGCTACCGGGTTGGTTCTCCTCAAAAAGGTGACTGAGTGAAAAGACAAGACTATGACAAAGTGTATTCAACAAGCTAGGCGGCAAGGCATTCCGGCAAGTAATGATCTCGGCTAAGGACATAGGCTTCGGCAAGTAAGGGAACAATGATCTCGGCTAGAAAGGATAACACTTGGCCAAGCTGTGCCACACCTCGGCCTAGATGTGCCACACCTCGGTCTAGGTCATTCCAGTCCCAGAACAAGATCACTAGGTGCAAGGATTAAGGATCTCGGACGCCTAGGTGATAACATCTCGGCCAATATGCCTAGGTGATGGTGGAGGTCAACCAAAGTGGTTCTAGGATGGTTCTAGGCTTAAGGTGACCTCGGCTTGGAATAACCTAGGCTTGGCATGACCTAGGCTTCACATGACCTAGGCTTGGCATGACTTAGGCTTGGCATGACCTAGGCTTAACATGACCTAAGCTTGACATGACCTAGGCTTGGCAGCAACAAGGGAACAAAACATACAATCAATACTTAAACAAAACAAGACAAGACTTGCAATGCAACTTAACATGGCAAAACATATAAATGCATGCAAGCATGACTAAGACATGAATGTGGGTTGTTACACATCATCCATCCATCAGATTGGCAGATTGGAGAACATCAATCCGCATCCGCCCGCCAATCCAGCGGATGTGAATTGAGTGGATTGGCGGATTGATGCAAATTGGTTTGGTGGTTTAAAATTTTATAAATTTTCAACATAATTCAATTTATACACTTCCTCAAAAAATATATATATATTACAGTCAATGACTTAAAAAGTATTACAATCACTGCATGCCTCATCCAAAGAAAGAAAGTTTGAAATTTTAGAATATTACAATTGATGCATGCTTTATCCACATATTACAATCACAGCATGCCTCATCCACATAAAGTATTACAATCTGTGATTTTTAAAATATAAAAACAATTCAAACTACCAAAACCATGAACAGAGCAGTGGCAGAGATTGTATGCTTTTGTATTGTTATATCTATATCTATTTTTGAAAACAAAAACCAACCAACATATATATCATCTTTTTTATTTATTATTTTTAGAGTAAGATTTAAAAACAAAAAAATATAGATAAATAATACATTTATTTTTTTTAATTCAAAAAATATATTCAAGTTAAAAATTCTTTTTCAACAGAATATTGAAATTATTTTTCAATTGAAAACACAAACAAAATATCTAAATAAATTGAAAATATAAAGTCTTACGAATTATTAGGGGTGCTCGCAGTTTGGCGGTTTGGTTGCAACCAAAGAAACCTCAAATCTGCCATCATTCTAAAACTAAGCGGATTAGACAAAATCAATTTGTAACCGTCCGTTCGTCATCACGCATCCGTCCAAAATGCGACGGATTGGTTCGGTTCGATCGGTTTGGACATATCTGCTGTCCACCCCTAATATATATACATATTAATATGATTAAAGGTATGATGTGGCATGAGAGAATAATAATTAATAAGCTGATCACCTTTGAATTACTATGACGTAACAAATAAGGAAAGAAATTTTTTTAAATAATGCCTACTTTTTCTTAGTACCATTAAATCCTACTAACAAGAATCAATCCAGAATCCAGTTAACATAGTATGAATGTAATTTATTAGGAGAAGTAAGAATTATTAGACATATTTTAGTGATGAAACAAACCTCTGCCACCCTACTCCCTCACCGCCATTGTCATTGTCCCTATCCCTACCACTGCCATCACCCCCAACACCTTCTATTTTTATTTCAATACTTAGCCCCAAGTCCAAACATTATTTGAACTAGCTCAATCAACCTTCGATAAGGACTTGGGTTGGGTTGCAGCCCTTCAAAGTCAATAATGAACCTCATTAATTAAGTTTGGTACACTGAGTTCATGTAAAAATTACGTTTGACAACATCATTTTTTAGTTTAAAAGTTAAAAAATTATTAAAAAAATGAAAAGTCAATAACTTATACTAAAAAGTTAAAGATTTCATTTTCTCTCTACTTTTTGTACATCTTTTTTGTAAAAAATCAAAAAATCATTTCAAATATATATATATATATATTTTTACCTCATATTTTAGCAAAAAAGTCAAAAAGTTACTAAAATAGCATGTTCTCAAATAAGACCTAAATATAATTGTGTTTTGAACTTAAACTATCTATTTAAGCTGTGTTTAATAGGAGAATTTGATGAGAAAAATAGAAAGAGAAAATGAAATAAAATCTCACTTTTTGTTTAGTTATAATGGAAAATATAAGGGAAAAGAAAGTGAGAGAGAAATACAATCTTACCTTTTGTCTTTTAAGTTCACTTTTAGACTCTTTTCTTTTTCTATTTTCTAAATCAACCAAACATAGCTTGAAATTTGAATTCTATCCATTTTTATTTATTTTTTGTTTTTTTATTTCCTTTTTTCTTTTTATTTCTCTCATCAAAATCTCCAACCAAACAAAACCTTAAACTGTCATTGCAAAATTACTGCCCAACAGTAATTATTACATAATTACATGTAGGATTTTTCTTATCACAAAGAATTGCGTTCCCCTCAAACCAGGCCATGAGCTACTCAAAAACTTGTATATCGGATGTGAGAATTGCGAAAAGTTCAAGTTTTGAAGCAACAAATGTTAAAAGAGTGACCTATTAGCTTACTCTTTGACTTTTCCAAAAAGAGAGAGGCTTGCATTTCCTACTTGATATTTACTAAAAATTGGCAAATGAAATTTAAAAATAAGTACAAATTACACGATTAGCAACTGTTCCCCCTTGCTTATGGAGAAAAAGCAAGTCAGATTCTCATATGAATGGTACCTCCAATTAGATCACCAAGAAACCATTCCCATGAAGGGTTGAGCTTCTCTCTAGGGTATGATCTTAGTGGATAGGTACTGTAGGTTATTATCTTAGCGGAGAGGTACTGTTGGAGCTCGATGAACCCATTCCTGACACATTTCAATGGTTCAAAATATTTTAAAAGATAATGTACAAGTCTAAAACTTCGAGTAGAACTCAAGTAATGTTAACCTCATGTAGTTTCTCATATCAGAATGCCCCTTAATTGAGAGATCAAGGTCTTTATTTTTATGGGCACGTTCTTGTATTGATGCAGTGAGTGTTAGTATTGGATTTGCAGGTATATGTTATGGAACATTAAAGGATACTTTCTTATATTAATAAAGTAATTGTTGGGTTTGTGGGTATATGTTATTAGAATTTCTGATATAATTGGCTTATAAATTTTTTTTTTTATATAATTGATTGTACAATTTAATCTAGGGAAAATTGGTCTAATTAACATCCCTCTTCAATTTTTAGTAATGGGAGAGGTTTGTAATATATATATATATATTTGTAACTTAAGATCCCTCACCTACGCCCATATCTCTCTCTCTCTCTCTCTCCTCTCTCCTGTCGTAGCCTCCTCCTCCACCTCTCACGCCGCATCCTCCTCCGCCACCGTGACTCTCTCTCTCTCTCTCTCTCTCTCTCATGGAAAACGATAAAAAAATTGAAGCAAACAACAATGACTTCTTCAATCTCAGGATTTTTCTCTCTGAATTCGATTTGCTCATTCAAACCTCACATTCTTTTTGCTCTTTCTTCAAGCTTTCCACTTGGGTCCCTTCATCTTCAAAGCCATGGCAGCTCTACCAATCATATTCAGTGGAGCTAGGGTTTCAACTCTGCGAAAATCTTTGAGATTTCTTCTTAGAAATTTCTCTGTCACATTTTACTTTCATCCTTGAGTTTATTCATCTTTAACTTGGTTCATCTCCATTTGTAATTAGGGTTTCATTATCACCACCTCACTCTGGTAAGTGTTTTTATTCCTGAACTAGTTTTCTCTATAATACAATTCATTGCATTTTATAATATTCTTCAATTAATTAAGGTTTCTATTTCATAATAATATTCAGATTAACTAGGGTTTCGATTGCATTTTGTATCTTCTTAAAGCTTGTTATGTGATTCTATCTATAATTTTCTCATATATCTGAATTTTCTCTAAACACATTGGTGCCGTTTGGTAACACTTACGTTTTCAGTTTTCTGTTTATATTTACAAAAATTTAAAAAACTCAAATAAAAACTTGTTTGGTAAAATTTTTGATTTATAAATCAGTGGTCTCAGTTCATAAATTTGGCCAAAAAATGAAAATACAAAAAATGTGTTTTCATTTTGAGTTTTCAGTTTTTTTTTTTTTACCACCCAACACTAGCCACCACCCACCACCATTTTCCCTCACCGTCTTCCGCCACCACCACCCACCCCTACCACTACCACCCACCTGCCACCCACTCGCCACCACTACCCACCCCTCGCCGCCACCACCACCACCACTACCACCACCACCACCACCACTACCCACCACCCACCTGCCATCCACCCGCCACCAACCACCCACCACCCGCCACTACTATCCATCGTCCGCCACCACCACCCGTCACCTACTTGCCACCACCACTCATCACCCATCTGCCACCACCATCCACCACCTGCCACCACCAGCTACCTACCACCACCAGCCACCTACCACTCACCCTCCACCGCCACCTACCACCCACCTGCCACCCACCTGCCACCATCACCCACCACCCACCACCCACCACCACCACCACCACCAACTCGCTACCACTTACCACTCGCCACCGTCACCCACCCACCCACCCACTACCACCACTACTTGCCACCACCTGCCATCCGCCACCCACTTGCCACTACCACCCGCAGCCATCACCACCACCCTCCACTCGCTACCACCCACCACCCGCCACCGTCACCCACCCACCCACCATCACCACCCACCCGCCATCCACCTGCCACCACTACCCACCACCTGCCACCACCACCCACTCGCTACCACTCGCCACCGTCACCCACCTACCCACCACCACCACCACCCACCCGCCACCACCCACCACCACCAACTACCCACCACCCACCATTACCACTTTCCACCACCGTCTTCCGCCGCCACTTGCCGCCACTTGCCATTTCTCACTTTTTTTTATATTTTTAAATTTTTTTAAACATTTTATCAATTACCAAACGCGTTTGTAGTTTATATTTTTTTAAAAATAAACAAAAATCAGTTTATCAAATTTTTGTAAATATAAACTGAAAACGTAAACGTTACCAAACACACCCATTGAATTCACTTTACTTTATGTGCTTGCTTGACCTTGTTGAAACTAGTAGTTTGGTTTAGACGAATTTTCGGTCTAGTTTTCAAAACCATGCCTTCATGTGATGAATTTTCTCTGACCACAATTATAATCACATTAACTCATGTGTCTTGATTGATTTCCTCTAGCATCTAAATGTTTCCTAACCTATCAAAATATGTTACTCGTTTAATTTTCACTAGTTAGTTGTCTCATGGTGTGTAATTTTTTCCTTTAGATGAATTTTCTCCATAATCACAATTTTCTCTGAACACATTGGATTCACTTTACTCTATGTGTTTGCTTGGTCTTGTTAAAGCTAATAATTTGTTTGAGATGGATTTCTCTACAATTTCTTTGCCATTAGTGCCTTGATTGATTTTATCTAACATCTGAATTTTCCCTGACTTATCAAATTATGTTGCTTGTTTGATTTCCACTAGTTAGTTGTCTCCTTATGTATAATTTTCCATTTGAGATGAATTTTCTCTGGAATCACAATTTTCTCTGAAAATATTGGATTCACTTTACTCTATGTGCCTTGCTTGATTTTCTTTGGCTAGTTGTCTCTTTGATTTTTATTTTTTTTAAAATTTTCTCTGGCATTTTAATTTTCCCTGACCACATTAAACTCCCATTAATTTGTATTGTTTGTTTGATTTTCACTGGTTAGTTGTTCCTTGAGCTGAATTTTTTCTGGCATTTGAATTTTTCCCGAAAACATTGAACTCTCACTAATTTAGATTACTTGTTTGATTTGCATTTATTAGTTATCTCCTTGTATGTAATTTTCCCTTTGAGATGAATTTTCTTTGGCACTAAAATATCTCCTTTAGATTATTTTTTTTTTTTAACACATTGGACTCCCTTTCTCTTTGTGCCATGCTTGATTTTCTCTGGCTCGCTGTCTTTTTGATTTTCTCTCAAATTTTCTTTGCATTTGAATTTTTTTTGCTCACATTAAACGCCCACTAATTTATATTGCTTTTTGATTTTCACTGGATTTCTAACTTTGAATTTTATTTTTGATATTTTGGGATGTGTAGTGTTTGCTGTTTTTTACACTGTAATTAGATTTTGTATTTTAAGTTCTTTGATGAACTTAGCATGGTGTTTTCTTGTAAAAATTATAAAAATTTTGGTTTATGAGTAGCTTAATTTTCTCTGATTTGTTCAAAATATAGAGAAAATTGTGAGCAAATCAAAGAAATTTCAAATCAAGAAAATTTAAAAATACAGAGAAAGTTTGAAAATACAAAGAAATTGAGCAAACCAGACAAATTTCAAAACACAGACAAATTTCTCTGTGTTTCGAAATTTTTCTAAATCAAAATTTCTTTGCTTCGAAATTTCTCTTTAAAAATTTGAGAGACCCCAACTATTATGAAAATATTTCATGTCTTTTATGTTATAAAATCTTAATATGAGGGACCTCAAAAAAAATTCCCCTTTAATCTAATATTGTTTATATTGGTAAATAATCTCTTGTTAATTTAATAATTAAAATAAAATGCAGCATACATTGTGTAAGGAGCGGGGATAGGCTAGGAGAAGATTATAAGGGGTCATGATTCCTCCATTTTTGTTAAAATTTATGTTTGTGATAACACTTTTAGAAATATATACCTTATTTTATAAATAAAGTGATTTCTCAGCATAAAAAATATATGTCTCATTCTTTTTCTATCTTGCGTTCTTTTTTTATTTTGTACCAAAAAATTTATTCATCTTATTAGAGATTATTTCTATGGTGTTTGATTTTATTTTATTTTTCGGTGTATATATATAATATTATAAATACATGTATATTTATATATATAATAAAAAATATTATTTATTTTTAAACCCTCTAACAATAAAATTTCAGTTCCGTCCTGCTAATAGATGCCTTCAAATCCAAATTGAGTCCCACATGTAATATATCATTAGTATGTCATTATTACTGACTTTGTGAGTTTAATAAAGGATGATATATATTCATGTACACTTAGCAGTTGACATTTGTAGTAACAGTATCCCACCTGTCTTTCTATCCATGGAAGCAATTAATTTTGTGTATACAATGGCTATACAGATACTTGTGGTGGCAGTCTTATTTTGTATAAAAAATTATTTTAAATGTATTTTTAATTTAGTGACATTTCTAAAATTATGAGATATAGTAATAATAAATATTTTGATTTGAAATAAGATGGTTATAATTATTAACAAATACACATTGTCATAGTAGAATTCAGTGTTGCCAAACTATCTTTATTATTTGACTATTAATCTTAAATTTCTTTCTGGCAATGGCCAATTTGCTTCATGAGCAACAAAGGCAAATACGGCTTCTAATCACTACTAATGAATAAATTTCCTTTCTCACTATTACTATTATTTTTCAAAATAAAATCATCAAAATTGCTCGGACTACAAGGTTGGATTTGTGGTTAAGAGCATCTCCAATGATAATTTTGCAAACAATACTTAAATGTTAAAAATTAATAATCCTAATATTATTATTAATTTTGGGCAAGTTATTTATGTGATCGTAGTAATTTAATTCTTATATTAGTCTATAACTTTAATTGTATTAATTTTTCATATTGTATCCATTTAGTACAATTGATAATATTCATTAAGAAAAATGACAAAACTTAAAAACAAAATAGTCCATTTAAAGGGAATGGATCACTTTTAAAATTAAATGTAAACCCTTCAATCATTTTGAAATAGTGAATAAGGTCTGTTCAATTTAATTTTTAAATGAACGTTATCAATTAGATTAAATTGATACAATATGAAAAATTGATATAATTTTTTTTTGGTCCAAACCATTATATTATTTCAATAAGAGTATTATGGGATTAGTCGAGATGAGCATAAATTAATTCGAATACTGTAGCTTGCTTTTCGTGTTCCTTTCGGATATGACTAGCCCTACAGTTTAGACTCTCGTGGTTCTGAATCTGATTCCACAAGTGCAATGTGAAATAAATAAACACAAATGAGTCCAAATCCAACAATTCTTTTGAAAAATCAATTTTAAATCAAAATGTCAAAAATTGACTGTTTTGCCAGATTACAGAGTCGCCACCTAAATATTTTTGAAAAATTTAGAAAATTCGAGACTTATGTCAAAGGTCACTTATCCGTCATCACCAAAGTGTCTCGGTTCAAGAACTTAGGTATGAAAGGAGAAGGACCCAAACCAAATCATGTTTCACACAGAAAAGGTGTTGACACCTTCAATACTGGCCTCAGCGCAGCATGGATGTTTATTCTTAAATTTTGTTTATTCATATATAATATTACTAATATTTTTGCCTCTTAAACAGCCGTACCCTTCACATCATGGATTCTAGAATTGAGAGGCACTTTCATGACTTGGAGGCACAGCTGAACACTGAAGCAGTTCCAAATGGACAGCCTCCTCCAACACAAGATGGAGAAGATGAAGAAGATGCATCAATTGAGGATATAGGACAAGCTTAATGATGATGATAACAGCTTAAAATAAATTGCACAAAAGATTGCTTTCTGTTGTGGCTGGTTTGTGTGATTGGATTTCTGTTTGATTTCAGAAGTGCTTTGCTTTTAGAGGGTTGTTTCAGGTTTGAGCAGTTTGTTTTGGGAGACTTTGGTAGTAAATAAATCTTATTTATCTATCTAATCTCTCTCTCTCTCTCTCTCTCTCTCTCTCTCTCTCTCTCTCTCCCTCTTATATGTTCATAGAATGTAGTATCTAGCATATTTCATGCTTCTACTTTTACTTTTTGTTGATTTTATTTTTTTTTTCAAAGCGATAAAATTTCGTCTGAAACAACAGGAACTATTCACATTATGACATTATGGTTTATTGCAGATAACTTTAAAAAAATTCTTACAAATTTTAAATGAATGTTTGATATGATGAATTTTATCTAGAATTAATTTAGAAAATGGATTTTTTTTTAGTGATATTTTAGATTTTGACTAAAATATAAGGTAAAGAAAAATTAAAATTTTTTTATTTTTATTTTTAAAATTTTATTAAAGACGTAAAGAGAATTGGAATAGAATTTTAATTTTTTACTCTTTCAACTTTTTTAATAATTTTTTAATTTTTAAACTATTTTAATCTGTTGCCAAATCATGTCTAAAGTATGCTATATGATGAATTCTATATAAGTGTATTTTTTGACTTTTTATGAAATATGAGTTGAGTATGGGCTGAGTTTAAAGTGATGTGATAGAAAGATGATGTCACTTAAATAAGATGATATGACTTAAATAAGATAGTAATTTTTTAATTTTTTTAAGTTATGACAAATAAGGTCACCCTATGTATGAGATGTAAAAGTATTTTCTAGTGGATGATATTTCATGCATCTCATCTGATCTGATTTGTTTTTGTCCTAGGAGCCTGTATTGTCATATAAAATTGAGTGAGATAATGACTAGAATAAAATTGTGTGGCGAAATTATTATGAATATTTTTAACATTTTACCTTTTTTTTATAATTTGATTTTAAATTTAAATAAAAAAATTTTGAGTTTCAACCCCTCGCCCCTTGCCGCCTTTGTTTCATGGGGGTTATTTGGAAGAGAAATGTTAGGGATCATGAAAATTTTATCATGAAAATGATTATGAAAGATTTGTGACCCTTAGATTACCTTGATTAGTGTGTGCTGCTTTATTGTAAGTGTAATCCAAAGGTCACAAATCTTTCATGATCATTTTCATGAAAGACTTTTCATGATACCTAGCATTGCTGTATTTGGAATGCCCTAAATAAATGCACCTTTTATCTTTTTGAACTAAAAAGTTGAGGGAAAAAAAAAATAGATGTTTTGATTAACTTTTTAATTTTTTACGAAAAAATATGTATTAAAAAATTATATAAATAAGTGTGTAGGAGAAGTTAGTGATGTAGGCCGTACAGGTTGGGCAGTGTAGTCTGCTGGTTAGGAGATGGGGAAATGATTGCCTCTTTTTTGGGCTTGAATTGGACGGTGTTGTTCAGCCCATGGGGCCCACCGCGGGTCTCGTTTTGCTAATCGGAACCATCAATATGTAGAACTCATCAAGTACTATATACTTGTAAAAAATCACGTTAATTGAATATCAATAGCTATCTGATCATGTTAGTTTTTTTTGTCAACTGTTAACTATAACGCCATCCATTTTTTATACAAAACTGATTTGATCATATAGTTAGCGATATTCGATCGACGTGATTTTTTACAGACATATAGTACTGGATGAGTTCTACATATTAAACGGTTCGGATTATCAAAATGGGACCTGTGGTGGGCCCCCATGAGCAAAACATTACCATACAACTTAGTGAATATATATATGTAATTTTTTTTTTTTTTATTCCTTTTACTGCCTTTCCTTTCACATGAGTACCTAGAGTGGTGTGAAATTGGTTTGTATTTTAATATTATATATATTAATTTTTTTATATTTTTTTGGTGAATATTGATAACTTTTTAACTTTTTTGATAACATTTTGACTTTTTAAATTTTTTTAAAAAGCCCAAACTAGGCCTTAAATAAGGCAATTCGAAAATCAAATTTTTGTCTCATTCCCTGTATCAGAAAAGGAGACTTGGTTATGAAACGGTAGTAATAGGGATGTAAGAAAAATTGAAAAAATCGAAAAAACGGAGCAAACTGATTGAACCGGATCAAACCGGTTATATTTGGTCTGTTTTTTAACAAGAATCGGTCTGTGTGGTTTTTAAATTTGAATTTTTTCAGTTTTCGGTTCGGTATCGGTTTAAGCACCTTGTGCACCGATCTAAACCAAAACCAACCGCTTCAACATATATTGTATATATAATATATATATAATCTAATAATATAATGATATTAATAAATATAATAAATTATTAACATTAGTTAATTAACCTTATCATCTTTATAACCTAAATTTGTAAACTATTATTATATATAATCTTAACTCTAACTCTCTCTCTCTCTCTCTCTCTCTCTCCATTTTCTGTTAAACCTCCATCCCCGGCCTCTCTCTTGGGCAGGCTGGCCGCCGCCGTTGGCTATGGCGGTCGGCGGGCCTTACTCGTCGTTTCCTCTGCCTTGTTAGTTATTTTCTTTTAATAACTTGAGTCCCCCGTTTCTTCCCACCCAGGTGAGGTTCGCTGCTGCGAGTGTATGTTGGTGTGTCCAGGTTTTGTCTTCAGTTGGTCCTCGTCTGATTCAGCCTTGCCGTTTTGCTGCTCCAGCAGGGGCGTCTGGGTATTACACTCGAGCGCTTTTTGACGAGGAGGAGTTGGAGGGGTGCGTTACAGTTCTTTCCGGTTGGCACTCGAGCGTTCCTTCGCGTGTGAGAGTTTGAGGGGTGTAGTTCTGCCATTTGTATGGTGGTGTCCTTGCGGGTGGCCGGAGTTTCGGTGGGTGAGAGGATCCGTGGCGTGTGAGTGAAGATTTGCTGGTTTGGTGTTTGGCAGTGGGGATTGGAGGTGTGAAAGTAGATGTTCTGATGCATCAGAGAGCACTTGAAATAGAGAGTCAGAGTCTAGGCAGCTAGCGGGTATTGGGTGTGAGCTAGTGGTAGGCCTGGTGGGAGATGATCTGTGGGAGATGATGTCCTTCGGCAGTGGGTGTTGTGGTTGGCAGTGGTGTTGCAGCCGGGGGTGGGTGCCTGTTTCCGGCGGTGGCTCTTGGAGTATTCTCGGCAGAGGCGTTTTCTTGTTGGTGGAGTGGGTAGCAGCTGTGGAGGTGCAGCAGTGTGGAGGTGGTGTGGGCAGCAGCTAGGGTGGGTGGTTAGCAGTGTCTTGCAGCTAGGGAGGGCAGCAGCTAGGGAGCGTTGGGCAGCTGTGTCTTGCAGTAGTGTCTTGTTCTTGCAGCAGCGGCAGAGGAGTGGGTCGTGTCAGAGGAGTGGGGCTTGGTGGTGTTCCCGGTGTTGGTTTTGTTAGTTTAGTTGGTTTTGGGGTGCAGGGTTTGTTCTTGTGGTTGGTTTTGGGTGTTGTGGTGGGATAGAGTTGTGGGGATTCATGTTGTTTGTTTTTTAATTCTAGTTAAGTTCTGCTTAGCTTTTTTGTTTTAAAAAATTCGAGAGGCTGAGGGGTTGGTTGATTGGTTGCGAGTAGCAGTAGTAGGGGTATTTTATACTTTCGAATCTCTCTCGATGCATATCATCTTCTTGTACCTTTAATTTCATTCTGTTTAATGAAATTTTTCTTTGCTGATCAAAAAAAAAAAAAAAACTCTAACTCATTATTCTTGAAACCTTAATATTTTTAAAACTTTTTTGTTTTTATTTTGATGATTTAGGAATTGAAAAGTATGTATTAAATGGATGAATTGGATATGTTTAAAATGGTAGACAAATAACCAATTTAATATTTTTATATAGATTAATGATTATATTTAAAAGTGGCTCAAGTTTAAAAAATCCTAAACCGATTAAACCGCACTAAACCGAACCGTTTCAATCAGTTCAGTTTAGTGCGGTTTGATGGGAGAAGCAGTCTGTATCGGTATTCAAAATAATAAAATCGATATTATCGATTCGATGTAATTTTTTATCTAAATACCAACCGTACTGAACTGATTACATCCTTAGGTAGTAAGACAAGCTATATGTATCTAACTAGAAGTAGATCTCGAGATTTGGGATTTTAAGCGATAGGTCAAGTTTAACCTTTTTATCAAATTTTTTATTTTTTTTTTTTTACTTTCCTTCTTATCCTAAATTTTTATTTTCATTAAATTTGATGAAAAAAAAAAAACTCATCTCCAATATTTATTTTTTAAAATTTTTATCAAATTCAAATTTGATGTATTTATCAATTTGATGAAAGACCAAAGATGGTTTTTGAGCACTTCTAAATTTGATGAAAAAAATAGATGAAGGATTGGAAATGCTTTAATGCATTAATATTATGTTGAAAATGTAAGATTAATTACATTTGCTTGTACACTTAGCACATGTTTAATTAGCAAAATTAATAATGCGGAGAGTAATAATTTATAGAGTTAGTGTAAGATTGGTTATTCAACTGAATTAATAAAATAAATAATTTTCTCTTGTTTACTTTGTTTTGCAATAGATATGAAAATAAATAATTCAAATTATATATTTGTATTACATTATTAGTTGCATGATGAAAAAATTTCGTCAATTTAGTTGGATAGACTGTTTATCAGGATCTAATCCTAAAAATAAAAATTACAACTAATACAATTGATTGTGAATCTCATATTAATTAGTTGGAATTGAGTTTATAAAAATACATAAAAGTTTTCATTACATAATTTTTTTTTTTTTTTTTTGATAAAGTGAGAGCAAAATAATCTTTCTATAGTTTTTCTACCTCCCATGTAGAAATCCCATCCTTTGGGATGATGTTATCTTTCACAATTAAACACGAATTACTAATCAAACATGGCCCTAGTAGTTCTATTACACTAACCGAATTCATGTTTCTGAGCTTTGTCAAGCACTGAGGGCCACTAGTTATATACAAGAAATTACAATTCAGTGGGATGTTTTCAAAATAATTATAAATTAGTGCAATACTTTATCAACTGTAATAATTAAAGTTCTAAACTTTTTTGTGAATTTACAATTATTTTCAAGAGATCCGCTGATCTACAATTTTCCCAATATTAAGTCATCCCAAGCAACTGTCTTGGGCCCCCAATTTTGGAACAAAATAAAGCCCCAAAAATGAGGTAAACCTTCTCTTTTTAAAGGAGGCTCAATCTTGTTCACCCAAAAAAATAATAATAATAATAATTTATCTTCTTATGCTATAAAATTAAATAGGCAAACAATTTTGAAACGAAGTAGTAGTTGCCAATAGACCATTTACCAAGTGGACACGAAACATTAGAAGTCAAACAATTTTATTAAATTGGACAGAGAATATGAAGAGAAATGTATATATCACTAAGAACAAATGCTTATTTTCCAACTCTCAAAATAAAATGATTGTGGTCTTGAGTTGCACAATCATGCCAATCACAGCAGTAGCCTTGAGAAGGCTGAAATGTTTAACGGGTCAACACAAGCCACAAATATTGAAAAAGCAATACCGTATAATTCTCCGATCACAAACAAGAAGGGCAAAATATACCAACAATAGTTTCTCTGTGGCGGGAAAAGGAGGAGATATATATCACCCATCTTTTATATATATGTTTTTTTGTTTTTTTCTTTCAATTATACTTCTCACAATATTTGTTGAGAGGCTAATATTCATCACATATATATATATATATATGTATAGTAAACACGTACATTTTTTCGAGACAACTTTAATCCAAATTCATATGTTAATTCATATGATTTTGAGCTTTAATTGACTAAAACTTCTCAAGCAGATTTCTTTGAAAATAATAATAATAATAATAATGACAACCGACATGTCATTATTCATTCATTGTCACTCAATATTAAAACTTTTTTTTTTTTTTTCTCTTTTGTATTTCTATCATTTCCATTCTCAATCTCTCTTAATCTTCCATTTATTCTTCATTATGTGATCATATCTTGTCACATCTCTCTCATTAACTTTTTCTATCATATATATACACTGTCACATGTTCATTTTGTAACTAATATATATTTCTTAAATTTTTATTATTTGCATGCAATTCTTTGTGTTTGAGAAATTGTTAAATAAAAAGATTTTTTATGAGTGAAAAAAGTTGATATGATTTTTGATTTTTTTTAACTAAAAAAAATGTGATTTTTTTTTTATTATTTTTTATAACAAAAACTAACTTTTTTAGGTTGTTTCCAGATGGTTACCAATTCTTTTGTTTTAATCGCGTATTGTCTGCTAATATAAGAAATGAGCTAATTTTATATAAATGACCTCAAAATTGTTAAGTTTTTAGTTCCTTTAGGTGCCATTACTATTTTGGTTTTGATTGATAACTTTATTGCTATTATTTGGACTAATTTTATATTGATAGTAATTTTATTTAACACTAAATTAGAAAATCTGGCAATAAGCACTCAATAAATGATCAAGCATTACAAATAATTGAAATAGAGAATAGCGTGGTGATTTATTTAAATACTCTCAACCCAGTCCCCTCACAAATAACTAAAATAGAGAACAGTGTGGTGATTTATCAGAATACTGTCAAGTTCTCAACCCAGTCCCCCTCGTGTACCAGTTGGTTGACAATTCGATCCAAGTGATGCAGTAGGGATGAAGATGGTGATAAACTTGCTCCAATGGTAGCTGGTGGTGGTACTACATCTTACTGACAAGTTGTAGGTGATAAAATCCGATCTGACTAAGTAACGTCCGGTATAATATCTAGCTTACAAGCAGTGGGTGGTGGAATTATGTTTGACTGGCCAAAACAACTCATACCCATGTACTAATGAAACTGATTACACTTTATAACGAAGTGTAACAAAGCAAATGCAAAGAGTAGAAGGTAATAGATGATTAATCCTAAACGTAAGTGAATATGAAATGCCAAAGGATGTGAACAATCCAATCCATTGTATCCCGTTAACACAATAGATAAAATATATATTAGGTTTATCTCTGACGGATCATTAATATTGTATCTCAAGTCTTAGTAACAAGACTTCTACTATCCAAGCCATTGCAACAGTAATTGAGCGTGGTGGCGTGGGAGAAATATTGATACCGACAAGAGAACTGTCCAAACTGAGTTTTAAAATTAAATCCATATAAAATAAAGCCAACAAATATAAACCATTTTCATAATTAGGATATGATTGAATAATGAAATTATTAAGAATATTTTTTATATTTTATTATTTTTTCATTTAATTTGATTTTAAACTTTATCTTTTTAAATTTTTGTTATCAAATTTAAATTTGATGAACAATTTGATGAATTCTAAAAAATATTTCTCTCTTTATTTGATACACATTTGATAAAATGATTAGAAATTTTATCCATGGAGATAAGCCTCTCTATTTATAGTTGTAACAAGGAAATGGTAAATCATCCAAGTAAATTTTATCCATACATTTGTTATACATTTTGATATTTGTTTTGTAAAAATGTGCAAAAAAAAATTTGTACTAGTATAATAATAAAAATACTAGACGAAGAGCAATTCTAGAAATGTGTAATATAGTGCAGAAATTTTTGGTACTTCGAATTGAGCGGCTTTGAATGGCTCAAATTTGCATTCACCGGACGACCAAGTGAAACATTTGTTTATCGCAACTGTCAGCTTTTTTGCTGGACGACCGGTCAGAGACAACCGGCAAAATGAAATTCGAGTCATTCGAGGCAAGTTCAAATTCAAGGTATGTAACATTGCTCAATATAGTGGGTGATTCTAGAAATTCAGGTGTTTAGAGTTTATTTTTTTAGTTTTTTTTTTTGTTGATTTATTTTCTTTTATAGTGAAATTTTAAAAAAAAATCTAAATTTTACTCAGCCAACCAGAAAATTAAAAAATTTGAAAAACTTTTTCTAGAAAAGACAACAATAATTTAAAAATAGTAGGATTTTTTATTATTATTATTTTTGCTTATTTTGACTCATTTAATTGTTTTCTGAAATTTTTCACCCAAAAAAAAAAAATTTACTACAAGGTTTTCCGAGTTTTTTTTTTTAAATATTCCAAAAAAAAACTAATTAGAGAATTGACCCACTTTTCAAATTATTTAGGAAACTAACCTACTTTTTGAAATCGCATTTTGAAAATGCAATTTTGAAATTGAAATTACATCTTAAACATGCAATTTTACCTTAAAATCACAAGTTGAAAATGATGACATGATGAAATTGTATGTTGAAAATGCGATTTCAATTTCAAAATCGCATTTTCAAAATACGATTTTAAAAACAGGTTAGTTTTTCAAATAGTTTAAGAAGTGGATCAATTCTCTAAATAGTTTCTTTTTTTGAAATATTAGAAAAAAAAAAACTCAGGTTTTCCTGCCATACGGGTTGTAGACCTACTGCCCATGTAAGTGGCAGCTTATGAGGGGGCCATCCGTTGAAACTTACCTCTTTCGAAACTTGTATCATTTTCCATCTAAACTTAAATCGATTAAAAACTAAAAAATTATATATATAATTAACAAAAAAGATTAAAAACACAAGTAGAAGGAAGTAAAAAAATACTGTCTATTATTTTTTAGACATTTACACACAAGTCATAATTTATAAACTTCCATCACTTAACTAAAACTTTTTAGACCTTCAAGTCCCATTAAAATTTTAATAATCGAAATTATCCTTCAAATAATAATTGTTCGTCATTTATGATATATATAAAGAAACATGATGATTTGACATTTATTTTGATTTTTAAAATTTTAAAATATAAACTTTCAAATTGAAAATATTTTAAAAAAATTATATGCAAAAAAAAGCTAAATTTTTTTTAAAAAAACAAAAATTGAATTATTTTTTTGTGTCAAACTAAAAATTGTGATTACAAAGGAACATGATGATAGAACATTGATATACAAAACTGAAAAATAAAAAATAAAAAATAAAAAACTTTAAGAATAAAAAAAAATTGATAATATTCTCAATTTTAAAACTAGAAAACACTAATAATGTTTTTGATTTTATTGAATAGTTGAATCAAACCAATAAATAGAAACGCAAAAACGTTTGATCTCATACTCTGTTTTTTTTATCAGTTAATAAAATAATTATCTAAAATATTATTATACAAAATTAATAATGTTTTTAGTTTTTAAAATTGAGAAAATATACAAAATTGATAATGTTCTTAATTTTAAAAATTATTTTCTATTTTACTAAATAGGACTTATTTGTTCACAAAATTTTAAGTAAAACTTGAACTACGATAATATTTGTAAATAGAACTTAACTATTTAATAATTTTGGCAATAATTACCGTTTGGCAATAATTTTGTAATGACAGTTTGAGGCTTTGTTTGGTTGGAGATTTTGATGAGAGAAATAAAAAAGAAAAAAGAAATAAAAAATAAAAAAATTGATAGGATTCAAATTTCAAGTTATGTTTGGTTGATTTAGAAAATAAAAAAAGAAAAGAGTCTAAAAGTGAACTTAAAAGACAAAAGGTATGATTATATTTCTCTCTCACTTTCTTTTCTCTTATATTTTCCATTATAACTAAACAAAAAGTGAGATTTTATTTCATTTTCTCTTTCTATTTTTCTCATCAAATTCTCCTATCAAATACAGATAGTTTAAGTTCAAAACACAATTATAATTAGGCCTTATTTGGGAACAGACTATTTTAGTAACTTTTTTACTTTTTTGCTAAAATATGAGATAAAAAAATTAATATATTTGAAATGATTTTTTGATTTTTTACAAAAAGATGTATAAAAAGTAGAGAGAAAATAAAATTTTTGATATTTTAATATAAGTTATGACTTTTAATTTTTTTTATAATTTTTTAACTTTTAAAATAAAAAATAATGTTATCAAACGTAATTTGTACATGAACTCACAGTGTACCAAACTTAATTAATGAGATTTATCATTTACTTTGAAGGGCTGCAACCCAACCCAAGTACTTATCGAAGATTGATTGAGCTAGTCCGAATAATGTTTGGACTTGGGGCTAAGTATTGGAATAAAGAGAGGTGTTGGGCAGGGGCGGAGGCAGCTTGGGCTCAGGGGGTCACGTGCCCCCCTGACTTTTGCATTTTTTATTTTTTTATTTTTCATAAAAAATGTGGTCTGCCTTTACTTTTACACACACAGTTAAACCCACTGAGTGACCACTCACACGCACACACCACACACTAGATGCACGTTTGTATTTTTATTTATTTTTATTTTATTTTATTATTATTATTTTTTTTAAAATTTCAATCTCAATCAAATATTGATACACATCTTTTTTTTTAGATGAATACACACAACTCCAATTACAATAAGGTTAAAACTCTAAAACCCTATAAGTGTATGAAATTATTTATTTTTTTATTTATTCATAGTACTTGTGAAGTATCTTCATATTTTCTTTGTCTCCCTTTATTGTTTTGCAATTTATTGACTCCCAATTCACCAAATTAGGATTACAAAACACAGATTTTGGACCACACTACAACCTTGGTATCTTCTCTTCATTATTTACAAGTAACTTTATTATTATTTTTTTAACTTTTAAATAAAAATTATGAGAGTATTAATTTATAATTATTTGTTAAGTTTTGATTTGTAAATTTTTTTTGATTTGTTATTATTTATGTTAAAATAAGAGATTTTGATATGCTAAAATTATGAATCTTAATTGGTGGTGATTTATATTAAAATTAGGAATTTTGGTTTGTTGTTGTTTGTGCTAAAATTAGGGATTTGATTTGTGCTAAAATTTAAAATATTAATTTGCAGTGATTAATATTTAAATTATGGATTTTGATTTGTTATAATTTGTGCTAAAATTATAAATTTTGATTTGTTGTGATTTGTGCTAATTTAAATTTTTTTGATTTGTATTAAAATTGAAGACTTTGATTTGTGAGGGGTTTGAGATTTTGATTATGAATTTTTTATTTTGATTTTTAGTTTTTTCAAACAGTCATGGAGAAATATTTCAAAAGAAAATCAAAGTGGGAATCATCTATTTCTCATCAATTGCAATTGGCACTTGTAGCCGTGGCAAAGAATCATAATCAAATTGCTTTACTTTTCACTTTGGTTTCTAATGTGGTAAATGTTGTTGGAGCATCATGTAAACGCCGAGATATTGTTAGGGAGAAGCAAGCTGCAAAAGTTGCTGAGGCACTTAATACTGGAGAGCTATCTAGTGGGTAAGGCTTAAATCAAGGAACTAATCTTAAACATGCTGGTGATACACGTTGGGGTTCACACTATGGTACTTTAGTTAGCTTGGCTAGTATGTTTTCAACAGTGATTGATGTGCTTGAAATGATTTCGGAGGATGGTTCAAATTCAAAACAACGAGCAGAAGCAAATATATTGTTGGACTCAATTCAATCGTTTGAGTTTGTATTCAACCTTCATTTGATGAAAACGATATTGGCTATTACAAGTGAGTTATCGCAAGCACTACAAAGGAAAGATCAAGATATTGTTAATGCCATGAATTTAGTTCAAATTTCTAAAGTACGACTCCAAAAGATGAGGGAGAGTGGGTAGACATCTTTACTTGATGATATTTTGTCTTTTTGTGAAAAGCATGAAATTGATGTTCCCCAAAATGAAAGATATGTTTGTAGCTCGAGGGAGAAAAAGGCACAATGCTCAAGAAATTACAAACTTATATTACTATCGCGCTGAGTTATTCTACATTGTTTTGGATATGCAAATTCAAGAACTAAATGTTCGTTTCACTGAGTCAAACACTGAGTTGTTACTTTGTGTGGCATGTTTGAATCAATCTAACTCTTTCTCTAGTTTTGATAGAAAAAAGTTAATTCATCTTGCTGAGTTTTATCCCAAAGAATTTTCTTCAGTGGAACTCATGGTACTTAATAATCAACTTGATACATATATTATCGACATGCTATCCAGTAGTGAGTTCTCAATGTTGAATGGAATTGCCAATCTTGCTAAGAAAATGGTAGAGACTGGAAGAGACAAAGTATATTTGCTCTCGACTTTAGCATTAATCTTACCTGTTGCAACTGCTACTGTTGAGAGGGTATTTTCAGCTATGAATATTGTGAAGAATCGGTTGCAGAACCGAATAGGTGATGAATGGATGAATAATAGCTTGATTGTCTACATTGAGAGATATTTTTGATGGCATTGACAATGATACTATTATGGAAAGATTTCAAAAGATGAAAACTCGTCGGGATCAATTGTAAAAGTTTAAAATTTAAAACTTTTTGTAATGGATATTAATTTTTAATGTTTAATATTAGTTCGAAAAATTATTATTATGCTATTGTTATTGATTGGGAAAGAAAAAATTTGAGATTGTAATTAATAGATACTCTCTATATTAAATTTTTGATTCCACCACTAATGTTGGGGTCATGGGGGCCATGGCAGTGGTAGGGACTGGGACAATGACAATGGCGGTGAGGGAGTAGGTTGGCGAGGTTTGTTTCATCATATATCTAAGTGGATCCTGGATTGATTCCCGTTAGTAGGCATTAGCGATAATTCTTACTTTAGACAATAAACAAAAAGCTAGCGTTTTTCAGAATCTTACTTTTTAGTAGGACATATAATTATTATTTTGATGTCAAATTAAAATATATATTAATTTATTATATTGTCTATTCTATTCTCATTATTAAATATATTTATAATTATTTTTAAAGAGTAATTTTAGAATTTTTTAAAATTTTATATTTTGACTTTTCAAAATAGATAAATATTTAAAAATAGAAAAAGATTGAGGCCTCAAATGTGATCCGAATTGGTTTTTTTTTTTTTTCTTTTTTTGAAACTGTGTTGGTTTGGTTGTTATTATTATTTTTTATTTATTTATTTGTTAGGTTCTGTTAGTTTGATTGTTTCTATCTATTTATTTATTTATTTGTTCGGCTGTTGTAAATTTTTTTTTTTTAGAATGGTTATGTGTAGGGGTGGGTTTAGAGTTTAGGATTTAAGGTTTAGGTTTTTATTTTTTCCGAGTCTTTCTGATTTGAAATAAAAATATAGTAAAGACTCGTACAAAACTATATCGAATTAACAAATTTTAACCAACAGTCTAACTGATCAGTCAATTTTATCACCCAATCAGTCTAACCTAACTTTTTTTTTCTATTTGTTAGGCTATGTTGGTTTGTTTATTTTATTTTATTTTATTTATTAGGTTGTGTTGGTTTAATTTTTTTTTTATTAGGGTTTAAGTTTTAAGGTACGCATAAAAATCCTTCCCCAAAAAAAAAATCAAAACCAAATCAACATAGAAAGAAAAAAAACCAAAACAAAACAAAACAAAATAATTTTTCGAGGCAAATCCCAGCCTCTTTAACTCGGTTGTTTGAAAATATCTAAAGATGGTTGAACAAATAACATGGAAAGAAAGGAATAATAAAAGATGCGGCTGCAAAGTGGTTTATATATACTAGAGTAATGTTAGAAATTGTGTGTTTGGTTAGAGAATTTAGAAAGGAATTAGGAAAGAAAAAAAAAAAGTAAGCGAAATGTAAATAAAATATATTTATATTTCACTTAATTTCACACACCTTTTCTTTTCTTTTTTTTCAAATTTCTCCCAAAATTCTCTAATCAAATACAGCGTAAAAATTCTACCAAATATCTGATAGAAGTGTGAGACCCACATAATATAAATTCTACATATGAAACATTTAATAAAAATTTTGATAAAACTTATTTGGTAGAACTATTTGGTTAAAAATTATACAAACTTATTTTATTTATTTATTTTTTTTTTTTTTGATCAGCAAAAAAGAAACTTTATTGATGTAAAAACTAGTACAAGGTACAAAATAGATTACACCAATAAAGAAAAGAGGAGTGCAGGAGCATCACAATGAGCTAAATGATCCCTACTAGATTGGCACCAAAAAGCTCATCCTATCATTTGCTAGCACCCCAAGTTGGTGAGGAACCAACGAGAGAGAAATAAACAAAAGCAAAGAGAAATAGAGAAATAGAGAAAACCAAAACCAGCAGGCAGACATAATCTGATAGATATCATCATGTGCTGATAGACAACATCTGGTAGACACCAGCAGCAGCCATTCTCAGATCAAAACACCAAAAATCATAGAGAAACAGAGAAATAACCAAATAGCCTAAACTCTTTCTAAAAAATTATTTCACAAATACATTTGGTTCTAGTATTTCTCTGATCATATGAAAAGTGGACATAACATGAGAATAAAAATCATTTTAGAATACTTCAATAAAGATTTAATTTATTTTTTTTAATTATAAAATTTATTATACCACAAACAAAACTTCTCCTCCTTTATGCACTCATATGGTTAGTGGATTTTTCTCCTCCTTTTTGCACTCATATGGTTAGTGGATTTTTTAAGTCCTTTATGCATTCATATGGTTTTGCCAAAAGCTCATATGGTTAGTGGATTTTTAAGTACTTTGCGGATTTTTAAGTACTTTGCCAAAAGTTGGGAAATTGTCTCAAACTTATTTTATTAAATGTTTTATATGTAGAATTCATAAATTTTTATTTGGTTTGTGTTTAGAAATATAATTTTTGAGAAAAAATTTTAAAAATTTGTTTGGTTAAAAATTTTTGAAATTTTTCTTAATTATTTTTCTTTCTACTACACATCAATCAATTATTTTTTCTCTCTACTTTCTTTCTTACATCTTACACATTAATCAATTTTTTTTTTCTCACACCCATCTATTCAACTATAAAAAAAAAAATTTAAATCATTCCAAATTCCAAAACTCCAAAACCATTCTCAAAACATACAACCAAATAAATTTTTAAATTTTATAAACTCTTTCTAAAAAATTATTTCACAAATACATTTGGTTCTAGTATTTCTCTGATCATATGAAAAGTGGACATAACATGAGAATAAAAATCATTTTAGAATACTTCAATAAAGATTTAATTTTATTTTTTTTAATTATGAAATTTATTATACCACAAACAAATCTTCTCCTCCTTTATGCCCTCATATGGGTAGTGGATTTTTCTCCTCCTTTATGCACTCATATGGTTAGTGGATTTTGTAAGCCCTTTATGCATTCATATGATTTTGCCAAAAGCTCATATAGTTAGTGGATTTTTAAGTACTTTGCGGATTTTCAAGTACTTTGCCAAAAGTTGGGAAATTGTCTCAAAATGGTACTAATCTAATAACTACCTTTTACTGATTAAAAAATATATATATATATATATATATATGTCGTTAGTGGATGTTTTCGCTCTTCTCCTTTATTAATGTATCTTTTGCTCCTATCCCTCCCCTCCTTTATTATTTGATACTATTCTCTTAGTTCATATATATTGTAATATATTCTGTAGTGTTTGGTTTTTATTTTTAGCTAAATAAGTACCCAAAAAAAAAAAATCACTATTTCAAAGTAAAAAAGTCAATCAAAAATGTCAAATAAATAAAAAAGTCTCAAATTAAAAAAGTTTAAAAAATTAAAAAATTAACTAAAAAAATCATTACCAAAAGAAAGCTTAGTTTAACCTTTATAATATTATCCGCATAGTTCATCAACATAGTTTCATTGATGATTATCAATATAGTTTCCTACTTTTTGTTAGCCGACTTCTTGCTGACTATCAATATGGTAAAACGGGTGTCATGGGTTTGCACGTTTATGATTATAGCTCTCTCTCTCTCTCTCCCCAAAGTCCACCTCATTTTCTCTCTCAAGAAATAGGTCTCATCTCTCCTCCACTTTTTAGCAGAGTTTCTCTCCATATAATCCATCATCATCTTCTCTCTCAAGCAATAGGCCTCACCTCTCCTCCATTTTTTAGCAGAGTTTCTCTGTAAGTGTTCCTCCTCCTCCACCATCTTCCTCTCTCATTGGCTTATATATATATATATATATTATGTTGACAAGCTGGCATTGGCTCATGTCTTAGGCGGTTTTGTTAAGCTAAACCTATCGAAATTATTAGTTAATACTTGCAAAATTTAAATTTGGATAATTTGTTTTGTATTATGGTTTAATTTTGGTTATGTTTCATTAAATTTATGGAAGCCATCTAGTTAAAAACCATGCGTGATGATTGATATAGTGTATTTTCGTACTTTATAAATTTGATCTCAGATGGCAGTTTGGACACCCATTTTGTGCTTCTTACTGTTTCTTCGTCGCCACCGAGTCCGTCCTGCCATTGCCATGGCTTGGATTGTCGAGGTGTTGACACTTGTACTAGAGATCGGACGTTTTGATAGGCCTGAGCTGCTGTATATGAAGTATCTGTCACTTTTGTTGACTGCGTTCAACGGTGCCTTCACACTGTGTGATGTCATTGTGTACCGGAGCCACCCATTACTTGCCTTCTATCACATGACAATGTTTTCATCTGCTATTATGCACTTCGTCTCCAGTCTAGTGGATATATTTCATCCTTGGGCATGGATACTGTCAGCCATAGGACTTCTTGCTGCCACTATGGAATTATTCGGGATTGATGCTTTTTTTGCTGCGAGGAAGGCTTACAGAGACGTTCACCCTCAGTTTCGGCTTGAAATACCACCATGCACGCCATCTGGACAAGTACCTAGTTCCTCCTCCGCATCCCCATCGCATCATCACTTGGATGACATTGTCAGCCAGGTGTTACTCGAAGGGAGC
>CM069905.1:156128789-156226428 GCA_036172215.1 Camellia granthamiana
ATACGAAATCCTAAAATTTTTGTTTTTGTAATTAACCCTTAAAACCTTAAAGCTAAAAGGGTCTTTGGTTGTGTTTTTTGTTTTTTATTTCATATTTTCATTTAAAAACAAAAAATAATTTTGAGAAGACAAGGGGATTTTGTTTGGGGATTTTTTTTAAGGTCCCTGATATTAAGATTTTATAACATAAATGATACTCAATATTTTCATAATATCTAAGGTCTCTTAACATTGATCTAGAGAAAATTCGATCCAAAGAATTTCTTTGGACACATCACAGAGAAAATTCCAAGCAGGGCAAAGAAAATTGAAAATTCACTGAATTAAAACTCTTTTAATATATATTGCAAACAAGTCAGAATCTTTCAAACTCCAAACATCTGTAATCTCATGATGAGCTTAAAATTTATTCAAAACCAAACCATGATAACCATTGCACATCATGGTTGGTGAGCATTGAAACCAAGAAATACACACAACAAAACTATAGATTTTCAAACCAGAGAATTTCTCTGGTCTAAACCAGAGAAATTTAATCCATACCAGAGATTTTCTCTAGTTTAAACTAGAAAAATTTAGTGGAGATGGAGATAGAGAGATTGAAGAGAAATAATTAAACACTTGGCGCGCATAAACATGGATTGAACATTTCAATCCAGAAAAAATTGAACAATCAGAGAAAATTGAACAACCAGAGAAAATTGAATTACTCAAACACCAAAAATAGAGACAAATAGATACCAATTCGATAAGTTTCAGAACCAGAAAACTTGGTTCTCGGTGACATTTGAAATTTCGATATTCGGATTTGAAGAAGACACATTCTTGACTTCAATCTTCAGATCTCTGGAAATGTTTGCAAATTCTCCACTGCCATCAACAAAGGTCTTGGGGAAAATCACTTACCATGAACATCAATCCAAGCAATCGAACTTTGATTCCCACTTTCCAAATCAATCTGCAACATTAAATAAAATCGAACGAGCAACAAACTCCCCCAGATAAGCACAACAAAAATTTATTGAATTCATTCAGAGAAAATTATAGAAATTTCCCAAACAATTGATAGAAATTAGACTTCATGGAGAAAATTGGTCCAGCAAAATTCTGGGAATAATTTCTCTGGACTTTCCAAATTTCTCAGACCTTTCCTAGAGAATTTTCTGATGTTTTGGTACTGGGTTCAATGTTGTTTGTTAATGTGGTTGAGAGAATTTTCTCTAGATCAGAATGTCCTCTGTATTTTTGACTGAACCAGAGAAAATCCCTTTAAAACCCATATTAAATCCATTTCAATACAACCACTGCAATTCAATTCAAGCTCCTTCAATAGCAACAATGGCATACAACAAAACTGTAATACAAAACCAGAAATCTAGAAAAAAAATTCATACAATTTCCACGTATAGAGAAAATTCACACAATTTCCACAAATCCACAAACCAATAGCTGGCCCTAAAAACTTCATAATTTCTACCATTTGATTCCAAATACTGTTATTCACTACGAACTCTTCTCTTTTTGACTCAACCACCTTTGTTTCTTCATCTTTAACCGAGGCCATTTTGGAATCTTTACTACCGACAACTTCTTGGCTTGGACTAATGCAAGCAGTAATCAACTGATTTTTTGCCGCTACATGAAAGATTCGAAGTCTTGAAGGCATGCGGGGTTTGCGATGGTAGTGCAAAGAGAAATGAACTTGCAATTGCAATTGTAATTGGTTGAAGAAAGTCGGACGATTATACAATTGTTTGAATTTAGGGTTTTGTATTAGAAAGTAAGTGTTTTGATTTAGGCAAATGGGAGGTAATTGACATACTTGACGGCATTACGTTGGCCACAAAGCTCCAGAGGGAGTTTACAGTCGTTAACGGTGTCGATAACGCTGGAGAGAGGATCAGTGATCTTCTTGATGGGCTTTAGAGAGGCCTTTGACGAAGATGACGCCCACCTAATCTTGGATACGCAGTCACGACCCACAATTCCGATCAGAGACGATGCTAAGCCAGTAACTCTCGCGACCCTAGTTGCCATGGTTGGGCGGCGTTGGAGATGAAGACCGGGAGAGGAGAAAGGAGCAAAGAGAGAGGAATGTGCACAAAGAGAGAGTGTTTGGTTTGGATAGAATGAAGATCAGAAAGAGAGAGAGAGAGTCAAATTTCTCTGATATGATATATGTGTGTAGGTTTAGGGACCTTAGATATCAAAAAATAATATTGTGAGTATCTTTCATTGCTAAAAATGGGAGAGAGACTTAAGACTAATTTTCCTACTTTGTTTTAAGTTTCATATTTGGTGAAACATTTTTGAAAATTATTAGAAAACTTGATGAATACTTTTTATGTAATATAAAAAAGATATTTTAAATTTTTTAAAAAATATTGTTGAAAAAATTATGTTTATTTAAAATTTGAAAAAAAAAAAGCAAAATGAGGGGGGAGCGCTAACATAATCATAGGGATGCGTAGGACCTTAACCTGCGCACATACTTGCAGCGCAACCTGTGTAGAAGAGGAGGGAAATAAAAGGAAGATGAGGCGATGAGAGAGAAAATCTAGAGAGAGAAAGTGAAGAGAGAGAAGGAAGGAGGGAGAGAGAGACAGAGGTGGGTTACTCTGGGACTGAGCCGGGTGACCGAGACGAGTCTAACCCAACAAAATTCACAGCAGGGGTGTGTATTTGTGTGTGAGTGGGAATAACAAAAAAATGGAGAAGATTACTACGGGTCTCCTTTACCACTATACTTATAGTGAGACCCTCACAACAACAACAACGCTATCTCTAACCCTAACCCTAACCCTAACCCAACTACGACCTTTCTCTTTCTCTTTCTCTCTCTCTCTCTCTCACCGACCCCCCATTCTGTCTTATTTATATCTTCTTCTCTCTCCCCTTCTTTCTCTCTCTACCCTTCTTCTTTTGGGTTCTTCTCTCCCAGGGGTCTTCAATTCTTTTCACGGCGACCCAAATTTTCATTCATCAACGAGGTATGTCTTTCTGCTGATTCGATGGGGTTTTCCTTCTGGGTATAGTATGTATTTTAGCTCTTTTGAATTTCTGTGTTTTTATTAATCTGTCATGTATTTTGTTGATGGGTGTGATTTTAGGTATGTGGGTTTGGGTGATTTCTTTTTTCTTATTCTTTTTTTTAATTTTTTTTTTTAAATTTAATTTGGAAGGGTTTGATTCATGTCTGTCCATTAATGAATGTGGTCACTTTGGTTTTCATATAATTTGATAATTTTGTTATAGTGTTTTCAAGTGATGGGTTGATTTGAATATGTTATTTTTGTTTCCAGGTTTTTGATTTGTATGCTTTTTTGTTGAATGTGTCAGTTTGGTGCACAATTCTCTTAGTTTCTTCATATAAAAGTCAACTTCATTTTTTTGGGTTTTAATTTAGCTTCTTTTTTATTGGTAAATACGAGTATTAGGTTTTTGTCATCTGGATCTGTTTCAATGTACTGGTGATCAGTTAATGGGTTCCCGGTTATGCACATTGGTCTATCTGTGGGGATATATTTCTGGGACTCAACACGTGGCAAGGGGATGCCGACATGTCACCCGGGGTGCTATGTGTAACAGTAAGATTCTTGCCAAGGAACTCTACTATTTTCCGAGGTGAACTCAGGAGACATCTCAATCTGGGCTAAAGGCCTCGAACCTCGGCTTAGCATACAAAGGCCGAACTACCCGCAGAAGAGTAAGCCGAGGTTTATATTATTAAATATTATCTTGGTTAGGTGGATGTCCAGCCTAGTGGAGAAAACCGTGAGGCCATCATTTCACCAACAAGCTGGCCTTGAGGCCATGCGAAATAGCCACGAGGCCATAGGCGGCCATGTGCAGAAAGAATGTGCTTTTACCTGAAAAGCTGCCAAAAGTGCTTTGGTGGGCTGGCAAGGCAGCTCAAAAGCTGTGAGCTTCCCCATCTCTATTCCGATGTATATATAGAGATGGAGGACGAGATATAGAGGGGGGATTAAGAGGGAATTCATTCTGAAGAGAGCATATACAACTACGAGCCAATTGTAACATTTACAATTATATACTCAGAAAGTGAGAGTTACTGAGAGCAAAACTGTAATTCTTGTTATTACTCATAGTGAAACACCTCGGCGCACCCGTGGACGTAGGCAATTATTGCCGAACCACGTAAATCCTTCTTGTCTTTGTGTTATTGCTTGTTCCATCTATTCTGCCTGTGCTACTACTGCTGACTCACTAAGATAGGCAGTGTGGCCGAGAAAAATAACCCACACAATTTGGCGCCGTCTGTGGGAAAGATAGACGAATAGATGGCTAGCAACGCACAGAACGAGAGGATCGGGGATGACATTCCAGCTGAAAATGACACGCCTATTGACCTGGATGCCGAAGGAGGCAACCACAACGACCAAACCCGTGGCCAGGGGCACGGGGGCAAAAACGTCGTCCAGGAGGACGACACTTCGAAGAAGACGGATCAGGATAGCTATTACAAGGAGGATAACCTCCAGGTATGGAAGGATAGATGCAGACGAAGGGATGAGGAAGTCAAGGACCTCGCAACCAAGTTGGCCGACCTGCAGTCGGTAGTCAACTTCATGATGCAAACCAAGGTCATGCAGCCACCATACCCACTGCAGGATACGCCAATCCCAGCAGTTAAAGCTCGGAATGAAGGAAGGACAACGACACCCGACGCATCACAACGCTCCAGGAGCAAGGGGCACCCTCACCCGCCCTCCGAGGACGTCGGCAAGTCCCAGAGGACACATAATGAAAAGGATGGGGAACCAAGAGAACATCGGCAAGTACAAAAGCAGGCTCTCTGCTTTGACACAACCCGTGGAGAAAGATCTAAACGGGCGCACCACGACGCCGAGAGCAGTGTGCCGAAGGGGCTCAAATCAAAAGATAGCCGAGCTCCAGGGAGAAGCAAAGAAGACTTGAGAAACTATCTCAAGAGAAGGGAACAGAACGCCGAAGCCGAGGTAACCTCACTCGTCAAGCCGAGGACACCATTCTCGGTAGAACTGGACAAGTTTGTAGCTCCAAAAAGATTCAGCATGCCGAGGTTCCAAATCTATGATGGTAAGTCAGACCCTAACTTCCATGTTGGATTATTCCTGAACTCAATGGCGTTATATAGTGGAAATGAGCCTTTGCTCTGCAAAGTATTCCCTTCGTCCTTTGGGGAAATTGCATCGGATTGGTTCCACAAACTACCAAAGGGAAGTGTAAAGACTTGGGAAGGCCTGGCCGAGATGTTTGTGGCCAGGTTCGTGACAAACAAGCTACAGCCATTACGGGTGGACGCATTAATGGCTTTAAAAATCAGCAAGGATGAAGGGCTAAGGGCCTATGCAAAGAGATACTACGAGGTGTTCAACCGAATACCCGAATGCAACCAGGAGGTAGCAGTTGTATCCTTCAAGAACGGCCTGAAGGAAGACTGTTCACTACGGAAATCTTTGGCAAAGACATTGCCAAAGAACATGGAAGAACTCATGGCAAGGATTGAAAAATATGCTAGAGCCGAGGAGGATACATCGGCATCAAAACAGGTCAAACATGAGCAACGGAGTGACTCGCCAAAGCGAAGCCGAGGTAACAACGGCTTCAGCAAGACGGAGATAGAGCTGAGGGCTAAACAAGCAGTAACAACCGTGTTCCGAATTCCAATTCACAAGATGCTAGGAAGAATAAGGGGCCAGCCCTATTTCAGAACACCGGCAAGGCAACCTGGGGAGTTTATGGGGAGAAACTCGGACAGACATTGCTCATACCACAATGAAAATGGACATACAACACAGGGTTGCAGAGCCCTGAAAGCCCACTTGGAAGATCTGGTGAGACAAGGCCACTTGAGAGACCTTGTTGATGAGACCAGAACAAGGGAAGAACAGGCAAGATTGCCACAGGCGGAAGCAGCCCCGCCACCACCACAACCCCGAGCAGACAGACCTCGGGTTGTAAATGTTATTCACTCCAAGGTGAATGAGAACGAAATTCGGGGAGAAACCCAAAGAGCGAAGCACTTGCAGCACGTGAACCAGGTCGGACTGAAAAGACCTCGGCCAGAAGACTGCCAACTTCAGATGTTAACCTTCACTGAGGCCGACCTAGAGATGGTCCAGCACCCACATAATGATGCCTTGGTAGTATCCCTCCAGGTTGGGGAGTGCCAAGTAAAACGCATCCTGATTGATCCAGGAAGTTCTTGTGACATCATGTACGTTAGATGTTACAAGGAGCTCGGCCTTCACCCCGACGACCTGGAGCAGTCAACTGGTCCGATGGTCGGCTTCAATGGAACGCCGACGTGGCCACTGGGTGCAACAAGCTTAGAAGTACAAGCAGGCACCAAGAAGATCAGGTCCGAGTTCATTGTGATTGATACACCTTCACCATACAACATCATCATGGGCAGGCCGTGGTTGCACGCAATGGGGGCAGTACCTTCAACATTGCACCAACTTCTGCGGTTCCCAACGGAGCACGGGATAGAAGAGATCCGAGGAGATCAACTGCAGGCGAAGAATTGCTCCATGGCAGCAATGAAAGCTACCTGCAATGTTCGAGAACCTGCAAAGGCCGAGATTGAAGATGAGGACATGGAAGTCCTGGAAGATGTCGGCAAGGAGCCAGCCGAGAAGAGCGAGGAATCACTAAAGAAAATTCTCGTCCAGGAGGGCGATGAGGAAAGATTTTTTCTTCTCGGCTCAGGCTTAACCGAGGAAGAAGAAAGAGAACTGGAGGCCTTTTTGAGGGCAAACATAGAAGTGTTCGCTTGGACACCTTATGAAATGCCTGGCGTTGACCCCGAGGTCACATGCCACAGACTAAACGTCCACAGGTCGGCTAAACCTGTGATCCAGCGAGCTAGAAGACCGACATTGGTGCATGTCGAAGCTGTGGAGGAAGAAGTTGACAAACTTCTCGAAGCCAGGGCCATCAGAGAGGTCAATTACCCAACATGGTTGTCCAACACCGTGGTGGTAAAGAAGAAGAACGGAAAATGGAGGGTTTGTGTCGATTTTACAAGCCTAAATAAAGCATGTCCGAAAGACAGCTTCCCTCTACCAAAAATTGACCAGCTGGTGGATGCTACATCGGGACATGGAAGGATGAGCTTCCTGGACGCTTACCGAGGTTATCACCAGATAGCCATGTACCCTCCAGATGAGGAAAAGACAGCTTTCATCACCTCGAAGGGCCTATACTGTTACAGGGTGATGCCTTTTGGATTAAAGAATGCAGGAGCAACTTACCAAAGGTTGGTGACCAAAATGTTCAAACAACAGATAGGCCGAACAGTGGAAGTCTACATCGACGACATGGTCGTGAAGACCAAGGAGTCAGAAAATCATCTCGCCGACCTGGCCGAGGTATTCAATATACTGAAAACATATCGGCTCCGACTCAACGCATCAAAATGCGCGTTTGGTGTTGGATCTGGTAAATTTTTAGGGTACTTGGTAACCAGAAGGGGAATAGAGGCCAGCCCAGATCAGATCAAGGCTATCTTGGATCTTCAGAGTCCAACCTCGGCCAAACAGGTTCAAATGCTCACTGGCAGAGCAGCAGCCCTAAACAGGTTCATAAGCCGAAGTTCGGACAAGTGTAAACCCTTCTTCAACCTGGTAAAGAAGACTGCGGACTTCCTGTGGACCGAAGAATGTGAAGCCGCATTGGCCGATCTGAAAAAGTACATGATCACGGCTCCAGTCCTCTCGACACCAGAGCCCGGGGAAGAATTGTTTCTGTACTTAGCCGTGTCAGAGCATGCGGTAAGTGCAGTACTTATCCGAGAAGAGCAGGGAGAACAAAAAGCTGTCTACTATGTGAGTAAGACCTTGGCCAGCGCTGAAACAAGGTACTTGCCACTGGAGAAGTTAATGTTGGCCTTAGTCATGGCCTCAAAAAAGTTGAACCACTACTTCCAAGCACACAAGATAGTGATACTAACAGAACACCCATTGAAGTCCTTATTGCAACAAGGAGACTTAACAGGAAGAATTGCAAGATGGGCAGTGGCCTTGGGCCAGTATGACCTGGAATTCAGGCCAAGGACAGCAATCAAGGGACAAGTTCTGGCCGACTTTGTGGCAGAATTCACGCCGGAGTCCATTGAACATCGGCCTCCATTGAGCCGAGATGAACCAGGTCCCAGCAAGCAAGAAGCATCCCGGCAAACAGCAGAAGACCAAAGAAAGGAAAAGCTCAGACCGTGCAGCATATACATCGGCGACTCATTCAGACTCTTTGTGGACGGAAGTTCAAACCGACGAGGAGCGGGGGCAGGAGTACTGCTGATATCCCCAGATGGAGAGTTTATAGAGCAGTCCATCCGTTTGGGGTTCAAGGCCTCAAACAATGAAGCTGAATACGAAGCATTGATTGCCGGACTAAAACTTGCAGCAGCAGCAGAAGCCGACGAGGTAATAGTTTTTTGCGATTCACAATTAATTGTTAACCAATCAACAGGAGAATTTGCAGCCAGGGACGAGAGGATGTCGGCATATGCAAAGGAAGTAATCAGGTTAGCCGAGCTATTTCAGAACTGCCGACTTCTTCAAGTTAGCCGAGATGATAACAGCCACGCCGATGCGTTGGCCAACCTGGCGAGTTCAATGCAGACTGGAAAGCCAAGAACAATCATGATCGACTACATGTCGGGTCCGAGCATAGAACCACGGAGCGCAAAGCAGGAAGCAATGTGCGTGGACATGGGGCCGAGCTGGATGGATGCAATTGTTGCATTCCTTAAAGAAGGAAAACTGCCAGAAGATCGCAAGGAGGCACACAAAGTCAGACTGAAGTCGGCAAGATTCAGCTTGACCTCGGACGGACATCTCTACCGAAGGTCCTTCACTGGACCCCTTTTAAGGTGCGTACACCCTTTTCAAGTTGAAGATTTTTTATATGAAATTCATGAAGGGATTTGTGGAAGCCACACTGGGGGCAGATCATTAGCCCATAGGGCCATTACCCAAGGGTATTGGTGGCCATATATGCAAAAAGATGCCGAAGCATATGTGAAGAAGTGTGAACAATGTCAGAGGTTTGCACCTTTGATTCATCAGCCTGCAGCCGACCTGAATCCAGTATCCAGCCCTTGGCCGTTTGCCCAATGGGGCATGGATCTGGTCGGCCAACTTCCCCAAGCAACAGGCCAGAGAAAATACTTGTTGGTGGCGACAGATTACTTTACAAAGTGGATAGAGGCAGAACCACTTGCTAAAATCCGAGATGTGGATGTCAAGAATTTCATATGGAAGAACATCATCACGAGATTTGGCATCCCCAGAGCCATTGTAGCCGACAACGGAACACAGTTCGACAGCAAGCTCATCAAAAACTTCTGTGCAAAATTCAAGATCAAGAACTACTTCTCAACACCGAGTTTCCCTCAAAGTAATGGGCAGGCAGAAGCTTCTAACAAAGTAATTCTGGATGGAATCAAGAAGAGGTTGCAAGCAGCAAAAGGGAAGTGGGTAGATGAATTACCCAATGTGCTTTGGGCATATCGGACAACGCCGAGAAGATCAACTGGGGAATCTCCTTTTGCCATGGCCTATGGCACAGAAGCAGTCATCCCACTGGAGGTCGGCATCCCAGGGATCCGAACCCAGGGAGTTGAAAATGGGACTAATGACATACTCTTAGCCCGAGATCTGGATCTTTTAGAAGAACGAAGAGAGAAGGCTGCAATTCAGCTTGCAGTATACCAGCAACAACTTGCCAGAGCATACAACAAGAAGGTCAACCCAAGAGATTTTCAGGTCGGCGACCTGGTCTTGAGGAAAGTGGTCGGCAACAAGAAAGATCCCCGGGAGGGCAAGCTTGGCCCAAACTGGGAAGGGCCTTACAGGATTACCTCGGTGCTAGGTAATGGAGCATATCGGCTTGAGGATAATGATGGCAAAGCATTGCCGAGACCCTGGAACACTTGCAATTTGAAGTTTTTCTACCATTGAAATGATTATTACTCCGGGCCGATGTCATATGATTGATGCTTGAAGACTTGAAAAATGAGAACCCAAGTGGAACTCAGGTTCACATTGGGGGCAGAGAAGATGCAAGGGAGCCGAGAAGAATTTTAGCCTATCACTTGTTGAAATTTGTAGCAATTTACAAGTTGGTCTGGCCGGTACAATTTTAGCCTACCACTTGTTGAAATTTGTAGCAATTTACAAGTTGGTCTGGCCGGTACAATTTAGCCTATCACTTGTTGAAATTTGTAGCAATTTACAAGTTGGTCTGGCCGGTACAATTTAGCCTATCACTTGTTGAAATTTGTAGCAATTTACAAGTTGGTCTGGCCGGTACAATTTTAGCCTACCACTTGTTGAAATTTGTAGCAATTTACAAGTTGGTCTGGCCGGTACAATTTAGCCTATCACTTGTTGAAATTTGTAGCAATTTACAAGTTGGTCTGGCCGGTACAATTTAGCCTATCACTTGTTGAAATTTGTAGCAATTTACAAGTTGGTCTGGCCGGTACAATTTAGCCTACCACTTGTTGAAATTTGTAGCAATTTACAAGTTGGTCTGGCCGGTACAATTTAGCCTACCACTTGTTGAAATTTGTAGCAATTTACAAGTTGGTCTGGCCGGTACAAAGCTTTGCTTCGCTTGTTGAAATTTGTAGCAATTTACAAGTTGGGGTTAAGCCGAGATGATTCCTTGACTTCACTTGTTGAAATTTGTCGCAATTTACAAGTTGGGGTTAAGCCGAGAAGATTCCTTGGCTTCACTTGTTGAAATTTGTTGCAATTTACAAGTTGGAGTCAAGCCGATATATTGTCATCTGTGGAAATTCGCGCCAAGTATAGCCGATATCAATTTACAGGTTCATGTATATTGTTTAATTCTTGTTGAAATTTATGACTTACAAGTATATCATTGTTTATAACTTGAGTAAAGTTTATTGGTCGTATTAATTCTTGTTGAAATCCGACATGAGATCATATGTTTACAAGTTGATCAGGCCAATTTCAAAGCTTAGCTTCGCTTGTTGAAATCTGTTGCAATTTACAAGTTGAAGTTTAGCCGAGATGCTTCCTTGACTTCACTTGTTGAAATTTGTAGCAATTTACAAGATGGAGTCAAGCCGAGATATTTGTTTCTCTTCGCTTGTTGAAATCTGTTGCGATTTACAAGTTGAAGGAAAGCCGATGTTATCACCTATAATTTGAAACTATATATGATCATTTGTCGAAATTTGCAACAATTTACGAGTTAAGATTATTGATTAAACCTTGTTGAAATTTGTAGCAATTTACAAGTAGATTACTATTTAAACACTTGAATATAATGTGAGAAAAGTTTACGTGTTGAGATTTGCAGCAATTTACAGGTTACAGTTAGGCCGACGTATTACCATCTGTTGAAATTTACAGGTTGAGGTAACAGTTGAGATTATTGTTTAATACTTGATAAAACTTGGTTAACCGTTGTTGAAATTTGTAGCAATTTACAAGTATGGCAAACTGAGATTGCTGTGTGAACATTTGTTGAGACTAAGAGAAAGGCTCGCAAAGCTAACATTGAATAGTATATGTTTTATACTTGTTGAAATTTATAAAAGATTGCAGGACAGTTTCTTGCCGAAGTAAAATTTTGCAGGTGTTATACCCGAGGTATGTTACCCCGAGAAGATTACACAGAGAAGGAAGAGTATGAAAATCATGCAAAATATTCTAAGTATAAAGCTACACAGAAGCAGTAAAGAGAAATTAAAGACTGAAGCATTCAGATCAAACAATTATATATAAAGAAGGCACTATTATCAAGCAAGGGTCAATTGTTCTTAAAGCAAAAAAGAGGCACATCGGCCATAAAGATTACAGTGTTTACAAAACATCAACAAGAAGAAAACAAAGTACAAAAGGAATCAGGGCTGTCCTTCAACTTGAACAGATGGTTGGGTTGGAACCTCGGAGGACTCTGGAAGAACCTCTTTGGTAACTTGTTGTTCCACAACCTCTGCGTTTTCTTCTGTCGCAACCTCAGCTTGTTTATCTGCTGCAACCTCGGCCTCCTTGTCTGCCGCAACCTCAGCATCAATCTCAGCAAGGGTTTCATCAACACTTCTCTCTGCCAAAAGAAGGTCAGAGGATAGCGTGCCGATGTCTGCCTTTTTGGGAGCAGCTTCAAGGTCCTCATCTCCAGTCAAGTCCAAGACTTCTTCACCCTTGGAAGGAGACCTGGCCTTCCTCACCAGGGCTTCATCTTCTTCTTCATCGTCGTCTTCAGCCTCGGCTTCAGAATCATCTTCTTCAGCTTGGCTTGGAGGTGGAGGAAGAGGACAAGGAAGACGCATAGCCTTGGTCTTGCGCCATGGCGAGTCGGCTGGAAGATCAAGCTTTTTGGCCAAAGCATTCCAACCTAGGACGAATCCTTTGTTGCATGCTTGCTTGACCTGAAGCTTATAATCTTCAGCAACGTCGGCCATGCCTTGGTTGTAGGCAGCAGTGATTTCGGCTTTCTTGGTGGCCAGAGCATCTCTAAGCTCTTTCTCGGCTTCAGCCTTCTTAGCCTCGGCTTCCTTTTTCTCGGCCTCAGCAACTTTTCTTACGTTTACAGCAGCCTCAGCTTTTTGAAGAGCAAGTGATTGGGCCTTTGTAGCTTCAGCAGCCTGATCTTCCAGCGTTTTCATTTTTAGTTCGTTGGCCCTGTTTTGTTTATGGAGAAGAGCGAACTCCTTCTCCATGTCATCTAACTTCTTCGAAATCTCAAAAGCCTGCATGGAGAAGCTATGGGCGTGTTGGATGGCCTGGAAGAATACAAGGCAAAGGTTATTATAAACATTTCAAAAAATTTTACAAGTATGAAAGGCAAATGGTCAACTTCAAAGACTTACTTGGACCGAATGCTGCATCATGAGAGTGTAATTCTCATAGCCACTCTTCTTCTCATTCTTCGCCATATCACCCTCCAGAAGGACAGCAGTGCTAAGTGCCACGCCAATTTCGGGATCGGCTGCACTTTCATTAGTGTACACTGGCCTGTCTTCAAGAGTAACTTTGGGTTCCCAGGGAACTTTGGCAGCCCTGGACCCCGAGGTTGAGGTTGATGATTTTTGTCTCTTTGCCGCAGCAGACCTTGGTGGTTGGGCTTCAGCAGGTCTCTTTGAAGGCGCCGAAGTCGTATTCTTGGCCAGTTGAGAAATTGGCACTGCATCTTCAACGTCGGCATCGGTTTCAGTAGCCTTGGCCTTGGGCTGGGCCTTCTTGACTCTCTTGGGCTTCGGCTGAGGAGTTGTCAGGGCAGGATCTTCTTCCATGTCATCTGGAAGGTCGGCCAGGAGATTCAGCACCTTTTTCTGTGGTTTTTCCATCTGGGCTGCCTTAACCAATCTTCGTCGGCGCTTCTTTTCTTGGACTGGAACTAAATTTGGTGCCGAAGTTGATGGCTGGTCGGCTGGTTCAGAAGCGGAAGCAACTTGTTCTGTGGAGGCAGTTGGCGGAGAGGCTTTCTTCTTCCTCTGCCTTGGAACGTCGGCCAATTTTGAGGTGTATGTGGGGATGAAGTTCAGCAACAAGGGAGCTTTTCGTTGCTGAAGTGGAAGGTCTAAGAGCTTTTTCAGGTCGGGCCTGAGGAAGTAGGATTGGCGGAAGTTCTTTGGAAGTTGGCGAACGTCTGCAAAAGGAAACACAACATTAGAAACAGACAAAATTTTGTGAAAAAATTGAAGAAAACAACAACTAAGCAGTAATGATGGGCTCTTACCCTTGCCCTCCTTTATTGTTCGTGGGAGGGGGAAAAGGTGGACTTCCTCATCTGGGCCGAATTCCCAATTGCCAGAAACAATGAGGTAGTCATCTCCAGCCCCTTTGTTGGAGTCTGGAAGGTCGGCAACTATCTTATAAGCTGTGGACCTCGGCTTAAGGTAGTAAACAAAACCCTTTTCCCCCAGGTCAAGGCCACACATGGTGTAGCAGTACTGGATATCAGAAAGGGTGATTCTAACACCCTCCCGCCGAGATAAAGCTATTATGCCCATAAGGGTTCTAAAGGCATTAATGGAAAGTTGCATGGGGTTGAGGGTGTAGAAATGAAGAACTTCGCGGAAAAGGGGATCTAAGGGGAACCTAAGTCCACACTGGATGAAGGCTACAACAGGGAAGGGCATCTTATCACCATCAGGCATAATGGAGTCCTTTTCCTCCTCGGCTAGTCTGAGGTGGACATCGTCAGGGATGGAAAATTCCTGCCTAAAGTTTTGAAGTTTGGTTGGGGTGTCCACTCTGTCTCTCCACACACCCATGGTCCTGATGAAATAAGTGTTTGGCTACAGAAACAGAGTATTGCTAAAAGGTTTTAAGAACCTCGGCTAAAACCTAGGTGCGGATTGTTTCAATTTTTTCCTAAGGAAAGTAGGTTCTACAGCAAATCCCAAACCTAAATCTACGAATAAATGAGTATGAATGGCAGAAAATCTGAAAAACAGAAAAGCAAACAACGAAGTCTCAAAATCAGGAGAAGGTGGAAGACCAAGAACAAGAGGTGCAATAGTACGAGTATTCATGTGCAAAATCAAGAAATGATTCGCATATTAATGAAAAGTAGAGCAATAGAAGCAAGAAATACCAGAAACGATCAAAGAACTGGGAAAAGAAGGGAACAGGGGCTTACCAGAAAAGTTGAAGCCGGGATGAGTTCTGCCGAGGTCAGACGATGGAAGCAACAGAGTCGAGAGCTTCACGGAAATGGCAAATGGAGGCAGTTGCAGGGCTTCGAGCAAGAGAAATGGCAGCTTTGGAGAAGAAAGGGCTGAAGAGAGAGAGAGAAAACAAAAGGTTCGAATGCAAAAGTGAAAGAAGGAGAGAGAAACGAATTGTTTTGTTAAAAGTTGAAAGGGCGGCAAAACTGCAATAATGACGCCTAGGGCAACGCAGGCGTCAGACGGCGCTGCAGTGAAAAGACGGCTCGTGGGCGCGTCAGCAACACGGTCCACTGAAAATGAAACGCGTCATCGGAACGATTGAGAAGTGATGCATGACAGCTCATGCGCGAATGGGAATCGATTGGAGTTTAACGAAGCCATGTCGGCCTGAAGTAAATGATCTCGGCTGGAAGTTCTTAAGCCGAGGTACGAGAAAGAAGTTCAATGTAAGTTCCATCACCTCAGTTGCCGAGGTAATAGAACTTAGGGGGCAGTTGTGGGGATATATTTCTGGGACTCAACACGTGGCAAGGGGATGCCGACATGTCACCCGGGGTGCTATGTGTAACAGTAAGATTCTTGCCAAGGAACTCTACTATTTTCCGAGGTAAACTCAGGAGACATCTCAATCTGGGCTAAAGGCCTCGAACCTCGGCTTAGCATACAAAGGCCGAACTACCCGCAGAAGAGTAAGCCGAGGTTTATATTATTAAATATTATCTTGGTTAGGTGGATGTCCAGCCTAGTGGAGAAAACCGTGAGGCCATCATTTCACCAACAAGCTGGCCTTGAGGCCATGCGAAATAGCCACGAGGCCATAGGCGGCCATGTGCAGAAAGAATGTGCTTTTACCTGAAAAGCTGCCAAAAGTGCTTTGGTGGGCTGGCAAGGCAGCTCAAAAGCTGTGAGCTTCCCCATCTCTATTCCGATGTATATATAGAGATGGAGGACGAGATATAGAGGGGGGATTAAGAGGGAATTCATTCTGAAGAGAGCATATACAACTACGAGCCAATTGTAACATTTACAATTATATACTCAGAAAGTGAGAGTTACTGAGAGCAAAACTGTAATTCTTGTTATTACTCATAGTGAAACACCTCGGCGCACCCGTGGACGTAGGCAATTATTGCCGAACCACGTAAATCCTTCTTGTCTTTGTGTTATTGCTTGTTCCATCTATTCTGCCTGTGCTACTACTGCTGACTCACTAAGATAGGCAGTGTGGCCGAGAAAAATAACCCACACACCATATTAGGTCTTTGGTCATCCTGCGAACAATCAATGTTGTTATCTCCACAAGCACCGTTCTGAAATCCTAGTCTTGCCGTGCACCCCTGCATTCCCACATCAGGGATAAGATCGGACTTTGAGTCATCGAATTGGCACAACTGCCCACCATCTGCAGCTTTGGTCGTCGTGCTTTCTTGCAACTCTTCAATCATATCCTCAGATGGCCATGACTTGTCTCTTGCTGCTTTGGATGCATTTTCGGGTGAAGATTTGGAGTCTACCTCACCAAACTCTTCTTTGTACATCTCCTCAACCATCGGCTTCCAGAGACGCACCCGGGCATTTATAAACCAGTTTGCAACCTGATCAAAACATCAGATCGATGAGTATGCCAAAAAAATGATGTGGACAATAAAATAAGTCCACCTAGTACCCATTAAGGTATTGATAAAAGAGCAACTACCGCTCTGTTTGTTTAGGAGAAAAACATTTTCTAGGAAAATGTTTGCTAAGAAAAACTTTTTTCGAAAAAAAACGTTTCCGTATAAAATGTTTTCCTATGTTTAGTCGCAACTTTGAAACTTATGTGCTAGTGGTGGTGTTAGTGGTGGTGGCGGTGAAGTAGTGGTAGTGGCAGTGGCAGTGGTAGTAATATGGTGCCATTGATAAGACTTTAATCCATAAAATAATTTTCACCTTTTCAAAGTGAAAAATATTTTACGTTCAAATAAGCTTGTTTTACTTTAAACATAGAAAACGTTTTCTGTTTTTTTGTTTTTTGTCGTACCAAATTTAAGAAAATGCAGAAAACTTTTTCCGCCTAAACAAATAGAGCGTAAATCAGTTTCCATTTTCTGTCATACCTGGCCTCTGGTTAGCCCCGTCTGCCTTGCTAGCATGATCTTTTCTGAATCCTTTGGGTAACTGTTGAAACATTAAAATCAGAAATAATTAGACAAGTATTTTGGTAATTAGTAAGTGAAAAATAGAGGAAAAAGATATTCAAGAACCTACGGATGAAGGAAATGCTCAAAAAGCCAAGCACGAAGGATTGAAACAGAAGTTTCAGGAAGTCCTCTCTGAGGCCTCCAAGAATGTTGCATCACGCCAAACTGTTGAAGCGCCCTTTTTTGCCTGAGTTGCTGGTCCACGTAGCGGAGACGAGGTAATCCTCCTTGACCAGCAGGCGTAGCATCTTGCTCCCCTAAGTTTTTCTGGGTAGTTCGAATTTGGCCGTTGATTGCATCACGCAAACCACGAAAGTGGCGAGAAATTGTTTTGAGGGCAAGGGCTGTGTACGGTTTAGCAGCACCACATCCAGCTACCGTTTCAAAAGATGAAACCACAATCTGCATCTGATGGTAATATTGCCTGTATCTTCTATCTACCTACAACAAGATCATAATCAAGAGAAATCTTAGCATGATGATTTTCAGCATCAAAACCTACCAATTAGAAGTTTTGCAGTATCGCGAGTGCAATGATGAATGGTGTACTATCAACCATGAATAAGCAATATCTCTAGATGTAACCCCTAACCATGATCATCTAATCCAGAATAATTAACATCCGACATAGCAAACCAAGGACAGAAGGGTATCCTCAAAGATCGTAGTAGGTCATCAAACTCCAAGTTCTCATCATCCCCAACCTGACACTTGAGCAAGATCCCAAATAGTGTTCAACGTATGAACTTCATTTGGATGGATATAGTCCTTTGCAACTTAAATATCGTGTTAGTGTATGGTGCCTTACAACTAGATTAATATTGTAGAAAAAAACCACCGTAGACTGGTTTGTGTGTACGGTAACCTAAATATTTTTGAACAAGTACAGTTATAATAAAGTAATTAGACATTGGAAGCACAATTTTTAAAGAACTAAACTAAACGAAAGCACTTTAAAACAAAACCAATATAGATGGATTTCAAAGAATCAAAAGGATAAAGAAACTACAACAATTGGCTAAATTTGCAACTAGTTATAATCCACAACCATTTATGTGGTTTTTACTTAGCAAATAGAAGGAAAAGCTGTACCAAAGTCCACAGAATCACCAGCCACATAAATAAATACACATCCACATCGGAAATTATAAACATGGAAAACAGAAGTATTAGGCTAACCTCATCCAACATGGACAAAAGTTTTGTCAACTTGTTCTGCAAATCCTGTCGTTCTGATGGTGAAAGTTCAGAAGAGTGGTCGGTAGTTGACTCATGGGGATCATCAGAATCCCCCTTCATTTTCATGTCGATCTCGTTGTCGCCATGAAGACCAAATTCATCCGATTTTTTTTGTTTGTCAGTCTCAGATTGTTTCAGAGCTTTCTGAACATTAACTACTTCATCAAGTAATTGCTGTGCTGCCTTGAGATATTTAGAGTTAAAAATTGTGCTAACAAGATTTGACGGTTCATACATATGAGGACTAGAATGCATTTCATTAGCGCCCACCGAGCAATATGCGTTGTTCAAAGCCCCCACTTTGATCGTGTTGTGAGTGCCTCCAGGTAAATTATATGACAAGTATTCATCATTTCTTGATTCTTTATTTTGACAACCGTCCTCAGCTTGAAAATGGGAGCTCATCAAAGAAGCACTTGGGTCAGTATATTGGTACTGCAATGAAGGTGTATGAACTCCAGATTGTAGCCAAGTCCCAAGGCTGAGAGACAATCCTTGGCACATTAAATTTTGTTCACCATCTATAACATAGACCGGCGTTCTTGAAACCATCTGGGAATCCTCATTTAGTTGGCCATGGGTCGATTCCACATTTACAGGTTCACCCTCGCCTCTGGCTCCAACGGATGGGCCTCGAACACAGTCATGAAGTGATAGAGAATTCCCAGAGAAGAGCTCTGAATAGGACCCATTAGATGGTTGGTTTGGATACATCATGTTGTTAGGAAGATGAGGCGGTTCAGGATTAGAAGCAAGTTTCTGGTCCCGTAGATATGAAGCCGGAAAGACGTCTCTTGGATTGCTTAAACTTGGGTAGAAAGTAGCCATGTTATTCTTTCTCTGCCTCAGAATCTACCAGTAGAAGAGCTTTTTAAAAACAAACCATTACCAGCACCTTTCAAGGTAGAATGACCACTTTTTGGAGATGATGACACAATAAAAAAGAAAATTCAGTTTCCCAATAAAGCTTAAATGAGTAAGTTTGCATGGCTTTTTTTTCCCCCTAAATTTTATAGCAATCGCAAAAGATTGAACCATATGCTTATATTGTTCCTAACTACAGACTACAAAGAACACGAAAATTTGATCTATTTTGGTTAGTATTTAGTAAGCCCTTGTCTCTTTTCTCCCTCTTGATCATGCAACTTTTGCTCACAATTGAACTCAAAACTCAAAACCCACTTCAAATTTAGAGCAAATTAGAGTTAAATGCTTCACAATTGACAACACCAACAGAGAGAAAATTCATTTTCTTTTGGAGTCTGTTGATTAGTTGTAATCATTATCAGCAGCATCATGAAGTTCATTTCATACAGTAAAACTCAAAACCCACATCAGAAATTCTATCAAATTACGAATAATCATGAACACATCATTAAATTAAGAGCCAATTAGAGTTAAATGCTTCACAATTGACAAACCCAAGAGAGAAAATTAAAATTTTCTGAGGAATCTGTTTGTTTCTAGTGAATATGTAATCATTATCAGTAGCACATCATGAAGTTCATACAGTAAAACACAAAACCCACATCAGAAACACAATCAAGTCAACTTTTTGAAACCAGACCCAGCAAATCATCACATCAATAATCAAGGAAACAAAAAGAAAAAAAGGCAAGAGATGAGGAATTACCTGAAAAGCCCCAGAAAAGAAGGGTACGTATGTGTGCCCTCTGTACTGGAGAGCACAAGAGAGAGAGAGAGAGAGAGAGAGAGAGAGAGAGCAGAGGAGGCCCCAATCCTCTGAACCCAATACCACCCAAAACGGAGACAAGCACGATTTACAAGAGATCACAATAACAACAACAACCTCCTTATCATTGAACAACGACTACAACGAATATTAAAATCATAAAAAAATTAGAGAGGTTAATAATAATAAGAAGAGGAAGAAGAAGAATTAACTACCACCTTATTTGCTTGAATTATTAATATTTAATTGATTATATTCTATGTCAATTATTCCACCTTTCACACGTGGAGACAAGAGTACAAAGCCCAAATTAAAGCTCTTCAAACAACTCTTAGAACTCTCTCTCTCTCTTTCGCTCTCTGTCATGGTAGTTGTTGTTGGTTGGCTTGTGGATGTTGTTTGCTTGAGGCTTGGGGTTTCAAAGGCTAACCACCAGTTGGTAGACCTAAACCCTCCCCTTAAACCTCCATTTAACGCATAGTTCTAGTTGCAACACACTCTCTCTCTCTCAATTGAAATTATATACATATATATATATATATATTATAGAGAAAATTGTAAATCAATAGACAATAAAAAAAAAAAATCTAATGTTTAACCCTTGTAAAGATCTATTTGCACTCAAAACGTAGGTTTAGCACCTATTACTTTGAGCACCTCAATAATAAATTTAAAATTTTATTTATTTGTTTGAATACCTTAAATAATATAAATCCTAATCCTAATAACTTTGAAATCCTATACAAATCTACACCCCATTACCTATAAACAAATAACAAAATCAAACCATATTTGGAGACTTTAGAATTCCAAGCGACGAATAAAGATTTTAAATTCATCTGAGGCGAAAGTCTTCTACTCAGTGAATCAAAATATATTTATTCAGATACTTGATTATGAAACTATAAAATTTGTTTGAATACTCAATGTCAAACATAACAAAATTAGTTCCAGTTGTTTCATATGGATATTTAGTGCCGAACAAAATATATTTGTCCGAATACTTAATTCAAAACATATGAAGTTTGTTCGAATACTTAGTGTCGAACACAAGAAAATTGGTTCCAGTTATTTTATATATACACTTAGTATCGAACAAAATATATTTGTCCGGATACTTAATTCCGAATCTATGAAGTTTGTTCAGATACTCAATTCCAAATCAATTCGGAAAACCAACTTACGAAAAACAATGAACAACAATTAAAAACTTATAAAAAAATTAGTTACAAACGGCTTTTTTATTGTCCATTACTAATTTCAATATAAAAAAAAATACAATAATAATATATTAAAGCAAATAGGGTTGGGTTAGGGTTGGGTATGAAGATGCAAAATGATGAAAGTGGGGAGATAAGAAAGAAAATGAATATTGGAGCTGATAATAAATAGGGTGTCCAAAATACTTTTATGTACACTTTTTCCAAAGTCAAATACTTTTTGATCAGTTTAAATAAAGACTAAATAGTAATAAAAATATATCATTAAATTGGGATGCCCAATCTACTTTTTGGGGTGCATGGGTGTAAATTTGGCTCTACTCGACCCACTCGGGCTCGGGTTTAGGCTGGCCCACGTTGGGCCGCATGGGCTCCAGTCAAAATTTAGACTAGGCCGAGTCGGACCACGTGCTAAAAAATTAAGCCCAAGCCTAGGGGGTATTCGGGTTCTTGGGCAGGCCGACAGGCTAGGTTTGGGCTCAAGCTCGGGCTTGGGTAGGGCCTGAATAGTTTTTTTTAATTTTTTTTCCATTTTTTCTATCAAAATTTTATTCTGTTCCACAAAAAATAATATTGGGCATCGGGTCGAGCTTTGAATGAACCTTGAGCGGGTTGTAGGCTAGATTTCAAAATGATGGCCCAAGCTCAGGGTCCTGAATCGAGTCCACCCCAAGCTGCGGGCGGGCTTCGGGGGGCCTACAGGCGGCGGGTCATTTTTACATCCCTAAGTGCAAATAGAAGCTCCCCTTTGGTAACAAAATAAATTTTTTAATTTATCAATTTAAACCCTAATCTTTTAATTTATTTTTAATCTAAATTATCTATTTATTTTTATTAAGTAAAATTGAAAAAATATATATATATATATATTAGTCATTAAAGTCAGTGAAAAATGATAGTTTAGACATTTCATATACAATCTACATTAGGTTTAGTGACTAAAATATAATTTTCTCATCAGTTTTACTTAATGAAAAGATAATTTAAATTAAAAACAAATTAAAATATTAAAATTTAAATTAATAAAATAAAAAAACTCAGTATTTTTTTTGTTAGAAGTGTCAAATTCTGAGATTTTTTTATTTATTTATAATTTTTCTAAAAAAAAATTACAAAAATAAAATATAAGAACACATCCACTTACAGTTCTAAATACCCACCGATACAAGCAAGAATTAGATGGTACTGGGGGACCACTGTGAGTCCACGTGACTCACTTCAATAATTTGAATCATTCATTCTCTAAAATTTTTCAAATTGATAATTTATATAAAAATATTATGTTAATCAAATATTCATAACCATTCAAAATGATTATATATTTTTAAAATAAATTTCACTCACCGCATGAATACCATCCTCTATGTAAAATAAGTTCTTTCTCCAGCAGTGGTGAAGTGGCTTTAATGGTTGGCGTCGTGTTGTGTAGCGTACTATTGGGTATTTTGAGAGTTGGTAGGTAGGAGGAGTGACAAACTCACACGTTTCAGACGTGTCATTTATGTTTTTTTATGCACATTTTTATTCCCCATTGGCGGCAACCAACAAATATACAAATATTTATTATTATTATTATTATTTTAATTTATTTTATTTTTTGGATTTAATGTTGGAACAGATTAGGTTAACGTTTGGCGGCTTAGCACCTAATAATTAGATATAAAATAAAAAAAAATTAAAAAAATGGTGTCCAAGTTTTCAAAACACTTCGCTTAATTCTTAAGTATATGCGAGTATGAAAGTCATCTTTAGTTATAAACTAATTGAATTGACGAAGACTTGATGTTGATTAAATTTAAATCAACATGTTGTCGGGCTAACAATTTGGGATGTCTAGAAAGACATTATGGATATGGAAGAATTCTTAATGGAACTGTCCTCCAATAATGTACACCTCAATCCGACTGTTTACAGATATTATTTCTAGTAATAATGCAGATGAACCTCACTGTGTTGCTTCCCACTCTTCCCATATATATCCAGCCACTTATCTGAATTAATGGTTGCGCATGTGCGTTGCACCTGATATGTAATTTTTCATTAATTATTAGTATTGTAATTATGTATGTCTCTTAAATTGATGCGATATGTATATAAAGTATGGAGATTTGTATAAATAAATTGATTTATATCTAAAATAAAATTAAACAAAAACTGAATATATTCGGCTTAAAAATTTAAATAATAAATGAGAATTTTATAAATATAAATATTAATTTATAATTAGATTATTGAGATCACAATTTTATATTAAACAATAAATAATAAATATGTCCTTTAAATATTAGTATTACACACAAAAATTTCTATTAACTTCCTACTTTAATTTTTCATAATCCGTACCTGTAATACAATTAAGGGGCATTGACTGATAAATCCCCTTTTTTGAACTTATGGTGTGGGTAGTCCCAAATGTTTTCTTATGCACTATTTGATCCTAATGTACGTTTAAAGACTATAATGCCATTAAGTTGTTATTAGTGAGTGGGTTTTTATAACGTGACAGGTGGATGTGGTGTGGTGTTTGAGTTTGTATGACTGTGATATATGTAAGGCACCCAACGTTGGCCCGACCCGGTAACTTTTCAACTCCCCCAAATTTGGAAACAACGGTGAATTAGGTATGTGAATTAATATTGCCCTAAATTTGAGGGTTGAGAAACGGTGGTTCAAATTTCAAATTGGGTGAAATACTTACCCACGTTGAAGATTTGGTGTGGATTTACGCCGAATTGCAGATTCAAATCGTTGTGGCAGGAAGATTTGTTGTTTGGTAAACCCTAACAAGTGGTGTGACGTGACGATCGTGCGACGACTACGGAATATTACGACGAAGGAATTTCTTACTCAGACGCGTCAAACGATGACTGGTATGCTTGATTAAATGATTTTGTTTACGGAATTTATGTTCCGATTCCTGTTTATAAATTTTTTTAAAATATCATCAACGATGAATGGGTTCTACAGTTGTGGTTGTTGATTTATGTGACGTATGACGTTTTGTAAGTGTTTATTATGTTTGGGAAAGTCGGAATGTTGTAGTGTGTAGTTGTTTACGTGGGAGTGTGGGTGGTGTCGCTATCATGAAGAACAACTGTGTTGCTTAGTTAAAAGCTGAGAGTGGTTGGGTTTGTTAATAATGCAGAGTGTGTGTATGTGGGCCTTCAGTTCTTGTTGACGTAGTTGTGTGGAAATAGTTTATTGGTTTTGGATTGTGTGTGGGGCAGATTTTTATGTGAGTGCGTGAATGTGAATGTGTTGTAGTTTGGTATGGATAGGGTTTGTCATACCACGTTTAATTTGCTGTGATGTTGACGGGGGATATGTTGTGGGGTTACATCGTTTTGTGAATTTTTGAATTGTAGAAGTTGTGTTGTGTTACGTTAGGTGCGCGCTGGTACGGCGATTAATATGTTACTGTGTGATAATGTTATTTCTGTACATCATTTTTTAAAAAATTGATACGAAAAATGTTATGTCAAGAAATCGTAAAATGTTATTTTTGTCATTGGTTGGATGGGTTGATTTGATTGTTTTTTATGAAAAAAGTACCTGCTGCTCTGAACATTTTTGTTGTTTTGAAGCACGTGTGTGTGGTGTCTCGTATTATAAATGTGTGACTTTGTTTGGTTTTTTTTTTTTTTTTTGTTTGAAAGATCTGATGGTGGAACGGGTATATGATTTGGTGTTCACGTTGCAGGTGGTAGGAGGACGAACAGTCCTTGGACGCGTTCATGTGAGCGTAAACGTCAAGATGCAGCGAGGAAGACATTGGGTAATGAACTGAGGGTACGTAAACAGGGGCGGATTTTGTTCAAGCAGACAAAAATCGTTAATAGGCCAAGTGTGACACCGAAAATTAATCGTTCGAGACTCAACTTCAGGTCGAACATTGCAGGCGTTGTGAAGTTAGTGTGCGTGCTGAATCTGAGAGACGAACACGTAGTTCACCTGAAGAGGACACCGTTCTGGTTGATGTTTGAAGCAATATTGGTAAATAAACTTGACCATGCGGACTTCCGCAAAGGAGACGACCTTGTCGTAAATATCATCCGGACATACAATGCACGGGATGGGATGTTTCACATTGGTGGACGACGTGTGGGTCTAAGTGACGAAGACGTGAAGCTGATTTTTGGGATACAATGTGGGATTGGTTGCATTGATTTGACGGCCCGACCTAAGCCACCGTCTGATTTTGTACAGCGTAGATGTGATGACACTAGTCGAATAACTTCAAAACTGATAAGGAACTTACTGGTTGAAGCTGCGGAGGGCAGATCTGCGTGTGATGTGGAAGACACTGTGAAGCTGCTGTGTTTATATGCTTGTGGGAAATTATTCTTTTCAAATTCTGGAGAAACAATCAGCTGGGCTCTAATTCGGTATGTGGATAATTTGGATGCAATGAGAACGTACGATTGGACTGGGGCAATACGTAGCTCGTTGATGACTTCGGTCAGGGAATTTTATAGAACACCGGAAAAAGTAACCGGATGTGTTGTAGCATTGATTGTAAGTTTGGTTTTTTCCCCCCACTATGTGTGTGACAATAATTGCAATTGATTTATGCTTGTTGTACATGGTGTATTAATGCTGATAATGTGGATGTTATTGTTTTCTGTATTTGATGTGTGGTGCAGTATTGGCTCTGTGAACATTCGACAATCATAGCCCCGAAAACTGCTGTCACATTTCCGAGGTTCATGAAGTGGGATGTCGCCACATTAGTAGCAGCGGCGCGTGGGGTAAATCTGTCAGGGCATGTGGACTTCCAGGTAATATTGAAATTGTATTTTTTCATTGCATTATGCGGGCAATGTTTTGTAAAATGTTCATATATTTGTTATGTTTTGTTTGCAGGTGAATGGTGGACGATTGAGTAAGGAAGACTATGAGGTTAAGTTTTTTGAGGTGGATGTGGTAAACTGTGGTGGGAGTGTTGGGAATGCGAATGAGGAATTTGGTGTTGGTGTGCATGAGGATGATTTTGTTGACATGGTAGTGGAAGATAATGTGGAGGCAGTTGACGAAAGAATTCGTGGTAGAAATGTAGGCAGGGCCTCGTCTTCGGTCCTTTTTGAAACACCAACCAGGGATGTTCCACGAAATGCTGGTAAGCAGGTAGTGGATGTTGGGATACACATCTGCTACGCTACGGAGAAAATTGTGGAGCTTGAAATGGAGATCACCGAGAAAGAGAAAGTTGTTGCAGAGTTGCGTGCAGAAGTGGAGAAACTGAGGAAGGCGAATGAGGTGCAAACGTTGCATCTTGTTGGAGGTTTTGGTAGCTTAATGCAAACGAAGGATGAGGAGGTGAAGAAACTGAACAGTGAAAATGTTGAATTGCGTAGGGCGTTGAATGTTTTGGAGGATCAGATGGCGGAGCGTGAAGTTCATAATGTGACGCAGGCCTTTCGGAATGTAGACGTAAATACTGAAGGTGTGAATGATAATCATGTCGGAGTGGTTGCAGATGTGAATGCAACTCCCAGCAGGGTTTTTGCAGTGACTGAAAATGAATTTCCAGTGTGGGATGTTACACCGGTGAGGGAACACACAATCACTACTAATGAAATGCATCATGGTGTAATGCCTGGAACAGAGGTGGTGGTTATAAGTCCAAACTTGGCAGAAGGTGGACGGTTTAACTATGGGAGAAGTTCTGTTACGTGGGATGTGAAACGAAAAGGAAAGAAAGGGTTGACACTGACGGGGTTCGATTGTGTGGGTGTAAGTGGTGAAAATAGTGAAGCGAACATGGTGCGACGTCATTCGTCGATGATTAGTGTAGTCATAAATCCTGTCAGTACTGGATGTGCAGATGTAATTGATGTTGATGAAATTGACGTACAACCGAAGAAGAAGTCAGGATTTGACATGAACAACAGACACACGGTGTGGAAAATGTTGACAGCTGCGGAGAAGAAGAAGATAACTGACGCATACAATAGGGATGGTGATAGGTATGTACGAATTAATTGTTTTGCATTATCGTTGGTAATGTATTATGTTGTTTTTGTGTAATGAGATGTGGTGCGTGTTGTGTACAGTGCTGTGATGTGGGATGGGCAGGGGCATGGTGTTGCTGTGTATTTCACAGATGTGAAAGCGCTTGTTCGTCAATCTGAGATACGGGGGAATGTAAGATGTGTTTGGGTTTTTTGTGGTTTTGTTTGGTTTATTTTTGGGGTTTTCCCCAACGATGCAATAATTGAGTACGATAAAATTTTGCAGGTGATCGATGCATATGCTGTTCTGCTGACTGATGAGCAGGAGAGGATAAATGAGGGAGTTGATGCTGCAGACAAATCTTATTTTTTCAGTAGCATCTGTCTAGTAAGTTTGTGATTGTAAGTGATGTGTTTATTTATGGGATGTAATAATGTATAACATGGTTACTGGTGATGCAGGACATGATGAAGAACAACAACGTAAGGTCAAGGAATATGTATGTGTTGGACAACCTACGTGCAGCTAAGCTTTTCCGTTATGTGCATTTTCCACTTTGCAAAGACGCACATTGGACGCTGGTCATGTATGACACTGAGGATGGGAGTTGGAAGCATTTTAACTCAATGAGGCCGAGGAGCGGAATTTTGGACGTACACTACATTGAGGCACTTTACCTGGTGAGTATTGATTATTGTTAAATTGTATTGGTGTGTGGTTACATATGACTACTTTTATTGGCTGAAATTGTGTATACGTTGTTGTAGAAAAACATTGTGGCAGAGGTGCAGAGGCAGACCATTGGAAGTGACTCAATTGACACGCAGGACTTTGACCCCCCGTTAGAGTCAGTGGCGGACTGTCCACAACAACGTCCCGAGTCGTAAGAACGTTTTAAGTTCTCTTGATGAAAAAACATATGAAACGTTGTTTGTGAATTGTAATTTTTTTTAGTTATGACGTTAGTAATATATGTTGTGGAATTATTGGACAGGCTTGACTGTGCTATACTTGTGTGTGCTGTCATGCGCCAATATGTGCGCCATGTGGAAGTAAGAAGATCGCTACATGGGGGCAACTGTAGTGTGTTGCGGGCAATAATGGTGAAGTCGTTTGTTAATGATGAGGTGCGTGGTTTGAAGAATGACGTGGACTGATTGAGGTGTACGCACATGGGACGATTGGACAGTGTGTAGGGGTGCACAGAAAATGGGTTTTGGGGGTAAATATTAAGATAGACTATGGTTTTTGCAGGTTCCTAACGGGTTTTGGGGGTAAATATTAAGATAGACTACGGTTTTTGCAGGTTCCTTACGCTGTGGTGCGCATGTTATTTATTTTTGGGTTACGTACATTATATTATTTTAGCACATATTATGGTTTGTTAATGTAAGTAGTTTATTGTCGTGGATGGTTTGTCGTGAATTACCGCATGACGGGCTTACACAGAATTTTGTCTGAAGTTAGTGCGAAAATTTTTTGGGATAATGTTATGAAACGTGTTTATGGCTATTCTTTATAATTTATGCGTGTTGTTATGAATGTTGTGCTTTTCTGCGTAGTATGTTGAAGTGATAAATGTAAGGGGGGGATGTGGAGTTGGAAAGGTTTTTGATTGTATGTGGGTTGTGTTGTGTTAGTAAGTTTCATATTTGTGTGTGGTTTGGAAGTGGCATGTCATGTACGCTACAGAAATGTGTGTGTGATCGCGTAAAGTGTAAAATAATATTCAAGTAGTATGTTGATGGTAATGTGTTGCACATCAGTTACGTGGATAGTCTTTTGAAAGGCATGACTATATGCATGACGCGTCGACTTTGATGTGGATGTTGTTATGTGGGGGTAAGGTGGGACAGGTAATGGCGATTTGCGTGACTCGTTTACGATGATGTGGGATGTTGTTATGTGGGGGTATGGTGGGACAGGTAATGGCGATTTGCGTGACTCGTTTACGATGATGTGGGATGTTGTTATGTGGGGGTATGGTGGGTAGGGGAGTTTTTTGAAGTTGGATGCTATTAGGCATAGGGAATGTATGTTGTACGCACACGCAGAAGTTGTGGTAAAAATTTAAAATGTGGAGCAAGCAAAGTATTCAAAAAGTTAATTGATTGAAGAATGAAACTTAACAAAACGTGTAAGCCAGTTGTAGTTATGGGAGAACACAAAAACATTCATATAGTAAGTTACTACGGAAATAAACTGTATGTGAATATCACATGCTTATTTAATGGAATGCACGAAGTTCGCAAAACACATGAAAAAAAACACAGTAAAAAAATATTAAATGGGATGTCATATGGGTTGGGATTTCATCTAAATAGGTTCTTTGCAGGTCTTCCTGTTGTGGTTTCCCATGCGACCACACCTTCCACAACGTATTTGTTGAACATTTTCACCTTTTGACGGTATTCTCTTCTTCTTTGGCCTCCCCGGCGGACGTTTCACGTTTGGTGGGTAGATGACGTAGTCCGTGGGGTTGAACGGTGGTTTTTCAACTGTTGGTATTGGGTAGATTGTAGGCGCATACGTCAGACGGTATTCGGAAACATGGTACCAAGGTACGACAATATCGTCAAGGTTTCTCCCGCTTTTTCGAACTGCGACAATAGCATGTGTACATGGAAATTCATTTATTTGCCACTGGAAACACGAGCATGTACGGCTAGCGATGTCCACCATAACAGATGGGAATGAGTGGACCTCGTACACGTCATTGTTCGCCTGACTCACTTTCCATGCCCGACTTTTGTTGTAAGCTTCTTCCAGACGCGATTCCATTGTGGGACAAATTGCGCCAGTCCATGTGTGGGCCGACACGCGCCGCTTTGACATTTGTCGCATAATCTGTCCTCTAATGCTGTCAACCATTCGGGTTATGGGTAAATTTCGTGCTTCGCGAATCCAAGAGTTGAATGACTCAGCTGCGTTGGAGCTCATTTCGCCGTATCGTTTACCTCTGCAAAGCGGATTGGGTAAAAAATATAAGAATGAGACATGTTTGTTTGTAGTTTGAATGTTATCGTTCGGGTTGGGTCCGTACCTGAAAAATGCGTTTGCCCAGTGTTGTGGATGTGCATCCGTCGCAATGGCTTTTCCGGATTTCTGGAATTCGTCGGCCTTCTGATTAAATGTTGTTACGGTGGGTGCGTATGCGCACTTACGGAATTTGCTGACAAGACCAATCCGATGCATGCTGTTAACGTAGCGCAATTTGTCCCGTAGATTTCTCTGTAAGTGTTGGAGGCAGAATGCGTGGTGAGATGTTGGAAAGAATATAGGCATTGCTTCCATTAGTCCAGCGTTCCTGTCAGAAACAAACGTGAGTGTCCTGTTGCTAGGTACCACATTGGCAAGATGTTGTAAAAACCAGCCCCAATTGGCGTTGTTCTCAGAGTCCACAATGGCATAAGCAAGTGGGAACAACCCTGTTATGAAAATGATTATAATATTAGCAACGTGTATACTATGTCCGAACCATGCTGTAAGGTTGTTATGAAAGTTACGTTGGTCACACCTTGATTACCGTCTTTCGCGGTGGCGGCTAGCAAGAACCCCTTGAACCTGCCTTTCAAGAAGGTCCCGTCAAGGAAAAGTAGTGGACGGCAATGATGAAACCCATCGATGCACGCTTTGAAAGAAATGAAGAAACGACGGAATCGGTAGTTGTTTTCATCGTAATCAATGTCTACATAACTCCCAGGATTGTATTGCATGACGGCGTCACGATACCAACGTAATTGGTCGAATGATATGGAATGGGCGCCGAACAATTCCCCCCTTGCCTTTTCAACGCCTAACCACGCAACCCGGTAGTTGACGTCCAGCCCGTAGTCATCTTTCAAATCTAAGACGACATCGGTTGGACGTGTGAGTGGTCTGTCCCGGACTCGATCTGCGATAATGTCAGCAACCATATCAGATCCAACTCTAGGATGATTTGATGTCCGGACGGATACACCGCAACTATGCACACTGTTCAATTTCCGAACATAAAAAAATTGATTCGCTTTCAACAGTCGAGCATGTACAGACCACATGCAGCCCTTATCCTCCAACATGGAGCAGACTGCTGTGACCCGTACGGAGTCGTTCTTAACGTATTTGAAATTGAAGCCGAACTCGACGGCGTATTTGCACAATACCGTCCGAAATTCGTGTGCACCACCCTCAAAGCATTGACCAACGTGGGTTATTCCTCTTGCCCATGATTCAGTAAGCAATACTTTTTTTTTGTGTGGGCAGAAATCAGGCAACAAATCAACCTCATCATCGCTTTGTCCCTTGTCGTGAACGACTATTCCGGCCACGGGGTTGGGTTGCATATTATACTGTCCGGTGTCCATACTTACACTACCCACACTTCCGTGCTGATCAACCAACACAGAAACGTGTTGCAACCCGAACGATCGGGCAAGACTACCAAGGTTTTCCAAGTCAACATCATCTTGTAAGGTGAAACTGTTTAAACCTGGAATGTTGTACGACAATCCGACATTATGGGGGCCCAACCCGCTGAACTTGGAACACAGAAATTCAACTAATCCGGCGAACGTGCCCTGATCTCGGAGATTGTAGGCTGCGTTAATGTTACGAAAAGAACACAGCAACATCAGACTCCCTTCCATGGCGCCTGCACACACTGCCATATGCAAAAACACATGTTATATACCTAGCAAACAATAATACACAAAATGAATACAGAAAGTAAAATAGAACAGAATTGAATCCTGTGTACCCCCAGTAACGGTGTGGGGATAAAGAAACTCAAATGCAAATGCGTCAGACATAAAACACTATTAGAACAGTTGTGGACCCTCATAAACATAATCTGCAGGGCAGTGTAATGTTAACTACGGAATAGATATGAACTGAATATGTACCTGCGATGATAATCAAATATTACCGACTGCAGCAGCTCTCCCCACAGCAGCAAGAAGACAATGAAACCCTACTCTAATAATTCAAAAAAAACCCTTCAGCCCGACCCACGAAAAAACCACAAACCCAAAAACATTTGATCCCACTTTCCACCGTGACATAGTAACGTTCCCACAGAAAACTGAGTCAATCCCATAATTCACGTGCATTCCTTAACAGAAAAAGGGCAAATCAGTCTCCCATGCCACATTAAATTTGAAAATAGGACTTTATTGTCCACCAAACATGTAAAATAGGACTTTTCAAAACAAAAGATTAAATTTGGGACTTTAAAGAGTAACAGTTTGACACATAGGACTTTCTGATAATTTTCCCTACAATTAAAGGTATGAAATTAATTGTACAATTACACAATTTTGTTTAATAGTTCATCTCATAATACAAATTTATTGAGCCCATTATTGCATATTATTTGCACACTATTGGTGTAAGAATGCATCAATATCAATATGTTATATATTTTTATACATCAAGAGTTATTGAATTTTGTGGGTGTTGATTTTTGACCACACAACCAAACGGGAAGCTCAGCTGGAGAGCACTAGCAGAATAGATTAAACCCAACAACTTGCACAAGAAAATGAGAATCCGGTAGTGGTTTGTCTACTTGGGGGCACTCCGACGATCAAGTCAGTAATCAATCTCTCAAAGATAGCAAAGAGTACTCAAAACTGACTAGAAAATAACTTACTGCTTACAGTATATCACACATACCTGAGACCCATGGGGGTGCCCTGCTTTTATAGCCAACACTGACTTGATCCTTGTAGAAGTCTCACTTTAGTGGATTTAGGCTCAATGCTTATTCTGGTCTCTTAGCTAGTTACGGATGAACTCCCTAAGAGCTTTATCTTTATCCAAACTGAGATTCTCCTATATTCTAGGACTCTTGTCTTTTATCTGTTTATCTCATATTCCAATATCTTCATAGATAACCTCGGCCTAGCCGAGATCACCTTGGCATCAGGACCAGGCCACGTGGCACCTCGGCTGACACTTCGGCGTCACCTTGGCCACGTGCTATCATTCACAAAATATGTTCCCACAACTGCCCCCTAGGTTTTATTACCTCGGCAACTTGAGGTGATGAAACCTATATCGCTTGTTCATATTTTATGTCGGCTAAAATTCATTCTTCCATTCAACAGAGATCATGACTCGTCGGTTTCAAGTACCCAGGACTCAACTGTCTATCTTTATTAAGGATCAAGAACCAAGGGTCAAGTTCTTTAAATGTCTCAACAGAGATCCTTCCTTTAGCCGAGGTTATGGTATCATTATTTCAAGAATTCCAAGAGTTCTAACTGCGTATGAGCTGTCACGCACGGTCTTTTCAACCGTTTCCTCTACGTGTCCCTTTCTCATTGGTTCGTACCTGACACGTACTATCAGGTTATGTCGCTTCTGCACACGCCGCCTGACAAGTACGTCGTCCAAGGCATCTCATTATGTTTTGCCGCATTCTAATATTTTTGACAAAAACTCTTCTCTCTCTTCCCATCTCTTCACTTTTACGAATTCAATTTGCCTCATCTTGGATTTTCTCTCTTTAACATTTTTCTTCAAAACTCCCATTGACATTCCTTCGAGCTCTGCAACTACCATATTCACCACCTCCGGTGCACTTTTCATCATCTGCTTTTGATCATTCTCGTCGTCTGACTCCGGCGATCTTCATATCGACGTTCATTTCACTCGGTAAGTTCACAACTTCCTTCCTCTTTAAGTTCATCCTTTCACTATTCTTTTGATTTATTTTGAATCTGTCACTTGTTTACATTCTGTTCGTTGCCATTTTTTGACACTGCAAATCAGTTCTTGTTCTTGAATCTATTTTGCTGTTCTTCGTCATACTGGCATTATACTGTATCTGTTAACTGTGTTTTCATTTAAATCTATCCCTGAACACTGCCTTGGATTTATTTAAACGCCATGAATTGATGCTTTAACGTCTTGTCATGACTTCTTGATGTTTGCACACACCTATACTCTGCTCACAAATTTATAATTTTCTTGTCACTATCTTCGCCACATTGTTGCTTTTTTTATTCTAAATCACATTCCCTTTTGTGTTTCTTGCTTGTTTCCAGATCTTTTATCTTCGATTCTTGTTCCTATAGTTTCTAGGCTTGGGATTTGGTTTAGAACTCATACACTTAGGAAAAACTGAGACAAATTTCCCTTTAGATCTTCAAAATTCTTGCCCTCGTGCTTGTTTAGGGTTTATCCGAGGTCCGCAAAACCAAATTGGTTTCTTTTCTCTGAAAAACCATCACATAAGGTTTTAAGTCGAGATCATGGATATGTTTAGGTAGAGGGTAAACACCCCGGCCAAACTAGAGTACTTCCGACAAGAATTCTTCATTCCAGCCGACGTCCAAATCAGGTTGGCTGGGGAGGAGGATTCTATCATGCCTGATGGAGATTCCATGCCTTTCCCTGTAGTTGCCTTCATAGAGTGTAGACTTCGGTTCCCTTTAGACACTCTTTTCCAAGAAATCCTTCACTATTACAAACTTAACCCCATGCAACTTGCCATCAACTCATATAGAGTTATCGATGGCATAATCGAACTGGCACGCCGAGAAAAGGCCAGGATCACTTTAGCCGACATCCACTATTGTTACACCATGTGTTACCTTAAGTCAGACAAAGGCTACGTATATTACCTCAAACCCAGATCCACCACCTTCAAACTTATAGCGGACCTCCTAGATTCAAACAAGGGTGTAGAAAATGACTATCTAATCGTCTCGGGCAACTGAGAGTTTGTATCAGATGACGATCTTCATCTTTTCTCAATACGCCAAACTGTGTTTAGAGAGGATGAGGGTAAGAACTTAGCCACCCTATAATTCCATTCAAGACTTGTAAATTTGTCTATCTGTACTAATATTTCCTTCTTTGCCTTTTGCAATTCTTCCCCAACCATCAAAAGATTTTCACCAAGCCTTCTTCCCCAGCAAAGACTTGAAAAAGCTACTGAACTTGCCAGTTGAAAAACGCAAGGCCCCATTATTGCTTGATTACATTTCGACCTACAAGTCGGTCCTGCCCAACGTTCCCTATCGAAGTAAGACTCCACCTTCAACAACAACTCCACCAGTTGCTTCCTCATCAAGGCCAGACCAGGCCTCTTCTTCAGAACTAGTTGAGGTTGCATCTATATCTACCCTCTAGTCGATTCCACCTTCTCAACGCCGACACCGACGCGGACGTCGAGCTCCACCAAACATTTCTGCTAGTAGAACTCGAAGTTACAAACGAAGAGATTCTGAGGAATCGACATACGACCCAGCACACCCACCAATCGCCTTGCCAGCAATCCATTTTGGCACCAGAGTCACCGTCCTGCAATAGCCGACACAATGGGCCGTAGCAAAGCAGTCGTGGAGGACCTCCTGACTGACTTGCCAGAAGTGGTTACTGTTCAATCAGAGTCCCAACCCAAGCCAAAACCAAAGAGGGTGAAAAAGACTAAGGTAAAAGCCCTAGTCACCCAAGTTAGCTCCAAAGATACAGTGCCAATCTCCAAACTGGTCGAGGCCGAGAAAAATGCTTCTGCCGTCGAGAAGAGGCCTTCCGAGGTTGAGCCATTCGACAGTCAGCAATCAAAATGGCTGAGGTCTGAAGGTGAAGAGGGATGAGGATTTTTTAAAGCCGACAAGCCCTGGGCCACAGTGATTTCAATTTGGCGACCGACCGATAACAGCTAGCGATAGTATGATTGACAGCATCGAAGTCGGCACCGCTCTCTCCACCGATGTCCTTTTGCCTACTGATCTAAATCGAATGGCCAAGATCACCGAGTATGAAAACTTCACTTTAATAATGCAGTACTCTTTTTTGGTAAGTCTTTAACTCTTGTCTTTTTTGGCTTTTTACTTCAAGTTTTCATACTTAGAAATTTTACTAACTTGTTCATTCCTTTTCTTCTAGGTGATCCAGCACGCTCATTCCTTTCCAATGAAAGCCGAGGCTTTCAAGAAAGAATTGGTCCACAAGACCAAAGAGGCTGCTGGCTTCCTCGCCTCCCTCAATAATGCTGAGGCAAAAATGAAGATGCTGCTAGATTAGGCCAAGGCTGCCAAATAAGCTCAAGATCAAGCCGAGGAAAAGACGGATTGCTGAAGCGGTGACCAATGTGCTCAGAGCCGAGGCCAAAGGGTTTGAGGCCAAAATTACTAGAGCTGAGGAGGAGCTGCAAAAGGCCCTGGCTACAAAAAAGACCGAGATCAAGGCGACCAACGAGAAAGTGTTCTCGGAGGGGTAGGGCACCGTTCGTGATGCATATAAAAAACAAGTCAACCAAGCCTGTAACCGAGGTTTTTACCTCTGCTGGACTGCAGCTCTTAACAAATTATCTGTCCCAATGGACTCCGACCTTCGAGATATCAGCAAACTCCAAGTGTCTTTCCCTTCGATTCCCAAAGAGTCAAACGGTGAATCCAACGAAGAGGAAACCAACGTAGAGGATGCCAAAGAAGATGAAGAGGTAGCTGTTGGGGCCAAGTCTCTAACATTGAATGATCAAGTCTTGGACTTGACTCATGATGAGGAGGAAGACTTGGCTTCCAAGGGCATCTCTCTCAAACAAACAACTTCTGAGGTCGAGGTCCAAGCAGCAGAGAAGAGCTTGGACCAGATCTTACTAGAAATTGACGCCGAGATAGCAGTGGAGAAGGAAGCCATATTGTCAACCGAGGTCGACACGACGCCAATATCCGAGGTTGAGCAATCTGAGATCAATGCCCATGTGTCCAACACTTAGGATTTTTTTCTTTTACTTTGAAATTTACTTTTGAACAGTTGTAATCTTTTGTTTAAACAATGTTAGCTTTATATTTGGCCGATGTGCCCCTTTTGTGTTTGTAAATGAACTAGTTCTCTTTGAATGCATGCCTTTCTTCTTTTGAATGTTCTCTTCATTTTGTGCTCTCCATTTCTTGCACGTTTCCATATTTAGAATAGGAAAATGAGTGGGAGCACTAATTAGTGCTCCCACTAATTAGGTGGCAGTGGGTCCTACCAGTAATGATGTGATGTTTTGGTCTTGGAGTTGTATTTTTTTTTTTTTTTTTTTACTTTTTTAATGTATTAGTGCTATTAGTGGTGGTGTTTTTAGTGGGATGAATCATTGTTGTTTAGAATATTATTGCAATTTCTTCCAAGTACACCTTAACTATGTAATCACTTCGGGTTAAAGTGCCTCGGATATAAATCTTGACTGTTTGTCTCGGCTAACAATTGGAATACCTCGGCTAACACTTCAAAATATTTCAAAATATTTTTACAAATGTTGTTTCTTAAACTTATTCAGTCAAGTATTGCTTCTTTATTTCCCCTTGCTGTCTTCTATCAAGACTTCACCCTTCCAACCTTTCCAAGCTTGACAACCCGGTTGGTCATCTCGGGTAACATGTACCTCGGATACTTCTTTCCTCATTACCTCGGCTATTGTTTTAAAGTTCAACAAGTGTCAAGCCCATTCCAACTTGTAAATTTTTCTAAAAATTTAAACAAGTGCCAAGCTCTCAAGTTTATTTATCATTCCTGCTCCATGCCCCCCTAATGTAAACCTAAGTTCCACTTAAGTTCACATTATGTGTTTATGGCCTTTCGCCGAAGTCAGATTCAAACAAATACTAGCCGATGTGTTCGACCTTGGTTTCCTTGTTAATCTAACTAAAGCGAACTTAGTTCCATTCTGAGTTTAACTCTACGGACATGGCAAGTCTAGGTTAATTCAACTTAGTTCAACTCTATTATATGCAAGTATAATTCAACTCTGCCATATAATAAGTCTAAGTTATTCGTTATGTTTCATTTAGAAATATCGCCAATTTAGTTCAACTCTATTATATGCAAGTATAATTCAACTCTGTCATATAATAAGTCTAAGTTATTCGTCATGTTTCATTCAGAAACATCACCAACTTAGTTCAACTCTATTATATGCAAGTATAATTCAACTATGTCATATAATAAGTGTAAGTTATTCGTCATGTTTCATTCAGAAATATCACCAACTTAGTTCAACTCTATTATATGCAAGTATAATTCAACTCTGCTATATAATAAGTCTAAATTATTCGTCATGTTTCAATCAGAAACATTACCAACTTAGTTCAACTCTATTATATGCAAGTATAATTCAACTCTGCCATATAATAAGTCTAAGTTATTCGTCATGTTTCAATCGAAAACATCGTCATAGAACTGGTCAGTCCTATCGCACAAATTTCAAATTCATAAAAATCAAACTAGCACTTTATTATTACTTCGGCTAATAAAATCATGATATAAAACTCAAAAAACAAAAGACTAATGATAAAAAAAAAAAAAAACTTCAAATTGCAAGTGTTCCAGGGTATTGGCTGTGACACCCTGAACGTTTAATTAAATACCATATAAATACGTATAGTTATATATAATTGTGAATGTATGTGATAATATATTATTAAATAAATAATAATAAATATAGAATCTAATTTGGTATTGGATTATCAAATATGAGATTAATTAGGGATTATTATTTGGGGCCAAATTAACAGAAATATAGAATTATAATACTAGTTGGGCCAAATTAAAGTTAAAGATAGTAGATAAATAAATATAAAAGTAAGAGTAAATAAATAATAATATTGATAACAATAATGATAATAACAATAATAATAATAATGGGTGTAGTAGTAAAATAAATAATTAATTTTCTATTGATATACAATAAAGTATAATTTAATTAGGGATTAATTTGTTTATATAGTTATATTAGAAAACTGGGCTAAAGTGTAATTATCTTAAATATTTATTAAGATAAGTATTAATCTATGGTTATAATGAGCAAATCCAGGTGAGTTATGAAGCAAATCCAAAGGAGGATTCGAGATCGGCCACGTGTTGGCCTCAGGACGCTTTTGCTTCACTATAAATGGGGAAGAATTGATCAATATCCGTGGAGTTGCTGAGATCAGTGGGAAGAAAAGAAAATAGAGGGAGAGGCACGTAAGTTACTGAAGTATGTACTTATAACAGAAAGGTTGTGATAGTAAAAGAAAGGCTAAGGGTCAATATTAAGGTAAGTTATATTATACCTTGAGTTACCATAATATATTTTGCGTATGTTTTGACTTATCATGATTTATTTTATACAAGTTATATTTTATAAGTTATATTAATTCAAGTTATGTTTTAGAAATATTTCAGTTATGTGGATTAATTTCTAAACTCTATTTGTTTCAATGAAACCATGGATATGTTTGTTTAAATTTTAAAGAATATTTGACTATAACCTTATAAACAATTATGTTTTATAAGTACTACCATAAGAGTCCCACGCTTTAGGGGACTTAAATAACCATTGGCCTCTGTTTGGCCCCTTCGTGGTCCTCTGTTTGTCATGGATCCATTGACCTCTGTTCTGATTGCTACTTCTGTGAACTCTGTTTTGTTCTGTTCTATACCGTGGTTATGGTTATTTATTTACATAATTTCTGTATTTCAGTTTCTGCCACTTAAAAGATTTATTTACCAAATTGAGTTATGTAAGTGTTTGGGCTTAACTAACTATCCATGGTTATTTTGTATTCCCTATACTCTTTGCATAATATTTTTCACTCTACTGTGTGCTTATAGCTGTTACCATTTCAGGTGACGAGATGTAGGGGAAACCCATAGCCTCACGAAATGGAACTTGTACGTGGATTGATGTTGAACCACTTTTTTTGTCTTTCTTCTTTTTCTTTTTTTTTTTTTTATATTTTTGCTCCCTTTTGTTCTACTCAGGGCCGGTCACTAACTAATAAAATAATAAAAGCCCTATAAATGTATTTTCTCTTATTAAAATAGTAAAATTGAGTAATTTCCTGTTTAATTATTTTTATTTCCACTTGCGTAGTTTAATTTGCTACAAATAGAAAATGTTAGTAAGTTGCGATTCCAACCCTAAGCCCTTGGGATTGGGTCGTGACATTGGTAGTTCCTTGCCATTAGTGTCTTCAAGTTGATATGCCCCATTGCCAGCAACCGAGATGATTCTATCAGGCCCCTCCCAGTTTAGGCCAAGCTTGCCCTCCCTAGGATCCTTCTTGTTGCCGACAACTTTCCTCAGAACGAGGTCCCCAACTTTGAACTCTCTTGGGTTGACCTTCTTATTATAAGCCCTAGCAAGCTGTTGCTGGTATACCCTCAACCGAATTGCTGCTCTCTCTCTCTAGTACGTCCAGATCTCAGGTCAGGAATGCCTCGTTAGTCCTATTATTTACTCCCTGAGTGCCGATTTCAGGGATGCCGATTTCCAGTGGGATAACTGCTTCAGTGCCATAAGCCATGGCAAAAAGAGACTCCCCAGTTGATCTTCTCGGCGTAGTCCGATTTGCCCAGAGCACATTGGGCAACTCTTCGACCCACTTCCCTTTTGCTACTTCTAGCCTCTTATTGATTCCATTTAAGATAGTCTTATTGGATGCTTTTGTCTGACCATTGCTCTGAGGGAAACTTGGAGTAGACTAATAGTTCTTAATTTTGAACTTTGCACAGAAGCTTTTGATTAGCTTATTGTCAAACTGTGTACCATTATCTGTTATTATTGCCCTTGGGATCCCAAACCTGGTGATGATGTTCTTCCATATGAAGTTCTTCACATCAATATCTCGAATCTCTGTAAAGGGTTCAGCCTCTACCCACTTCGTGAAGTAATCAGTTGCTACTAGCAGAAACTTCCTTTACCCAGTTGCTTGGGACAGTTGTCCAACAAGATCCATGCCCTACTGGGCAAACGGCCAAGGGCTAGATACTAGGTTTAAATCTGCTGCTGGTTGATGTATCAAAGGTGCAAACCTTTGACACTTCTCACACTTTCTGACGTAGGCTTCAACATCCTTGTGCATGTAGGGCCACCAGTACCCCTGAGTGATAGCCCTATGAGCAAGTGATCTGCCCCCAGCATGGCTTCTACAGATTCCTTCATGAATCTCATAAAAAAAGTCCTCAACCTGGGAGAGATGTATACATCTCAAAAGGGGTCTAGTGAAGGATCTCCTGTAGAGATGGCCATCTGCTGTTAGGCTAAACCTGGCTTACTTCAATCTGGTCTTGTGTGTCTCTTTTCGGTCATCTAGCAGCTTGTCATCCCTGAGGAACGTCACTATTGCATCCATCCAACTTGGACCCATCTCCACACACATTGCCTCATATTTTGTTATTAGAGGTTCCACACTTGGTTCTGTCAAATAATCAATCATGATTGTCCTTAGCTCTCCCAATTTTATTGCACTAGCCAGGTTGGCCAAGGCGTCGGCGTGACTATTGTCATCTCAACTAACTTGCTGTAGCCGGCAATCTTGGAAAAAGGAAAGCAATCTGATAACCTCTTTAATATAGGCTATCATTCGTTCATCTCGGGCTGCATACTCGTCTGTTGTCTGATTCACAATAAGTTGGGAGTCACAAAAGACTACCACCTCATCGGCCTCTATTGCTGCTTTCAACTTTAACCCACAATCAGTGCCTCATACTCTACTTCATTATTTGAGGCCTTGAATCCCAAACGAATAGACTGCTCTATCATTCGCCCATCCGGTGATACTAATACTACTCTTGCCCTGCTCCTTAACAATTTGACCTTCTATCAACAAACAAGCAGAAGGAGTCACCGATGTAGATGTCGCAGGGCTTTGGTTTCTCTTCTTTCTTCTGTTTTGCTAGAGTGGGGTTCTTGGGCCCCAATTGGGTTTCTTCCTGCTCCCCTGGGCATCCCAAGCCGCGGCTCACCGGAGTCCAACGCGGGATGGCACCAGGGGTGAACTTAGCCACAAAATCGGCCAAAACCTGGCCTTTAATTACTGTTCTGGGCCTAAACTCCAAGTCATATTAGCCCAATACTACTGCCTATCTGGCTACCCTGCTTGTCAGGTCTCCTTGTTGCAACAGGGACTTCAAAGGATGCTCAGTCAGTACCACAATCTTGTGAGCTTCAAAGTAGTGGTTCAGTTTTTTCGAAGCTATCACCAGGGCTAATGTCAATTTCTCTAGGGGTAAGTACCTGGTCTCTGCACTTGCTAGGGTTTTACTCACATAGTATACTACCCTTTGTTCTTCCTTCTCTTCCATGATTGCCACTGCACTCACTGTGTGCTCTGAAACTGCCAAGTATAAGAATAGTTCTTCTCCAGGTACTGGATTTGACAGAACTGGAGCTGTTGCTAGGTATTTTTTCAAGTCGGCAAAGGCGACTTCGCACTCTTTCGTCCACAGAAAATATGTGGCTTTCTTTAACAAACTAAAAAAGGGTTTACACTTATCAGAACTTCGGCTAATATATCTGTTCAGGGCTGCCGCCTTGCCAATCAACATCTAGACCTGTTTGGTTGATGTCGAGCTCTTTAAGTCAAGAATGGCCTTGATTTGATCTGGACTTGCCTCAATGCCCCTTATGGTAACCAAGTATCCCAGGAACTTACTTGACCCGACTCCAAATGCGCATTTCAAAGTATTGAGTCGGAGCTGATATGTTCTCTGGATATCAAAAACTGCTTTCAAATCAGCCAGATGATTCCAAGGTTCTTTGGTCTTCACGACCATGTCAGCAATGTACACTTCTACTGTTTTGGCAATCAGATGTCTAAACATCTTGGTCACCAACCTCTGGTAGGTTACTCTTGCATTTTTCAACCGAAAAGGCATCACTTTGTAGTAGTACAGGCCTTTTGGAGTGATAAACACAGTCTTCTTCTCATCAGGGAGATACATTACTATCTGGTAGTATTCCCTGTAAGCATTCAAAAAGCTCATCCTCTTATGCCCTGAAGTAGCATCCACTAGTTGATCGATTTTAGGCAGAGTGAAGCTGTCTTTGGGACAAGCCTTATTCAGGCTGGTGAAGTCTACGCAGGCCTTTTACTTTCTATTCTTCTTTTTCACAACTACTGTGTTGGACAACTAGGTTGGGTAGTTTACCTCCCGAATAGCCTTGGCTTCCAACAGTTTGTCCACTTCCTCCTCTACTGCCTCCACATGAATCAACGTCGGCCTCCTTGCAAGCTGAATGACAGGTTTAGCCGACCTGTCTACATTGAGCCTGTGGTAGGTGACCTCGGGGTCAATGCCATGCATCTCGTATGGCGTACAGGCAAACACTTCTATGTTTGCTCGCAAGAAAGCCTCCAATTCCCTCTCCTCTTCCTCGGCTAAGCCTGAGCTGAGAAGGAAGAAGCGCTCTTCTTTATTTTCTTTCACTAAAATCTTCTTCAAGGCTTCTTTACTCTTTTTGGCTGGCTCTTTGCCGACGTCATCTCAGACCTCCATGTCCTCGTCTTCAATTTCCACTTTTCCTGCCTCTCGCACATTGCAGTTGGATTTCATTGTTGCTATGGAGCAATTCTTTGCCTGCACTTGATCCCTCTCTGACTTCTTCAATCCTCTATTTAGTTGGAAATCGTAACAACTGGTGTAGTGTCGAGGGAACAGCCCTTATTGCATGCAGCCATGGTCTTCCCAATACAACATTGTAAGGGGAGGGGGTATCGATTACCGTAAATTCTGTGCTAACATTCCTGGTGTCTGCCTGTATCTCGAAATTTATTGCTCCTAGAGGCCATGTTAGCGTTCCATTGAACTCGATCATTGGGCTGTCGGACTGATCCAAATCATCTCGATGAAGGCCAAGCTTCTTGTAACATCTGACGTACATGATGTCACAAGAGCTACCTTGGTCAATCAGAATGCGCCTTACTTGGCATTCTCTAATCTTGAGGGTCACTACCAGAGCATCATTGTATGGATGCTGCACCATGTCTAGGTCGCCTCAGTAAAGGACACCATTGGTCCCTAGTACTCGTTTGTCCTCAGCCTTTTTTGCGGGACCTGATAAACATGTTATAAATGCCTTACCTTTTGGATATGTTCTCACATATCATTCTCATCAACCTTCAAGTGAATCACATTGATCAACCGAGGTTCTGCTTGCTGTGGTTATGGCGGTGGTGGTGCCGCTGGTGCAAGGGGAAGCCTTACATGCTCTTCCTTCGTTCTGGCCTCATCTACTAGGTCCCTCAAGTGACCCTGTCTGACCAGGTCTTCCAAGTGCGTTTTTAGGGCTCTGCACCCCTGAGTCAAGTGCCCATCCTCATTGTGGTAGGCACAGTACTTCCCAAGGCTCCTTCTCATGAACTTGCCAAGGACCTTCTCCGACGCTCTATAATACGGCTGGTTCCTGATCCTTTCTAGAACTTTGTAAACCGGGATCTGGAACACAGTGGTGACTATATGTGCAGCCCTGTTTTCTGCCTGTTAAAACCAGTATTACCTCGGCCTCGCTTTGGCGAGCCGTTTCTCTTCTCCTGTTTCGGCACCTTCGTTCCCAACATATCCTCTTCTGCTCTGGCATATTTCTCGATCCGTGCCATGAACTCCTCCATACTCTTTGGTAGAGTTTTTGCCAACGACTTTTGAAGCAGGCATTCATCCTCTAGGCCGTTCTTAAAAGACACAATCACCAATTTCTGGTTACATCTCGGTATTCGGTTGAACACCTCATAATATCTTTTGGCATAAGCTCTAAGCCTTCACCTTTGCTAATTTTCAGAGCCATTAGGCAGGCTACCCTTAGTGGCAGCAACTTTTTTGTAACAAACCTGGCCACAAACATCTCAGCCAGGCCTTTCCAACTCTTCACAGTTCTTTTCAGCAACTTGTAAAACCAATCCGATGCAATTTCCCTAAAGGATGAGGAAAACACCTTACACAGCAACGGTTCATTTCCAGTATACAAAGCCATTGAATTTAGATATAAGCCGATGTGAAAGTTTAGATCGGACTTATCGTCATAAATTTGGAACCTCGACATATGGACCCTTTTTGGGCCTCAAACCTATCCAACTCTACTGAGAACAACGTTCTCGGCTTGACGGGAGATGTAACCTCGGTATTCTGCCGTTTCCTCTGGAGGTAGTCCCTCAAATCCTCTTTAGTCCGACCAGGAGCTCGGCTGTCAACAGATTTCAGTCTGTTTGGTGCCCTACTCTCGGTGTCGTTATGTGTCTTCTTGGACTTCTCTTCATTCACCATATCAAAACACAGGACCTTCCCCTAGATATTCCGAGGTTCTTTGACATATGTTCCCCTAGTACGAGGTGTCCTCTACAAGTCATCTTTGACTGACTCTCCTCGCCTGACATCCCGTGAAGGCTGATGTGAGGGCTCCTTTTCCCTGGCATGTTGCGGAACTGTTGGGATTGTTTTTTGTCCCCCTTTCTGGGCATCAGTCTTGGCCCCTGGCATCGGCGTGTCCTGTAATAGAAACGATGGTTGCATGACATTGTTCTACATCATGAAGTTGACAATCGATTGTAGATCTGCCAACTTGTTGGCCATTCCCTTCATCTTGTTGTCCCTCTTTAGGCATCTATCCTTCCATACCTGGAGGTCGCTTTCGTTGTAATACTCATCTCGTCCTGATTTCTTCAAGGCATCTCCCTTTTTGCCGACGTCCTTATCCTCGGGATTTTGATCCCGTGCTCCTTTATTACGGTTTTTTTCTCGATGTTAGGATCGGCATGTTTACCACTCTCGTTTAGGACATCGTCCTTGATCATTTCTCCCTACCCGTTGTTGGCCATCTATTCTCCCTAAGTTCCCACAGACGGCGCCAAATTGTGGGTGTTAATTTTTGACCACACAACCAAACGAGGAGCTCAGTTGGAGAGTACCGGCAGAATAGATTATGCCCAACAACCTGCACAAGAAGAAGAGAATCCGGAGGTGGTTCGTCCACCAGGGGCACCCCGACGATCAAGTGAGTAATTAATATCTCTTAAAGATAGCAAAGAGTACTCAAAACTCACTAGAAAAGAACTTACTGCCCACAGTATATCACACATACCTAAGACCCATGATGGTGCCCACTTTTATAGCCAGTACTGACCTGATCCCTATAGAAACCTCACTTTAGTGGACTCAGGCTCAATACTCATCCTGGACTCTCAGCTAGACAGGGATAAACTTCCTAAGAGTTTTATCTTTATCCAGACTAAGATCCTCTCCTATTTTAGGACTCTTGTCAGTTTTATGAAACTGTCAATTTACATAATTTATTATGTCATGTGTAAGTAATCAACGTATGACAAAATTTGATCAAAACTTTTTATTTGATGCACTTACTTTCTGCATCATTAAGTTGTTGCGATAATGTTTGGGTATCATTTGATTTTTTTTCTCTTATAATTTGACTAAAATGTGTGCATAAGATGCATTGTTTCTCTTGAACTTCACAACAGATAGGATTATTCCTGCTTCAGTTCGTATAATTTTACTTGGAGAGCATGTTGCAATAAATATTATGCAGTTTTTGTTTCATCATCTTCTTATTTTTATTTTTATTTTTATTTTGCTCACCATTATAACTCATTGTAATAAAAATATTTTGACGAGTAAAAGTTTGAAGCGATATCATATTGTGGGAGCCAGAATATTATAGGTACCAGCTTATTGGGCCTAACCCAAACAAGGCTTACTAAAGCCCCAACTATTGGGCCTATTCGGCCCACCCCCGTCTATAAAAGGAAGGGACCTCATAACATACATGTATGTTCTCATCTCTCTCGACACAACACACACCCCTTCAAATGCATATACTATTTCTTCCTTTATACAGGGACTGACTTCATCATCGGAGAGTCCCCGGCCGGTAACTCCGGTTGGGTGGCACCGACTATGTTCATCATTGCAGATCTACGGGGGTGAAGCTCTTCTCTTCGTTGGATCTCCACAACATCCATGTGAGAGGATATTTCATGGTCTCACAATTGGCGCCGTCTGTGGGAATGACTGAATGAGATCAACGAAGAACACAAAAAATATACTGCTGTAAGTAAACATATACTGGTTGCTTTGAAGTCAGCGCACTTTCTACAAAAAGCAAAACCAATCCCAAGTAATTCAGCCCACAACTGGGTTTTTGGCTTCTTTCATTCTGATTATGTTTTTTGCTAAAGTTCAGGTATACATATATATATATATACATATACACATCTATGTATGTATCTATTTATGCTCACAGATTTGATCAAAGCATTGTTGAGTATTAATATTGCTTAGAAAGGTTGTCAAAACAAGATGAGGTTAGTAGCTGTTTTTCTCTCTCTAAAAATGGGTTTCACACCTTTATATACATATATATATATACACATCTATGTATGTATCTATTTATGCTCACAGATTTGATCAAAGCATCGTTGAGTATTAATATTACTTAGAAAGGTTGTCAAAACAAGATGAGGTTAGTAGCTATTTTTCTCTCTCTAAAAATGGGTTTCACACCTTTATTGGTACGAACATCTTTTCGGCAAGTCAACACATATGCTCTGCTAAATTAATACATGTGTCTATCTATTTATTTATTTATTCTTTGTTTCACAAAACATATCTTGAAGGTGATTCTTCATATATATGCACATGTACACAAGTTGGGTTCACTTTTTCTCTAATGGCTTCCGTTGATGCCAACCCAAATCTCGGCAAAACCAAAGATCAAAGGTGTCGCATGCATAACGCAGTCTTGCCGACCACATTCTCAGCAAAGCCAAATTCAAAGAGATGTCGACCAAGTGATTCGGCAACATTGCTTATCAAATTCCGCAAATTCGGCATATCATTCGGCATCTTATCAACTATTCTCTGCATATTATCTCTTCTTCGACAACTTATTCAGCAAGTATTTAACACCACCGCGATATTGCTTATTCGGCTAACATTTATTACTCGGCAACCTACCGCTGAAGTCGGCAATCCGACAAGGCTATTCGGTAGCTCTTCCTCCCTTCTCGGCAACCGACTAAACGGTACTACCCAACTTTACAAATCGGCATCGTCATTATTCATTACTCACATATTTCATGTTGTGCAATTATTCTATTGTTGAAGGAATTAGGACAATGTAATCTGAATCATGTAACTAGAATGACATTGATGATATTCTGGTATGTCATTATTCCTCTGCATGTGCTTTAAATCTTTCCAACCATATATGGAGCTATTGTTCTGGGGCAAGGCCTCATGTTCCTTAATTACATCAAACACCCAAGGTAGTTGGTTCACAGTGTGAGTGTAACACTGAAGAATTCCACTAATGGTAGTTGTTGGTTCGATAGATTTCTTTCCTTGATAATTTCAATGTATCTTGCTCACTGTCAATAAAAATCAATGGTTGTTCTCATGTTGACCTGCAAAATGGTAATTATGCAGATACATGTTCTTGTATTTAATTTGGATTCATTGATTTTGCTCATGTTTCTACACCTATTCCAGTTAATTTAAATAGTTAGGATTTGGAAAATCTTCTTCTTCACTGAGTACTTGACATGGATGATATGAGTATTTTATTCGACAAGCTATAGTTGGGTTTACATCATTGCTCGGCCAAATAATTTGGTGGTGTCGCGGTAGTGCCGAGTCGCTACCGCCTTGAATCTCAATATAATTCTCGGAAATATCACCACTGCACGGCGCTACTATCATGGCATATCATATTACCGTCTCGGCTTCGGAAACACTATTCGGCTTCGATGTTGCTTATCAACTTACTTATGGTACTCGGCAAACATCATCTCGTATTGCTTATCCTCTGCGATTCGGTACATCATTCGGCCTATTATCAACTGCATATTAACACAACTATGCATATTCGGCAACCACCAACGAACCAACTTACCTCCATAGGCCCAACGAACAATTCGTCAATTTGATTGGCTTACTCGGCATATTATCAACGAGGAGTTTCGGCAAACCTATTGACTTATTCAGCAATTTATATTTTCATCCAGGCTGCATGCATATGATCAACTCGGCTCATCACTTATTCGGCAAAAATAATTACACCGCCAACATTTCTTGTTCGGCACATCCTTTGACCAGCGCAATATTCCGCATCAAATAATCGGCCACTTTATGTCTTATTCGGCACTAATATCTCGGCTCAGAACTATCATCTTGGCTTGCCGAAATTCACATCTGAACATATCAGAGGATTCGTATCGGCTCAAAGGGTCCAAACCCACCAACCCGAGAAGTCAAGAAGTAACCAAAGTATGCCGAAAATTGCGATACGGCTCACATTTTCTGACAAACTGAAATTTTCGAAGCTGTCAAACTCAAGTTTTACCTATACCAACGTGAAGTACTCATTGAGACGATTCCAACGCAACAAACCGCGTCAAAATCGGAGCTCAAACGAAGCCGTACGAGCCATTCAAAGTTTGGCCAGAAAATAAATTCATTCGCTGGAGAAGATGATCCAGCAAGTTATGAAGAAATAATCATGTGCTTCGCGGTCGCATTACACCCTGTTGATCTAAGCCGTTAAATCTATTTTGGCTACAATTACGCCATGAAAAGACTGATCACAGCGATCCAATAGTCCTTTCCAGCTATCTGACGCATTTCGAGTCCATCCGTACAGTCAGAATTTGCAAATTCAGCACAAAATAAATATATACATATATATTAAATAAATAAATAAAGAAATAAAAATACAAATAAATTGCAGATTTGATTCCGATATCACCAAGCACCTTACTTTGTCTCGGCTTCATTCTGATATTGCCACAACACCGAACAGGGGCACGGAATCCGTTTCAAATCATTATCGGCCTACTCGGCAATTTTGGCCCAAGTCAATTTTATTCCTTTCGCATAACAAATCTTATTCAAAAGCAATAGGGCAAATATACGATTGGACAAGAAGCTCAACTCCACTAAATTGGCAACCACTGTCAACCAAGTTCTTAGCAAACCACTGTCGACACACCGCCGACCAAACGATTGGCACAATCGCCGGTCCAAGTGTAAACGGACACCGATGTTTTGACACTAGTTACTCGGCAGTATATCAACTTTACCCGGCAAGATTATTCCACCATTATTAATTCAACATTATGCATGATCAGTATTCGGCAACATTGGCCACAGTATTCGACAAAGCAATTATGCATGATCAGTATTCGGCAACATTGGCCACAGTATTCGGCAAAGCAACATTATTTGTCAACTTTATGCATCGTCAAACTTTCTGCAGCAACATTGGCCACAGTATTCGGCAACTTTATTCACCTACCAACATTATTTGGCAAAACATTTGCCCACTCGGACATCAGTCAATTTTCCGCTTTCCAATTGGGGCACATCAGTCGATCATCATCTCGGCACCTTTGATATGCATGTATACTCGGCGAACTTGGTACAAACACTACAAGGACGATTACTTGAGTTACAAACTTTCGCCCCCTTGTTACACAACTTCAAGCAAGCGCTCGTTTTGAGGCAATACATTACACACTTGGCAGACAGCAGTTTGCATATTTTTGCACGCCGTCATTTTACCAAAGCCAAATCTTCCTTGCAACATAGGGCAATGGGAATCTACATTCCTTCCGACTAACACCTGTCATTCGAAAGCAATGGGGCAAGTCTACATCGAAATAAACGCAAACCGAGCAACTCGGCAATTACATAATTGGCCTAATATCTACTTGGCAATTCCATATAAGCGGAGCAATATTATTGGTGATTAACACGTCCACCTTATTCGGTACAGGATACATTATTCAAAATCCTTGCCACTTTGGCACTTGCCACTTAAAATCAGCAAAAGTCTCCGAGTACAGCGCAATCTTCGCACTCGGCACAGAGCGCCGTTAGCAAAAGCCTACACCCTTACCCGGGGTTATAATACCACAGGTCTACACCCTCACCCGGGGGTAATAATACCGTGGTCCAATTTTTGACTGATATATCTACCTTATTTAATCTATCTTATTTGGTTCAGGTAATCATTTCCGTCTTCGGCCTATAGAAATATTTCTAGTTCGGCATAAAAGTCCATATTTGGAAGCAATCTTTGCACTTGACAAAACACTGCACCCATGCCCGGGGGTTATAATACCGTGGCCTACACCCATGCCCGGGGGTTAGAATACCGCGGCCTACACCCTCGCTCGGGGGTCATATTACCGCGGCCTACAGCCCTTGTCCGGGGGTAACAATACCGTGGCCCAACGTTATGATTTGTTTGTATTCCTTTCTGGGTTTTAGCTCAACCCCCCTCATCTTATGATCAACATATATACATTTATACATACATTCAAGCATACATTCAAGCATGCATGCAGTCATCCATTCATATATTTTATTCATTTATCCAAAGTGTTCTTTATCAAAAAACCTAACAGCTATTTGAACAGCGTAACTTGGCAAGAAAAAACTCTCATTCCTTCTACGCAGACAATGAAAGTTTTGGGGCAATTGTGGGAGCTAGAATATTATAGGTACCAGCTTATTGGGCCTAACCCAAACAAGGCTTGCTAAAGCCCCAACTATTGGGCCTATTCGGCCCACCCCCGTCTATGAAAGGAAGGGACCTCATAACATACATGTATGTTCTCATCTCTCTCGACACAACACACACCCCTTCAAATGCATATACTATTTCTTCCTTTATACAGGGACTGACTTCATCATCGGAGAGTCCCCGGCCGGCAACCCCGGTTGGGTGGCACCGACTATGTTCATCATTGCAGATCTACAGGGGTGAAGCTCTTCTCTTCGTTGAATCTCCACAACATCCATGTGAGAGGATATTTCATGGTCTCACACATATTGTTATGAATTCAAAATTCATTTTCTCTTAATAATGTGATTTTTTCTATGAGGGGAAAAAAAATACAATTATTGTTGTGATGGAGTTGTTTTGCAAAATCTTAATTTGTCATTGAAAGTGTTTGTTATAGACATTTGTTTGTATTGCATGTATGTATATATATATTGAACATAAGTTGATAGGAAAATAATACACAATTTTGCAATTTTTTTTCCTAGCAAACATAATTATATTACTAAAGCGATACATGTTAGAAAATTAAAGTATCCAATGGTAATATAGCATTGCAAATTGACAATGTATGAATACTATAGCATATATAAATTTATATTTATATATTTTTTTTATATATTTATAGATGTACATTGACATATGTAAGATATCACAAAAATAATGTGAAATCTTTTATAATAATATAACACATGTAACAATGAAAAGTTAATTATTCATAATTAAATAGTTGGTCATAATGTAGATATTTAGTATTATATTTTTGTGTATATGCAACCATTTTTTAATTAGATTATTAAATTTACATAAAAATTGAAAGAAATTTATGAATAATTTGTGTAAAATTAGAGATTAATTAAGAAAGATTTTTAAAAAAAAGAAGTTTATAATGTTTAGCTTGATTTGTCTTTTCAAACTCTTGTTTTGAATCTTTTGATTTTCATATTTTTTGTCATTGACACTTTTTTTTTATAAATAACCTTTTTATTTTCTTTTTAAATTCATTTAATTTAATACTTTTTTATTTTTTATTTTATAATTTTACTTTTAGATTTAGATTTAGATTCACTTAATCTAAATATACTTAGAAAATAATTTATTATATATTCTTTTTAGAAAAAAATTATTAGTATTAAATAATAATAATAATGATAAATCAGTACATGTTTGAATTTATAAATTTGGTTACCAATATTTTACTTTTTAATTCTATTTAGATTATTAGATATTAGATTTTCATGTAAAAGTATAATTTAAATGTAAAATATGAAGAAATTTTAGTATTTTTAATCACAAAAACTGAAAAAATATGAAAAACTAAAAACTGAAAAACAGATTTAAAAAATAAAACCAACGAAAGTGGTTATTGTTTAGAATTTTGAATAAAACCAAAGAGTAATCAGCGTGTTTGGTTTCAATTTTCTGAATTTAGTTTTCTAGAAATGAGTTTTTTTGTTTTCGTATTTTTTTGTTTTTAGTGAATATTTTTAAAATTTTAAACAATTCTTTTTATATTTTTTTAGATACACTTTACTTAAATGTATCTAAATAGTAAAATATTTATGAAAAAATATTTTTAAAAATTAATAAATACACAAAAATAGGAAAAATATACTGAATTTTTATATATTTTTTTATTTGTGTATTTAGTGAATTTTTTTAAAAAAAAAATTCACAAATATTGTACTTTTTAAGTGTATTTATGTTAAGTGTACTTAAAAATTAAAAAAAAAAACTAAAAATAATAATAATAATTCATTGAAAATAAAAAAATAAAAACAATAAAAAAGTAGAATTTTCTACAAATTTTCTAAAAACCAAAACCAAACAAGCTATTATTTTTTAGGAAAATGCCTTGGACCCCCAGTGGGGGTGCTGGGGGGTCCTGCGTGTAAGCTCATGATTGGTCCAAAAAAAAATTATTATTATTATTATTTTTTTTTTTTGGTTTTCGGCGAATAGGAAAGCTCTACGTTACTGGGGGTGCCACCCCAATGGGGGTCTGAAGTAGCACTCTATTTTTTATTCTTCAATCATTATCAATGTAAAAGATAGAGAAATGATTTTTTAATTTTTTTTTTTTTTTTTATTTTTTAAAAAAGAGGACAGTTTGATTATATTTATATAAGACTTTTAGAAGTAAGTATATCATTTTTGAGTATTCAATTCCAAAAATAAAGAGATAATTGATTTATATAAGACTATTCATGACTTTAAAAAATATAATAGATATAAGAGGGTAAATTAAAATTTAAAAAAATAAAAAACATGACAACCTTTTCGCACTTTTATAATAATAGTAAATATATATGGAGTGAGAGAGAAAGAGACAAAATTCAAGGAGTTAACCGGCACAATGTTTTTTGCACTCTTACGTTCTTGTGTTTCAAAACACTTTATTGAATCATGTAAAAGTTACTTATCACAGTTAAAAAGTCCTAATTTATCAGCTGAACGTGTTGACTCCATGCTTCTTTATAGATTCCCTTCATAGAGTCAGCACTTAATAAGCTCTTATCCTTGGTGTCAAAGGATCACACTCTTCTTAATCCGAGTTTGAGATGGAATAAGACCCAGACATAGTAGAGTACTATCAACCGAGCTTTTTTGCTTATTCACCAGAATAACAAGGCCTAATTCAATCCTACGTACACAAGCAGAACCTGAAAACTGATGAAAGTAAAAATAGAAACATATAAGAGTAAAAAAGGAGAGAGAATGCAATATAACAAAGATGGAGGAGCAAGAGAATATAATATAAAAAAGGAGAGCCCTTTGACATAAATAAAGCGAACAAGAGATGTGCTAATGACCACAATGGGTGATCATCAGTCATAATGTATGTGTAAAAAGTGTAGAAAATGCATAGAAAGTGTATAGAAATGTGTAAAAATGTTTAAGAATACATGGAAAGTGCATCGGAATTTTAACTATTTCTGCATTATTCACACCTTAAACACCCATATGGCCATGCATTACCCAAAAACAAAGGGCAATGTGGAAGACGAGAACAGAGAAAGGGATTTGTGTGCTGCAGTTGCCATCAACAACCAAAAGGATCAAGTGCCAGCAAAAATTGTAGAGAGATGGACTTTGAAATCTTGAATGACAGGAAAAAAGAAGTCATAAAAGCAGTGAGAATTACAATATAATCTGCATCAGTTCTCCTTATCAACCTGCTTCCCAAATTTCCTTAGTGCAAGTGAATATATCTCTTTTCTTCGCATGGAATGTCCTCCAGCAACCAACTTGACTGCCTAGATGCATGTAATCATAAAAGTCATTGGTTAAAAAATAATACTAATGTAGATGACAACGTACTTATGAAAGGCTAGCCCACAGCAAAATAACTGTTCATTGGGTCAAATTTCCCGTACAACTAACAGATCAATCATCCTTCAGACAGGAATCTTATTTTCAAAAATCAAACAAATTGTAGCCAATGCTTTTCTCTAACATCCAAAAAGAGAAGTTCCACTTCAAGCCAACAATGCAATTATCACATTGACAATGCACTCGATGAAATCAATCACTTCATATATTCCTCACAAACCGGTGAAGAATAAGACAGGATTAGCTTGAACATTTAATATAGACCATTGGCCAAAGCATACAATCTCACCTCTGACATACCAAATAAATATAGCAAATAGGCTTTACATCATCAAAAAATTGGTACTAAACACCTTATTTTTTGAATTGGCTAACTTACTAAGCATATCCAAGAGAATTCCTATGTTGTTCGTTAAATGGTTAGCAACATGATTTAAGTTTGAGAAAAACAAACAAATTATTTTAAAGTTAGAACATAGGATCTAAAGCTTTGACAGAATAAGAATCTGTGGCGTATAAATTTAGCAAAATTAAATGTAGGAATGAGACTGATAAAACTCGGTGGCTAAGACTTAAAAAGTGACCATTTCCAATATCTTTTATCTATTATTGTCCACAAGAAAAGAAAGATTGCAGAGGACATTTCCTATGTTACATGGACTCTTCTACTTCTTCTGAAGTATCCATGTCTACCGGATATGACAAAGATAAGGGTATGGGACATGTGTCTGACAGCCGTGCCCAAATCCTCAAACTTTTTACGATATTTGAAGAATAAGAATTTCACATTAGCTAGTAAAGAAACATTTGTAGCTCTAACATAGATAAGAGATGAAAATTCTGTATTTTCTCTAAATTTTATTTAATTTCAAGTACATTTTTACATAATTTACCACATCTTATTCAAGAATATTATACAATATGCAATATATGTGTCCATGACGAGTCCTCATTCTCATATCCAACTTTTGGATACCAATCCCTATATCCTTAGATTTAGATTTACAAAGGTCTAATGCTTAGACACACACACATACACCCCTAGTACTTGTAGCCGAGTCCATGTAACATAGGACATTCCCATAGAATAAGACTAGGATCGGATATAAATAAGTGCATCTGGAGTGATGTGTGACGTGGAAGTAGTGAAAAATGAAGGGGAAGTTTTATATGGCAAGCATGATACCACATTCCACATTCCTTTCTCCTTAGATTTAATCAGCCCCTCGAATTATGCCACAAGTTTAAACTTGACCTAGTCTAATCTGTTCCTACTCATAGAAAAGATTAGATTAAGTAACATTTTGGTTTCACGAACAATACCCCTTTGCAAACTCATAGAAGCACTTATACACTAGCAGTTATTATAAGTTCCTAATGACCAATAAAAGTCCAAAATCAGTATCACTACATCAATTTCCTTCATATTCTTGTGAAATGATACATATAGTGGGAAGGATGCCAGCAAGTGACCCTGCAAATGCAACCATTAGTTTCAACTCTTAACAGATTTAAATATACACTGCAAACAGAAAAAATCCAATACCGAAGAAAGACATTGCCCTCCAGAGATCAACTCTCTCAGTTCATTCTCAAGCTGAGACTCGGATGGAGCTTCCACCACACAATTTGCCTTTCCTTCAATCAAGAATGTGATTTCTCCTTTTGGTTGGCGAGTCAAGAATGCTCCTTTGGCTTCTTCCAAAGTTCCACGCCAAAACTATAAAGGCATGATCTATGTTAGTAAATCAAATTTATAAGAGAACAACACCCGCAGACATGCTGACATAACCAGCAGTGAAAATATGTTTATCCACTTACAAACCATGATTGTCACAACATACTAACATGTCTAAGTCATTAAAAGACTATCATTGTAGTATTATAGTCAAGTAAAAGATGGGACTAAATATTCTGAAGGGGTGTCAATTGGGAAACCACTGACTTCATAAATGCATCCCAGATTTGCAGGGTATATAACCAGCAACATAGTGAATTTCTAGAAAAGCCATGTGCAACCAACAACAATTATCAAAGAGAAGAGAAACTATGGCAAATAACTTAAAATACAAACCCACCTCTTCATGTATTTTTGTCATCTCTCGAGCTATGACACATTGTCTGCAACACATCAAAACAATGGTCATAACCAATCCTCAGGCAGTGTGCATCTTTTGGTCAAATGGAGAAGAAATGATAGGAATATATAGAAAACATAGGAGCCAAAATCTTGCACTGCCAATAAAAGTAAATTATAAACCAACATTAATTTAGTTAGTCCCTTCCTCCCACCTCCCGCCCCCAGTGGGGTGCCCCTGGGGAATCTATGACTACGGTTCTCGAGTGAGTTATGACTGCGACTGCATTATAGTGAAAATTTATTAGGATTGACTTTTATTCCTTCTTATTTTGATGTAATAAGTGATCTAACTTTAACATAAGGCAACACAAAGATGTCAAGAAGGTCAAGAAGAATGTGGCTTGAATTGATGAGGAACTAAGCAAGGGCCTATTAAACAATGGAGAATCTAGCTCTTGATAGAGCTTATAGACATAAATGGTGAACAGATTTGTGTGCACAACCCCAACAACATATACAAACTTCATTTAATTTGGTTGAATATCTAATTCTTTCATGCAAACATTTGTCCCAATACACAAGAGTTTCCAACGTCATTTTTCCTACTGTACCTGGAATACTAGAGAACATTCATTAATCCAGGTATTTAAAAGATGAAAATACATCAAAGTAAATGAATTTTTACTGTGTTAATAGATCTAGTTTGCTTGAAATAGTTCTCAAAATTAAATTCACAATACTTTAGCTTTGCTTGATCCAAGAAAATGATGATTACTTCTCAGCAATCCTTCATGTGTTGCACAGAGTTGTGATCTCTTAGAACTACAAGAACAAAACAAAATGCCTAAAGAACACATAGAACATAACACTGTAATGCCAATGTTTAAAGAAAAAAGAAGCTTGCCCTCTGAAACAGACTAGACTGGACCTAGACATGTCCATCTCTTACTAGATTAAGAACAAGAAAGGGCAAGACCATGGCGTATGCTTAACAAGCTGACATGATAAGTTCACACACATCCTCATTTTTTATGTAACTAATTTAGTAGTCATCCAAGACATAAATACCCAATGAAAACATTTTAAAATGAAACTTAAATCATATCAGAGATATTGTAACATAAATTTTTTATATTAAAAAGAATTTTCTAGTCCCTCTACTATTTTTCAAAGTGTATTCAAGTCAACAAAAAGATTTTAAAGAAAATGTATTTGGCTGATAAATATTCTCAGTATACATTTAATCAAAAGAACTGCTATTTGCTTGTTCTATGATACACTATATGTATCAAAGATACGATGAATATGTATTCTGCTATACTCTTTAAAACTTATATACACAGAAGAAAAAAATGGTCTACGACTATCTCAAAAAATCATACGAAAGGAAACACAGATTAAGATTCTTTTTGTTTTTGTTGATGTGGCACATACCCAAAGACATGAAAACTCCTATTATGATCCTAAGATATGATAAAGATCTTCCTCAAATATTTACCTACAGTCACCAAAAATAGAAGAAGCCTCTTCAATAAATTGATGAAGCTTATGGGGAGGAACATAGAATATCTGTGTTGCTACTTCCTTTGCAGATACAATCAACCTCTCCTTCCTTGATCCGGCATGTTTGGGCAGAAATCCAACTACAGACAACCAACAACACATATGATATTAGCTACTAGCCTACCACTATCACCAAATTGTTGCCAACACTAAGGGTGTCGAATTCATGAGCAACTTACCAAACGTAAACTCATCAGTAGCCAAACCTGAGGCAGAAAGTGCAGCAACAACAGCAGAAGGACCAGGGATAGGAATAACAGGAATATTTTCGTCCACACATAACTTAACCTGCATCAAGTTTCCAAAATACATTGTTTATGTCCATATCAATTAATTAACCCATGAAGCATCCAATTAAACTGTCATCTTTGACTAAAATCTGAGTTCCTTTCAAACCTTTAGAGGACACATTACAAATTAAAGTTAGCAATATTTTTGAATTTACAATTTTAAGGTCATATTATTGCAAAAAGATCATTTAAAAAACCATTAGAATGAAAATTGTGATTGTTTCTGGGATCCTACATCTTAAGAGATTTGGTTTATTCAAAAGGAGCATTGCATGCTTTCAATCTGTGTGAATTAGAGAAAATACCAAATTGATTGTCAGTTATCACAATACAAAATTTAGTAAACCAAAACAAAAGAAGAAAATAAATTAAAGTGTACGAGTGAGAAATTACAAACAGTCCTCTTCCCCTGCTATATTTGTGCGCTATATTAGCAGACTAGGGTGACCAAATCAGTCGAACAATCAAACATCACCAAAAAAAAATATAAAAAATTACATCAACATAGAGTATAGGATTAATGTGTGCGGAATGTAGTGTGGTAAAGTCCATGATAGCATTTGGAGGTGTATATGTGTATATTACAGATGCATATTTATGCTGTAATACTGTGATGTAAACCTTACAAGCTAACAATAAGGATTCAAAGGTAACGCAGTCGAGTAGAGATTGACATGACAGCCGGCATTTTTCCAAAGGAGAACATTCAGTTCTTCTCATCACAAACAAACAGAAAATTATAACATGCTCACCAATTCCATACCAGGATCACTTATGCCTGGTGTTCCTGCATCACTGATTTGGGCCACAATTTCACCCTGTTGCAATCTCTTCAGAACTGCTTGTTCTCTTTGAGACTCATTGAATTTATGATAACTTAGCTGAAAATCTAAAGCTTACCATTAGAAAGAATACATAAAAAAAAGCAAGAAATCATTGTTGCAATGAATGCACAGAAGCTGCAATAAGAAACTCACAAGAGGAGTTTTGATGTTGTAATGCTGAAGTAACTTCCCCGAATGCCTCGTATCTTCAGAAAGTATCACATCAGCTGATCTTAACACACGCAGAGCTCTGCATCAACGAAATCACGAAACGATTACACGAAAATTACTCTTCTTTAGTTCAAATAAATAAATAAATAGATAAATGAAATTGATTTCTATATCAAGTAGTTACCTTAAAGTGATATCTTCAAGGTTCCCAATTGGAGTTCCTACAAGATACAATCCAGGTATCAAAGGGCTCTGCAAGATTCAACATGCTATATGATTGTAACATTTGTGTTAAGGCATTGAAGTCATTAAATCCCCTGGAATATAGAATCAGATTCTTCCAATTGTTCAACTTTGTTTGGTTATCAAGAAACCAAAGTAATGTGCAACAACTTGTTCTAAATCATTTTTTCTTTCAAACTTTCCGAGTAAATGGATGATGGAAAGAAAATTTTGAGAACTTACTTGTTTTGAGGAATGTTGGGGGCATAGGTCGGCGGGTTCGGTGGAGTTGGAACAAAAGGAGAGAGCGGTGTTGTTGCATCTAGGGTTAGGAGTGTGAAGAGTGATTGTCGTTGTAGTGGTGGTGGTGGTGAACACTTTGCTTGGTCGCATAGACCGCCATGGAAGAACCTTGAAAATAGATACAGATAGTGATGATGATACCGCCATTGATGAATGAAAGCGGCGCACCAACATCGCAGCTCCCCACTCCCCCCTGGCAACTTTCCGCAACCTTTTGGTTGTATAAAAATTTTTTGGGTAAATTACAAATACACCGTGGAGCTTTACTTAAAATACGAATTATCATGAAATTTAAAAAATTATAAATATTTCTTTGTTAAAATATTTTATTTAATAGAATTAATTGAAAAATAAAATTTTCTAACTGTTCACTTATAATAATAAAATTATCTGAATTATTAATTGAAATAAAATTTTAACATTATTAAAAACTGTTAATTAACTTGATGATTTATTAATAAAATGACCTATTTATTATGAAATTAGAAACCTTAGGGGACATAATATAATTTCTAGAACCACAAGGGTTAATTTATAATTTAAGTAAAACTCAGGGGATGTATTTGTAATTTATCCAAAAGTTTTTTTATTTATTTTTGTTGAAAAACTTACCAATAAGTCTCATATACAAAATTCAAAATCCATATATTCCAAAATAAAACACTTGCACCAATTAGTCATATATATTTTTAATTGTTACCAAAAAAATTCTATTTTTTTTTAAAAAAAATTTACAGACGTTGTAACATCTTACTACCGTCGAACTTCCGTCAAACAGTTTCTCTCGCCAGAATATTCAACATCACCGGGAGGCCGCCGGAGTATCGCTGGGAAGTCGTCGAAGTATCGCCAGAAGTTCATAAAAGTGTTATAAATGTCAATAAAAGTTGCCGGAATGTCTAAAACATTCGCTGGACGTTAAGAACATTATTGAAGATTGTCTAGAATATTGCTGGAAAAAAAAGAAGAATAAATAAAGAGATTAGAGTGAAAAAACATAGCAAAATGTGTTAAATATTGATAAATTAAAAGGAAAAAAAATGTAACGATAAAAAATAGCAACAATACAGCTTCGATTCAAACCTCTAATTTAGAGGCTCTAAACGAAGCTCTAAACATGTAGCACCCAACCACATAAAGTGCGTGTGTTTCACGCACTGTGTTAAGAAAAAAAAAATTTTTGAAATCTCGTGCAAATGAGGCTTACATCGGTAAAACAGATGTGTTGCAACTCTATTCCAAATCTATCTCTCATCCGCCGTCCGTCGCCTCCATCGTCCGGCGTTCAATGTCTCCTTTTCCGTCTCTGTCTTGTTCTCTCTCTGAGGTTTCCCTCTCTCGCGTTGAAAGCATTTGCAGATCTGTTCACTACCTCTTCTCCACCGTCCGCCGTCTTCTCCGTCTCTGATCTTCGTCCCTCTGTCGCTGTGAAAGCATTACCAGGTCAGTGATGCTCTACTCTAAACATGTAATCGATCAGTGATGTTGTCCTATATATACATTTATATATGTAATTTTTTTAATCAGTGATGCTGGATTGATATGTATATATATATATTTGGCTCTGATTTGAGCATAAGCTGAAATTTTAGCTAATGTTTGGCTCTCAAAATATATATATACATAAACTGGAATTGGAGCATATTTTGTATAAACATTTCAGATAAACATTTGAGCATGAATTGGAATTTGGCTCTCAAAATAAATATATACATAAAATGGAATGATGAATTGATAAATTTATAAATGTAGAAGTGAGTGTTGAATCAGTGAGTACTGAATCCATTATACTAGAATTGATTTCAATGCACATATACTAGAACATTCAGAAAAGCTACTACAAAGCATAAATGATGGAATGATGAATGATGAATTTATAACTCTGTAAATAGAATATGGAATTTATAACTCTGTAAATAGAATATGGAATGATGAATGATGAATTTATAGTTAATCATATTGATGAAAATTTTGATATGTTTGACTGTAATTGAATTTAAGTGTTTTGATTACAGTATAAAATTTGAATGAGCAGAAATGAAGATTCAATCAAATAGTGGTGAGAATTCTTCAGCTTTTGATAGTGAAGAAATTGAGGAACTTAAGAGGGGTATGTATTTTAGCTCAAAGCAAGAAGTGTAAACATTTTATGCCACATATGCCAAACATGTTGGATTTTCTATAGCTTATAAAACACAAGTTTTTGGCGATAATGGGGAATTAAGATACTTTGGGATTGAATGTTCTCGATCGGGGAAGAGAATAAAAAAATCAGAAGTGAACCCTCTAAAGCCATCTCTTTCCACAAAAATTGATTGTAAAGCAAGGGTACGAGCGAGCCTACAAAAGGATGGGAGATTTATGTTAACCACAGTTAACCTTGACCATAATCATGACTTGATTCCCACCGACTCACGTCATTTTGTAATGAATAAGAAAATTCTTACTCCTGTGAAGAGAAGATTAGAAATTAATGATCAAGCAGGGATTGGGGTGTCTAGAAATTATCACTCAATGGTTGTTGAAGCTGAGGGTTATGAGTTATTAACATTTGATGAGCGAGATGCACGGAATTACATTGATAGAGCTAGAAAGTTGAGGCTTGGAGAAGGAGATTTCGATGCACTTCAAAAATATTTTTTGAGGATGCATGCACAGAATTCGAGTTTCTATTATATGATTGATGTTGATACTAACTTTCGCATAAGAAACTTGTTTTGGGCGGATGCAATGAGTCGAGCGGCTTATAAAGAATTTGGAGATGTTGTTTCATTTGACACAACTTACCTCACTAATAAATATAATATGCCATTTGCTCCGTTTGTAGGAATTAACCATCATAGATAGTCGATTTTGCTTGGTTGTGGGCTGTTATCTAGTGAAGACATTGATACATTTGTTTGGCTATTCAAATCATGATTAAATTGCATGTCAGATCATCCTCCAAAAGCTATAATAATTGATCAGTGCAAAGCTATGCAAAATGCTATAGAAATAGTCTTCTCCAATACTCGACATCGATGGTGTTTATGGCATATCATGAAGAAGATTCCAGAGAAGTTGAAAGGCTATTCCCAATATGAATCCATGAAGATGGATTTGCAAAATGCAGTGTATGACACTTTTACAAAAGATGAATTCGAGATGAAATGGAAAGAGATGATTGCAAAATTCAATCTTTATGAGAATTAGTGGTTGGGGGTGTTATATGATGAGCGACATCGATGGGTTCCTGTCTATGTCAAAGATATTTTTTGGGCTGGTATGTCAACGACACAACGAAGTGAGAGCATGAATGCCTTTTTTGATGGATATGTCAACCCAAAGACTACATTAAAACAATTTGTTGAACAATATACAATGCCTTAAGAAGTAAGGTAGAGAAAGAGAAGAAATCTTACTTCAAGTCTCGACACAAAGTCTTTGATTGCCTAACTGTGTATGGTTTTGAGAAACAATTTTAGGATGCGTACTCCAATGCAAAATTCAAAGAAGTTCAAGCAGAGATGAAGAGACTAGTTTATTATCAGCCGTTTCTTGTGAAAGAGAAGGGTTCAATTTGTACATATTTTGTGAAGGAAGCCGTGGTAGTTTTTGGGAAGATGAAGCATGTGGACTTTGTTGTCTATTATAATTCAACAGAATTTGATGTGCATTGTATGTGCCGGTTGTTTGAATTTAGGGGCATCATGTGTGCTCACTCACTCGTTGTGTTCATTGCAAGATGCATAAATGAGGTTCCAAATAAATACATTCTACCACGATGGAGAAAATATTTGGATAGAGGGTACACATGCATAAAAACCACATACACTAGCTTTGGGGATGATTTCAATGCAAAGGTGTATGATAAGATGAACAGAAACTTGATTGGCATTGTACAATTTGCTAGAAACTCTGAAGGGAAAATAAAACTTATTGACCGTGCGTTGGATGAAATCAAGGCAAAAGTGATGAAAGATGATGAAGGGGGTGGGAATAATGTAGCACCTTTGACTAGTAATGTACCACCTATTACTAGTAATGTCCCATCTTCCCCGATTGGCAACATTAATAGAAAGGCAATCAGTCATACCAAGTTACTTAGTCCTTTGGTTGCTCGCTGAAAAGGTCGTCCAGTTACTAAAAGAAAGGTCACCAAAGTAGATCAAATTGTCAATCGGTTGAAGGCAAGCAAAAGAAAGCATAACAAATCAAAGGTAAATTGATTAGTATTCATACATATCCATCCGTTTTGTATCATTACTCTCTATTCAACTCATATTTTATTGTAATCATGTCATACATTTGAGGCATTCATTAACCTTTACCAATATAGAGTACTAAGGTGCTTGGAGGTGAAGGTGAAGATCAATGTCAATCTCAACCTGAACGTAGTGCACGTAGAGAGCTTTATCCTTATATGGTTGGCATGGAAAATAGTATGTGTGTGCCGGTACGTGTACATCATAGGAATTTACATTGAGCAATTTATGTCATTTTGGAATAATGTTTAGTAAACTGTTTTTAACATTTCATTTTAATTGAATAGGGACACATGGTCAATGCTATTGGAGGCACATCTCTCACCCCGGCAAGTGTGGACATTATGAGAAGACAAAGTTTCATAAATGCCCCAACTTAGAGTTATGGAGTCGGCACATTGTTTACCCCGTCAGACTGTATTGGAAGCACACCGGGATTTATGAGAACTCAACAATCCATGACTACTACGCATCAAATTTATGGAGCTGTACCATATTCATTTGTTGAGTTGAAAGTACAAATGGACCGCAATGACCATGGTGGTAGCTTTCGTTAGTTGGAAACTTGTAATTGTAATGCTTTTTATGTGACTAAACTTGGAGTTTATTTTGTTTTAGATAATTTATTTAATGTATTTTTGGATTGTTCAGTTTCTTTATTTTTTGGTTGAGAACAAATTGATATTGTTCCCTACTTTGTTGTTATATCTAATGTTCCCAATGGATGTTGTTATATTTGTGCTCTGTCTGTTACAACTCTGTCTTCAAAAGTATGTGAAAAATCTATCTTCAAGATTGTGTGAAAAAAACCTGTCTTCGAATCTGTCTTGAAAAACCTGTGTGAAAAAATATGTCTTCAAAACTGTGTGAAAAACCAGTACTCAAAAACTATCTTCAAAACTGTATTCAAAAACCTGTGTGAAAAAATATGTCTTAAAATCTGTCTTCAAAAACCTATGTGAAAAATAGATAAACAGAACCTGTGTTGAAAATCTGTCCAAATCTGTCAACAATGTGTGCAGAAATTGTGTTCACAATCTGTCAATTATCTGTGTTAACAATCTGTCCAAATCTGTCAAGAATATGTAAAGAAATTGTATTCACATTCTGTCAACAATATCTGTTCAAAATCTATCCAAAATCAGTCCAAAATCTGTCCAAATATGTGAAGAAATTGTGTTCATAATATATGTTCAAACAGACAAACAAATAACTTTCAAAGTTCCAATCAGCTAACAAACAATCCACATGATTATATATTCATACTTCTCAATCCATAACTGTAACATATCATAAATCTTCATGAATATCATCTTCATAATTAATACAAAACCAATTACATCTTCTAAGTTGCATAAAAATTATTACATCTTCATAATTAATATAACACCAATTTTTGCATCTGCGTGTTCTGAAATTGAAGTTGTTCGCTTTAAAATCGAAGATGTTCGCCCATACTTTGAAGTTATTCGGTAACAGTTGGTGTATTATCCATTCGCACTTGTCCTTCATCCCTACGTTGTGAATTTGTAGGCAAGCACCATCCAATAAACCCACCACAATCATGATAACAATAAAATAACTTATTCTTGTTTCGTTCCGTCTCCGAAATTCGAATGGTTGCTTTTCTCCGACATTGAGGACAATTTCTGTTGCAATGTGTCAATTGATCTGATGTACTGCCGTTAACACTTGAAGTTGACATCTGAAAAAATATGAAGCGAAATCTCAATCAATTAGTGTATTAGTCTTAGGACTGTTTAACTTGCTAGAAACAATGGTGGTTCCTTGAAGGCTAGGGGTGGCCACTATTTGGGCCATAAGTTATGGTTTTTCCTACTTCCATTGTGAATGCCATGGTGGTTCCTTGATAGTTATTACTAGTTGTTATGAAATCAGTTTGAGATTATCTCACATCTAGCAAGAGGGAATAAGAGATGGGTTTTGTTTCATTAAAAAATCAATACCTCTTTATAAGCGACACTAGTTTTAAGTTATCGTCTTAAATTCAAGACAAAATTCTAAATGCCTGTCTCAATAGATAGGCAACTAGAGTATTAATCCTTCTTTTGTGGTGAAATACTTGCAAACATAAAATTTCGTGTATAGAAACATTGTTATATAAGAGCATGCTTTTAAAAACTACAAAATGTTTGGGCCAGAGCCTATTTCAAATCTCAAGATCCATGGGATTCAAAATGTTTCATTATAATAACACTAGAAAAGTGAACTAATCAACCAATAAACTGGTTCATGACATTTTTAATCATGTTGATTCTTGATAAACAAGGGACTGGTGTGTTTATTGCAAACATCTTTAATAGTTGTGGGAGTTCTCATTCAAGTTTTGGGTGTAGTGATAGCTCTAATGATTACTTAATCAAGTAAATCAGTGTCAAATGGAAGCAAACAAGATTGAAATCATTCAACAACAAATGGTTTCTGTCTTCAACACTTTGCTGGAGAATATGAAGCAAAAACAATAATTGAAATTAGATGTTATCATTCTAATATTCAATGGGACATCTTCCTCAATTTCTAGTATCATTTAGATGTTATCATTCTAATATTCAAGAGGCATCGAACTTTTGCCCAAAAATACCAAATTATCGATGGTCTACTTACTTGCTAATTGTTGATAAAAAAATAAACATCAACTAACTGAAACCAATATTGATGCAAATTTAAGTAGACCCTTTAATTTAATACAACTATCTGTTAACTAGTCTTGGCATGCCACACAATAAATAAATAAAAACACCCCAATGCAGTGCCAAGAAAGCTAAAGTTACCAGTGTTTGAAAGCTGCAAGGAACAAAGCTGTGCAAAACTCAATCCCCATGAAATTCAACTTCATCATATTGTGTGTGTTGTGTTCATCCTATGACTGTATTTCCGTGTACTCAATAAAATTGAATTTGAACTTCAAGGTTAAAAAATTTCATTACACAAGTTGATTAGGAGAACTTAAACCATTAATAGATTATAGTTTACAGAAAACGGGAGAAATCATCTTCCAAAACAATTGAAACATCACCTCTAATTTTGTCGATTTACCTTCAGATATGGCAAGGCACCAATGACATTGTCATAGTCACTGCGGTTAACTTGTAGCTGTAAGAGAACAAAATTCAATCAAAATTCAACACTTTGCTGGAGAATATGAAGCAAAAGCAATAATTGAAATTAGATGTTATTATTCTAATATTCAATGGGACATCTTCCTCAATTTCTAGTATCATTTAGATGTTGTCATTCTAATATTCAAGTGCCCAAAGATTTAGGTACTAAACTCTCTTCAAGTGCCCAATCAAATTGTAACACCAGACCAGGCTAAGTGTATAAACTCTCTTTAACATACAAAAAGGGAAAAATATTGTGAGCAAGCTCACTTCTATTGGTAGGTATGGGAGAGTACAAATATACTTCAATTGTAATGTTGGTTCAGGTTAGAAGCACTCTCAGTAGATATGTTCAGTTAAAAATTCCTACTTAAGACTTTAGATTAATTTTCTTCTTATGAAACTTAAACAACTAAAGATGGAATAAAAATAAAAATAAAAAGACAAAAAATGTAAAGGGAAAGATGAAATATAGGTAAAAATATGTAAGGAACAAAAATGTTAAAATTGCAAAAATCTTCTTTAAGATCATATTTTGCAAGATCCAGCTTTATGAATTTATTAATTGGGTCACTGTTCTCTCATATAAATATAGATATATACTTAGATGTAGATATATACATAGATATAAATCAGGGCATGAAATCGAAGTCAAAAATCTTAACAAATCAGGGCGTATAGATATAGACATATATATAGAGAGAGAGAGAGAGAATTGACCTGTGCAGACAGATCTGTGAAGACGGAGAGAGACTCGGTTGTCGTCGGTTGTCGTACGTGACTCGCTCGTCGTTCTCTCGTCGGGTCGCCGGGGTTGTAGAAGCTGCATTCAACCTCGATCGTCGCCGGTGTTGGAGAGCTACGCTCGTCGTCTCGCCGCTGTTGGAGAGCTACGCTCGTCGGGAGCTCGTCGACAAAGAGGCACAGCAAAGAAGAGAAGGAAGAATAGAGAAAGAGAGAGTCTTCAAATGTTTTGTGAAAATGAATTTGAAATTTGAAATGAATAAGAAAGAGAAAGAAACAGGCGAGTCTGCCTCACTTTTCCACGTTAGCAACCACGTCATTAATGCTGATTTAGTGATCAAGTTTTAGAGGTCGGAAGCATTTTTGGGAAAAAAATATATGTTATTTTTCAATTGTTATAGGATTTAAGCACATAATCTCCAATATTGATCAAACTGAAAAGTAAGCTTTGAAACTGTAAAATGTTACAGTTTCAAAGCAAAAATCTATTAAGTATTTATCCTTATTAATTAAACTGAAAAATATGTTATGAAATTGTAAAATTTTACAGTTTTAAAGAATGTTATGAAATTGTAAAATTTTGCAATTTTAAAACATAATTCATTCTAGCACAAAAAAAAAAAAATGAAACTGCAAAATTTTATAGTTTTCTCCGCCTGTAACTAAAACTTGAAAACAATTTGTTTAGAATTTAAAAATTTCTCAATTAAAACAAAAAAAGAGAAGTGTATAGCAGAGAAAATGAAGAAAAATTAAGAGATCGAAGGAGAGAGGCAAATATAAAGAGAGGATTGTATTCTGGTAACTTTTTTTTGTTTAGATCTAGCCGGATATGATGTAGATCTGATGTAGATCTACATCAAATCTAAGTAGATCTACTTATCTTCTTCGTCGGAAACATATCTTCTTTACCGTTGGTGAGGGTGAAGTAAGGAGTCGACGGTCGGTGGTTGCCGATGAATCCCAATTGATGGTAGTCGTTGGTCGTCGGTGACTATATATCAAAAAGAAAAAGAGAAGAAGTAAGATGTGGTTACCCGTCGACGATTGTCGGAAATCACAAAGAGCAAAAGAGACGGAGAAGAAGAATGGTAGAGAAGAATAATAATGTTATAGGACTTTTGAGTATAAACAAAAGGTTATGAGACTAAATAGGTTACACGTTTTTCAAAGAAGACTTCTTAGTAATTTGTCCATTTTTTTTAACTGTAAAGTAAACAATATTAAACGTTTTCTGGGCCTTGATTGAAGTCCACCAGCCCAACATAAAATAGGCCTAGGCTTCGCCAGGCTAGCCCGTTTTACATGTCTTGAGGAAACCGTCACATCACAAGATGTCAAATACTATCATCACTATAGCATTATGCAAACATAAAAATGAGATCAATTATTCACAAAAGTAAATAAATAAATAAATAATGCGATCAATTTGTCACTTTGGGGGAGGATTATTATTCAAACAAATGACTATGATCTAATAATTCTCACAAAATGAGGTGGAACTTATTAGAGCAGCAATATGACATTATGAAAATCTTGAAGAAACAATTCAGGGAAACGTTATAGATGACAACATTAATCATGAATACACAAAAGACTATAAGAAGTGACAGAATTTTAACAACTTGTTAGAGTGAGCTAAAAGGATAACATAGAATGGTTTGAGCATAGTCTTAACTTTATTTAAAAGTTTCTTCTTTTTAAAAGAGCGTATGAAGTATCAACAAAACTTATCTTATCAGTTAAACTAAAGTGTTCATGTTTGTTTTAACTTTAGTTGTGTGGCTTATTTTAATTTAACAATATGTATTTGCTTTAATTTTACATAATTTGTAGAAAAATTTAGAGTAACATTAATAAGGTCATGTTTGCTTAGGCGCTTGGAGGGTGGGATTGGACTAAGATGACTATTGGGTCCATGAATCCATGTTTGGTTGATTCCTATAGGCACTGGACTAGCACTCCACTCGGATTCACAATCCTCCTTAGAGACCGGATTAGTATAGCTATAGGAGGGGTGAGATTAGGAAAATAGTGAGTGGATTGAGTCTGTCCAATCGTCTGTCCGATTGACCAGAACAGTGTAATTTTTTTTTTTACAAAATAACTGGCCAGCCAAAAAACACTTGTTTGTTTTATTTTTTTTAATATAGAAATAATTTATTTATTTATTGTATATAAAAATAATTTAACAATCCCATTACTAACTATCTCTCATCCTATCATCAAAACAAAACACTTTTACTTAATCCCCTTACTAACAATCTCCATATTAACAATCTCTTCACTAACTATCCCCTCACTAATAATCTCATCCAACTTAATATGCCAAACAAACGTGGCCTAAGAGACTAAGAGACAAACCTCTCTTCCCAATCTTAGACTAGGTTTTTTTTTTAGAAAATGATATATAAGTTTATTTTTTAGACTCATTTTATAGATCTAATGATGTGTAAGTGATATGATTGATTGATAATTAGAGAAAATATAAGGAATAATATTATTTTTAATATCCTAATTGATTACTACAATATGTAGTTAAAAACTAGATCTAATTTTTTTTTTATCTTAAATAGTAATGCTTTTTTTTTATTATTTTAAATGATAACTTGGAAACTTTCGAATAGAGTAAAATGTAGAACTCTTATAATCATTTCATATATCAATAAGATTTCCTTTTAAAACACATTTAAAAGTTGATCTCTTCTATTAATATATTATGCAAATAATTGTTTGGTAGCTCCTAACTTGTACACACTCTCACTCCATAAGCAAGTATAAGTCAGTTTCAACAAGAATGAGATAACTCACAAAGATCAACCTTGTGGTCTCTACCATTTTTGTTTATTTTAAAACTGACCACTTGGTAGTAGAGGTGCAACGCAGGCGGGTTCAATCAGGTTGAAGGTTTGCCCAGGCCCAACCCGAAATGTGTTTGGCAGTGCCCAAGCCCGCCCAAGCCAACCAAGTTTCATAATTTGAACTTGGGTTAGCCCGAAATGCCCGAATTTCACAAGGCAACAAACAGTGCTTCATTACTTCATACAACAAACCCATGGCTAGTATTTCTTGTTGGTTCTCAACATAAACACACACACACACACACACACACACACACACACACACTCTCTCTCTCTCTCTCTCTCTCTCTCTCTCTCTCTCTCTCTCTCTCCATAATCAAACCCATTTTTCTCTCTCTATCTAGACCTGAGAACACGAAACAAAATGGAAGAAGAAAGTCGAAATCCAACGAGCCAATCGCAAAGAAGAAGAAAGAAACAACCACAGAGAGGAATGGGTGTGGCTCAACTCAAGCATCTCAGATTGCAAGACCAAGACCACTAGAAGAAGATAACCCAAACAAATATTTACACAATATTTCACTAACATAAACATATTTTGTAAATCTATTAAGAAAAAATTTTAAACTCATAGATCCACCAGTTTTGAGTGGTAATCAAACAATGAGTGACCAAAAATAAACAAATTGAAGCACAAATACAAACACAAAAAGGGATCTACCAGTTTTGTGTGGCGTCATTGAGAGTCGAAAGGGGTGGTGTTGTTGTTGGTGGCTGCACTTCGTGTTCGTGGTCCTTGTATCTCCACCGTTTTGCAACTTTGATGAAAAAAATGAAATGAGAGTTTGAAACAGAGAGAGAAGAAAAGAATAGATAAGGTAGGGTTTTGTTTTTTGTTTTAATCTAATGGTCCAAATAAAATATTCTAATCCAAGGGCCAAAAACCACCCAAAAAAAAAAAAAAAAAAAAAAAATTTAAAGGCCACCTATTTAATTTATACATATATTATATAATTTATATAATATACTAAATGCAATTCGAGTTCAGATTGCTTAGGTTGCCCACAGATTCTGTCCAGGCCCAGCCCGAATTACAATTCAGGCATCAAAAATCTGCCCAAGCCTGTCCAGATTACAAGATATTGTTGTCTAAGCCCTAAAGAAACTCGGGCTGGGTGCGGGTTGCTCAGGTTAAGCTCGCTCGAGTTGCACCCCTACTTGGCAGTTCCAGCACGTTGATTCTACCCTAGGAGAAGAAGAATAATATATACCAAATAAAAAAAGTGTCAATAATCCTAAATTCAAGCTTTTCTTATGAAAATGACCAAAAGCATTGCCAGAAAATTTCTTGGACGAACTACTTAAAAAAGAAAGGAGATGAAGAAAAGAAAATAGAAATTTGATCTACTACGTTTCACTTTCATGACATTTATAAACTTATTCTTGTCCCCTGTTTAATAAATGTTTTCACCCAAGGGAATGGAATTTAGATTGTTAGTCCCAAGGTTTTCAAAGGATTATATAAATTGATTTTGATGATGACAAAGTCTAAATGATTATGTTTATAATAAGTTATTGTTAAATTTAAAGTTCATTAAAGTTTATTTGACTTATAGAATTGGCTAGAACAATATTCTTTATTCGAGTAAGCTCATGAAGAAAGAGGAGCAAGCTCAAAGTATATTGTACTGAATAAGAATCGAATCAGAGCCAACTCAAATCTAGAATGAGCCAACTCAGAGCCTATTGGATTGCAAAAGAAAAATTTCAGAATTTTCAGAGTCAACTCAACATAGAGAGTTAGCTCAAAGTATTTTGCAGAGCAAATTGTTCAAACATAAAATCAAGCATGAAGAGTTTGAATTCAAAATACATTAAAGGATTTGAAATGAAGATTGGTACGCCCCAGAACCCGCCCCTAAAAGTTCGGGCATGACCTATGCAGACATGGGCATTAAACCTGATATACACAATATAGGGGGCCTGAACGGAAGCATTTAATATCAAAGAACAACATCAAAACATATCCATTAAGCTACTATTGACATGCCAGGATCACGCACATCATAACAGGAAAATAATATATAGAAACACGCATCCAAGCCTCAATTACATACATACATATATATATATATAGATCCAGCCCTAGGATTGGGCGTATGACAAAAATATTATTTACAGTCCAACTATAATCGACAACGAGAGTACGAACCCAAAAGCCCAACAAAACTTCACTAAATGCACGGGCGTCTCCAAGTGCCTGGTTATACTTAGGTTGACAAAAGGGAGACGGGTATCGGGGTTAGGACTGACCTCCCGGTTGAGCACCTACAGAAACAGACAAAATACAGAGTGAGCTACGCTCAGTGAATAATAGTATACTCAAAGTAAGATACATAATATGTACTTCAGAGTTCACACGGTTAAGGCAATGTTGTGTCACCTTCAGAACGGCCTTAGGCCCAGACATAACAGAACGGCCATCGGCCCATAAATAACAGAACGGCCATTGGCCCAGAAATAACAGAAATGTACACAAACTTCCTTCACGTTTACATTCACATTACTTTCTAACCAACATACACGTAATGTAGTGATTCACGGAAAGCAGAATGGTATTAGCGATAAGCATTAACGGTAAATGAATGTATAGCCATTGCACTATTACTCACAGTGTTGTGGCGGGACGCTACTTTCTCCCGGAGTATGCCCTACACACATAGAACTCACAATTTAGTTCAAACTCTTCTTAAATTCACATTTCAATCGTTAACTTCCAGTACATTAAAAAGCATTTTAAACATTTCAAATACTAATTTCAACCATCCTAGAGGGTCAAATGGAGCATTCCATGTTTTTCATCTTGGGCCGCACGTGCGGCTGTGAGCCCCGCACGTGCGGCAAATTTCCCTGCACGTGCGGCAGTGATGCCCCGCACGTGCCTTTTAAACAGTGTTCAACGCCCAAATTTGCCCCATTTCCCGCACGTGCGGTAGTGATCCCTGCACGTGCGGCGATTTTGCCAAAAATCTGTCCGAAATTCATTCAACATCCAACTTTTTTGTGGCATTAACAAGGTCCAAAATAGATCTTTAAATTCCTAAAACATGGTTCAAATATCATATACTTTAGGAGGTGGAACATATGTTGATCTAATTATAAACTAGATTCCAAAAAAAACATAACTCATGTCCAAAGAGATCACAACACATATCCATCAAAGTACAAATCAATTCTTTACATGATCACACACACACACACTCACCCACATATACCTATGTAACTATGGAGATGGAGATGGCTTCAAGTTTGGTAGTTAGGGGAGAACATAAAAATTATGAGATGACCCAACACAATTCTTAATCACTTCATAACAAGACATACAACACAATTACTCAACTCAACTACCCACCTAGCATTCAAAGAAAGGAATTAAATGGAAGTGCTTACACATACCTTGAATCAAGTTCCTATAACTTCCTTAATTCTCCCAATTCCTTCCTGAATGAACTCTTCTCTTGTCTCTCTCTCAGGATATTTTTAGTTTAGAGTTTTGTTTTGTGTTAAAGTCTAACATCAAAGGAACTATAGACATATATATATATATATAAAGGTGAATAAGGACGAAATTTAATCGTTTAATCATTCCAAATTGAAATTTCACAGAAATGTTTATTATTACCTAAAAATTATGCCGATTTCATGTGTAACATCAATTTCGGATTATCAAGCCTCTAAGGCTCCCAATTTCTGTTCTAAACATTTTAATTGTAATAGATGCTTTTCTTATCCAACAGATAAAATCACAAATTTGTTTTTATTAAGCATTTCAATGCACAAAATAAGGGACTTAAATATGTTAGAAGCACAGGCGAGGGTCGGGTTATTACAAAGATTTTGATTGGATTTGATACACAAGGAACATTTGCTCTACAAGCAAAGAATGCAAAACTAAAAGGATTTGTTCAGAACTTTTTCAAGACAAATTACAATGTGTTGATATTCAAGAAAGGAAGCTTAGAGCCAGAATTTGAATTTGAAGTTTTACTATTTTAAGTTGAAGATATACATGAGAAAGGAAATTATGGAATATGGCATTAATCGAAGAATACAGAAAATTTAAAATTCAAATTGCTCTTGTATGGAAAGGTTCAATATAGAAGAGGAATTGGTTTGGGAAAGAGAATCAATACTAACAGCTATATTTTTAAAGCTCCAATGGTTATATTTTTGAAGCTATAAAATGAGTATTCTAGCCTCAGTTGAACAACAACAAAAATACAGAAAAAGCAATATACATTGATGATATTCAAGAAAAGCTCTATGTTAGACTAAGAAAGCTCTCCACTGTTCTTTATTGGGATATGTACTTTTGAGTGAGATTTTGTTAGAAGTTGAACTTTTATTATAAAAGGGTTTGCATTTCCTTTTTCTTACTCTTGCGAGAGTAATCTTTTTGTGAGTAATTTTTGGGATAAAATTACTTGTGATAGGTGTGACTAGATATCGAATTCAAAACTAGCTGTGATCTGTTTGTGAGTAATTTTTGGGATAAAATCACTTGGGATAGGTGTGACTAGGCACTAGATTCAAAAATAGTCGTGATCTTTTTTTGATTGATTTTTGGGATAAAATCACTTGGATTAGGTGTGACTAGGCACCAGATTCAAAACTAGTCGACTTCAGTGATTGTGGATAGATTACTTGTTGTAAAGGTTAGCTAACACCTGTAAAACTAACTGTTGTAACGCCATTTGAAGATAGTAAAGAAATTCTAAAGGAGAATACTTGGAGAGTGGAGTAGGCAAGGCTTGGGTTAAGCCGAACCACTATAAATTGTGGTGTTGATATCTCTTTTCCTCTCTCTTAGCTCTTGCTTATATTTTCCTATGTGATTGTTTGCATTGCTTATTCATTAATTATAGTTTGACTACTTAAATTTTATATCTCTGTTTTAATTCCGAGTTAGCTCCAACTGTATTAGTTTTCATTATTGCTTAAATATTTTGAAAAACCCAATTTATCCCCTCTTAGATTGTCGGGATAACATATCACAAAAAAAATATCACACATAAGAGAGTATCTTGCATAACAGATACATGTGTATTGATTACACTCACAACAGATATGACCCACAAATAGGACCCACATGTGCTGTGAGCGTAACAAATATACGACACTTGTCACTGGTGTATGCAAATATATATATATACTAGGTAGAAAAAAGTCCCGTGCAAGGCACGGGTCAAATGTTAAAATAAAAAAATTGTATGAAAAAATATAAATTAATTAGATTATTTAAGTTGATTACTTATGTACTATCTTTTATTAGAGGCATAGAATACTTAACTTTTTATAAATTTTAAAAATTCAAATTTGAATGAAGCGTTTTTATATATTTTAAACATCTTAATATTTTAATTTAAAACTTGTTTTTTTTATTTGTATACAATATTATTATTATTGTAAATACCATGGTCATATAACAAATGATCCATTTTGTTAATAAATAAATCATTAAGTTAATTAACTTTTAATTATATGAAAAATAGCTTTTAATAAATGATTTTGATAATTTTATTGTTGCATAGAAAAGTAGTTAGATTTTTTTTATTATTATTCTGTTTAATTAAAAACTTTAACAAGCGGTAGTTGTAATTTCTAGTATTATAGGGGTGATTTATATTTTAAACAAATCTTAGGGATGTATTTATAATTTAATTAAAAATAAAATATTCATGTTTCATAACTGACTAAATTTTTTTGCATAATTACGATAAAACCTTCATTTAAATTACAACTACCAATAGTGGTAAATATTACCAAACAAAGGGCAAAATGGAAAAATTAAAATACAAGCCACCATGAGTAAATAATATAAAGTGAAAGGGCAAATTAGGAGACTGAAAAAAAACCCATACTAAACATCAAGTGGAAAATTCTATGTCCACACATTTAATTGTTTCAATCCACATAACTTCTCAATACACATACTTCATAATTTAATTATTAATTAATTTTCTCAATCTACACACTAAATGTGTCAATTATACCCTTCACTCATATAATTGTACACACACCCCTTCAACCATCCTTACACACACTTGTCCCTCCTTCCACACACCATTACTGCTATGGTTTGGAAATTTGTAGACTCACAGTGCTACAACAGTCAAAATGAAGGCCCAGTGAATAACTTTGCTCTATTAAATACCTTCATTTCATTGAAAACCCCATTAAAGACCTCCATTAACAATACCATTAAAGAGACTCTATTGATGATCATTACTACTAGCTGCGGTCTTTAAATAAACCCTCGAATGATCATTGGAGGGGGAAATGTTGGAGAGGAAGACACACAATTAATGTGATGTTCCCAAAAGATATGAAAATTTGCTAAAAACTAGGGGTGAGCAGCGGATATACCGATCCGCCAAAACCGACTGAACCGAACCGAACCGATCCGCCGTATTTTGGACGGATGCGTGATGATGAGCAGGCGGTTGCGGATTGATTTTCTGTAATCCGCCAATCTAACGAACGGATGGTGGATTTGAGATTCCTTTGGCCGCAACCGAACCGCCAAACCGTGAGTACCCCTAGTAATTTATAAGACCTTGTGTTTTCAGTTTGTTTAAATATTTTGTTTGTATTTTCAATTAAAAAAGAGTTTAAATATTCTGTTGAAAAAAAGTTTTCAACTTAAATATCTTTTTTGAATTGAAAAAAATAAACGTATTATTTATCTATATTTTTTTGTTTTTAAATATATCTCTAAAAATAATAAATAGAAAATATGATATATGCTGGTTGGTTTTTGTTTTTAAAAACAGATATAGATGTAACAATACAGAGACATACAATCTTTACTACTGCTCTGTTCATGGTTGTGGTGGTTTGAATTGTTTTTATATTTTAAGAACCACATATTATAATACTTTATATGGATGAGGAATGCTTTGATTATGATATTCTAAAGTTTCAAATTTTCTTACTTTGGATAAGGCATGCAGTGATTGTAATATTTTTTTAAGTCATTGACTGTAATACTTCTTCTTTTTTTTTTTCTTTTTTTTTTGAGGAAGTGCACAAGTTAAATTATGTTGAAAATTTATAAAATTTTAAACCACCAAACCGATTCGCATCCATCCGCCAATCCGCTCATTCCACATCAGCTGGATTGGTAGACGGATGCGGATTGATTTTCTCTAATCCACCAATCTGGCAGACAGATGACGGATTGGAGGTTCCGTGGCCGCAACTGACCCGCGCCCACCCCTACTAAAAACGGTTTTATGGTTTGCAAGAAAAAGGGATTTTAAACCACCCACTTACCCTTTTTGTTTGCATAATAAAAAAAGGAAAGAGGCATTCATTGTGGACATTCCAAAGAAGAAGAAAAAAAATACAGAGACCACTCAAGGTTAATTTTAAAAAAAAGTACAGGAAAAAAAGAAAAGAAAAGGAAAAAGAAATAGAGGGGTAAAGAAAAAAATAAAGAATAGTGAGTAAAAGAAAGAAATAATTGAAGAATGCAGATTGAGGAAGGGATTCTGTTAATAAAGACAGAAAAAAATAAAAATAAAAATACAGTGCAGTTTCAGGTATTATTTCTGTTTTTTATTTTTGAGAATTTCTATACTATTTTGTGAAATTTGTCTTCAGCGTTTATTTTACATGAATAAATTTGAATGGGTGCATTCATAATTGTTCTGAATCCAAATGTTGAGTTGTTTATTTCTTGCTTGAGTTCAAACTTTCATTGGTTTTGCAACTCTTCCATATCAAAATCAAGCAAAAATTGTGGAATTATAATACGAAAACGATATAATAATAGAGTATAAACCTAGAGATTAAAGCAATATGAGAGATATTTTGAGAGTATTGTTTTGCAAGCAATAGATGACTATAGAGTGTGTAACAAGTATTGTGACAATAATGGAAAAACCAGGGTTTACTTTTTTTAAACTCATAAGGTGTGCATTGAGATTTTTTTTATTCCTAAAAGATATGTACATAGAATTTTTTTATATAATATTATGGATGTTACTGGATGTCTATTATGGTTATTTTTATATAGGATATAATTGCCATTAAATTAGTATGCCATTAAGTGTGTGCCTTAAACTAACTAGGTGTGTGGAAATAGAATTTTCCAACATCAAGTGCCTCTTATTAGTATAGATTATTTGAAATTATTATTAAAATAGTATAATATGTACCGTTATTTATAGGAAAAATCACAATACAATTGTCCTTTCTTAAAATTATTACATACTCATGGAAAAGTTTATAACATTATTTATCAAAGTTTAATAAAGTCTACCATCTATCTAAAATTATTTTTCTAAATAAATCTATTATTCTATCTTATTTATATTAAGTAGATGAATATATAAACCAAAAAAAATCACAATATAGGAGTAACAAATGAAAGATGTTGTGGGGATATATTTTCTGAGCACCAACATGTGGCAAGGTGACGCCGACGTATCAGCCGAGGTGCCACGTGTCGTGGTAGTTATGCCGAGGTGATCTCGGAGTTGCCGAGGTTATCTCCGAAGATACCAAAATCCGAGATAAGCGGACAAAGGACAAGAGTCCTAGGATGAAGAAAGACTTCAGGATGGATAAGGGTAATATTCTTAGGGAGATTATCCTTATCTCTTCAGAAATCCAAAGTAAGCACTAAATTGGAGTCCATAGAAGTCAGGCTTCTAGTAGAACTAGGATTAAGTAAACTATAAAAGAGAGGCACCCCCGTGGGTCTAAAGTATGCTTTTTATACTCAAGTTTGTGAGTTAAATAATTGATTATCTTTGAAAGATATACTGACTTGATCGTCGGAGTGCCCCCGGGTGGAAGAACCACCGCCAGAGCCTTCTCTTTCTGTGCAGGATAGTAGGGTGCCATCTATTCTACCAGTGTTCTACAGCTGAATTACTATACGGGCAGTGTGATCGGAAAATCACTCACACAATTTGGCACCGTCTGTGGGAAAGAAAGACGAATAGATGGCCAGTAACGCACAAAAAGAAAAGATTGGGGACGGCACTCCTGCTGGGAGCGAAAGACCTATTGACCTCGATATTGAAGGAGACAACCGCAACACAGAAACTCATCACAGAGCGAAAGACGTCGGCCAGGAGGGCGACACTTCAAAGAAGACGAATCAGAGCAGATACTACAATGAAGACAACCTCCAGGTATGGAGGGACAGGTGCCTACGGAGGGATGAATAGGTAAAAGAGATGGCAGACAAGCTGGCAAACCTACAATCGGTCGTCAACTTCATGATACAAAACAACATCATGTAGCCGCCATACCCGCTGCAGGTGTCACGACCCAAACCCGGCCCTATGGGTTTAGCATCGTAACCGGCCAGTAATCCGAGATTACCGAAGGCCTGCTTAACAGTAGTACAGTAAAACAGAGTTCAGGGCCTGGCGGAAGCCAATACAGTAAATAAATAATGTCCATAGAGCTGTGACAGTCTGTATGCTAAAAAGATTTTTCATGCATTCACACATTCAGAACGGTACAGTCTATACAGTAATACAGATCAGATACAGAGACAGACAGGGGAAGCTAAAACGCCCCCGAGCCATAGCTTGAACAGTTCAGGAACCTCGCAGTGAGGCACAGTGGTTGGCTTGACAAGACTGAAGTTTACCCTGACGCCTCCAGCAACAGTCCGGTGCCTGTACACCTACATATATATATAAGCAGTGAGCTAAAGCCCAGTGAATAACACAATGCGTAAAGGGGGTTAAGAATAAATGTCCTTTCAGTATTGAAAACAGTCATTTCAGTCAGTTTATCAGTCATTCAGTTTGTGACTCATATTTCAGGTCATAACAGTCATTCAGTTAAAGCAGTGATATGTGGTACATCCATTGGCATAACAGTACAGTAAACAGTAGGTCTTAAAAGACCGGGTCTTAACAAACCAAACAGTAAGTGATGGCCATCAGTAGCAGTACAGTAACAGTAACAGTAACAGTAACAGTACTATTTCAGAGAACAGTACAGTACTTGTGGATTCAAGAGATGTCTCGTACAGATTCTAGAGGTGGCTCACACTGTAGCACTTAGTTCCGTAGATTCTAGAGGTGGCTCCCAGTGTAGCACTTAGCTTCGTACGGCACTTTGTTCCATATCAGAAATACAGAATGGCCATCATAACAGTAAACAGTAGTGGTTCCAAACTTGGGAACCGACAGAGGTCTCTCTGTCACAGTAACAGTAAACAGTAGGTGCCAAGGATGCCACAGTACAGTTCAGAATATAAGACATACGTTCATTCAGTACACAGTATCAGTTCAGTGAACGGTTCAATTCCGTAAACAGTAGCAGTTCAGTAAACAGTATCAATTCAGTAAACAGTTCAGTTCAGTAAACAGTTCAGTAACCAGTTCAATTCAGTAAGCAGTTTCGTAAACAGTTCGATTTAGTAAACATTTCAGTTCAGTGGACGGTTCAGCAAACGGTTCAATAAAGTAGACAGCTCAATAAGGTAAACAATTCAATAAAGTAAACAGTTCAGAAGATAATCATTTTTGAACATATCTTTACACAGTTGTTACTCACGGAGTTCTGGGCTACAGTAAGCTAGAGCGTCCCCTCGATAAGCCAACCCTACACAGTACACAAGATGAACACACACTAAGCTATACAGTTGGGGAAGATCAATAACTTAATCCCTAATTTGCCTTGGTGTGTTCTACATCTATATCCTCATTAAGATGTCTTAGACTAGGCCTAAGAATGCCTAGAATGGAACGAGGATGCAAAAATGCACTTAGAAAACATTTAGCAAAATTTGCTGAAAATAGGGGCCTCGCTCGAGCGAGCCTTTCTTCGCTCGAGCGAGCTTGCAAAATCAAAGGGTTCGCTCGAGCGAGGAATCCTTCGCTCGAGTGGTCTGTAAAAATCGCAAAAGTACTGGATGTTGCAAATTTACGCTCGAGCCACCAATTTTTCGCTCGAGCGTGGCTCAGAGTAAAGGTTGGTCGCTCGAGCGAGGAATCCTTCGCTCGAGCGAAGAAGCCAGATCTGGAATTTCCAGATTTGCCTCCCAAGCTCAAACCAAGCATTCTCCCACTCTATACTCGACCTCTTGGGCCCAAATTCTGGAAAACACATTCAAACTCAATATACAATAAGTTTCGAAGCTCAATTTGTGAATTTAAAGCCCATGGGTGAGTCAATTAAATCCAAATTCAAACCCATTTTCAAGAACAATCTTCAAACATGACATGCATGGGTCAAAACCATTTCAAAACTTCAATTCTTGCTCTATTGAGCTCAATCCTTTCAAAACAAGATGAAAACATGAACTTATACATAAATGTGAACATGCATGCAACCTTTTGCCATGAAAACAACTTAAAATTCCTCAATACAAGCATGCATACAAGAGATGAGCTTCAATTCAACCTTATAAGCCATATCTTGGCTCAAATCTTTAATGATCCTCTAAACCATGCAAGAATCAACATAAATGCACAATCAAGGAGATGGATTCCTACCTTAAGTCTTGTATTAGAGGTGTAGGAGCTCAAATGTGCAATTATTCTTCAATGTCTTCAAGATCACTAAGCAATGTCAAGCAAAAGGAGATGGAATCAACTCTCCTAATCTCTCTCTCTCTCTCTAATTTCGGTGGGTTGAAGATCACATAGCTGATGAAAATGTTTAATCTACATGTATATGGCTTAATATAATATTCTAAGTGGTCCACCAAGGGTGGCAATTTGGTAAATAAGTCAAACTTTGCATTTTATCAATATTTAATCTAATTTAATCATACCTAATCACATTTTAGATAAGTATACCATTAAATCACATAAATTCCAATGATTCCAAAACATCAATCTATTTCCGATTCGGCCGCCGATAAGGCCTTTAATTTGCAGTTTAATGCATAAGACGAGAACAGATAAATTGGCAGTCAAACGAATAGATTATGCATTTAAACGGTTACAGTCAATCGATTCAGTTTCGGCTCAGTCAGTCAGTTCGGTACTTTAATCAATTCAATTATCAATCATGTTCAGCCTCAGTAAACAGTAATCAGTAGGTAATCAGTAATCAGTGACGAGGGTTGTTACAGCAGGACACACCAATGCCAGCAACCAATGCCCAGAAGCAAGGGCAGAAAATAATTCCTGAAGCCCCTCAGCACACTAGGAGCGGAAGGCACTCTCACCGGCCTTCCAGGGAAGTCGGACGAGAGGAGCCGAGGAGAGAAGAGTCCCAAAAGACATATCACACAAGGGACACAGAACCCAAGAAACATCGACATGATCAAGGGTAGGCATTATGCTTTGACACAACTCATGGGGAGAGATCGAAAAGGGCCCACCACGAGGCCGAGAGCAGTATGCCGAAAAAACTGAAGTCAGCAGATAGCCGAGCTCCTGGACGGAGCAGAGAGGACTTGAGAAACTACCTCAAGAGGAGGCAACAGAACGGAGATGCCAAGGTAACCTCACTCGACAAGCCGATGACGCCATTCTCGGTAGAATTAGACAAGTTCGAGGCGCCGAAGAGATTCAGTATGCCGAGGTTTCAAACATACGACGGTAAGTCAGACCCTAACTTCCATATTGGATTATACTTGAACTCAATGGCATTATATAGCGGGAACGAGCCGTTGCTCTGCAAAGTGTTCCCCTCATCCTTCGGGGAGATTGCATCAGATTGGTTCCACAAGCTCCCAAAGGAAAGCGTGAAGACTTGGGAAGGCCTGGCCGAGATGTTTGTAGCCAGGTTCGTGACAAACAAATTACAGCCATTGAGGGTGGACGCATTGATGGCTCTAAAGATCAGCAAGGATGAAGGCCTTATGGCCTATGCAAAAAGGTACTACGAGGTGTTCAACCGAATACCTGAATGCAACCAGGAAGTAGCGGTCGTTTCTTTCAAGAACGGCCTGAAAGATGATTGTCCACTTCGGAAATCTTTGGCAAAGACATTGCTAAAAGCACATGGAAGAGATCATGGCAAGAATAGAGAAGTATGCCAGAGCCGAGGAAGATACATCAAGGAATAAGGAGGTAAAGCAGGAAAAAGGGAACGGCTCGCCGAAGCGAGGCTGAGGTAACAACGGATTCAACAAATCGGAGACAGAGTTGAGGGGTAAGCAAGCAGTGACGACTGCATTCCGAATTCCCGTCCACAAAGTCCTAGATCAAATTCAAAATCAGCCTTATTTCAGGGCACCGGCAAAGACCCCAGGAGAATACATGGAAAGGAACGTTGGTAGGTGTTGTGCCTACCACAATGAAGAACGGCACCCAACTCAGGGCTGCAGAGCCCTAAGAGCACACTTAGAGGACTTAGTGAGACAAGGCCATCTGAGGGACCTTGTCGATGAGGCCAGAACAAGAGAGGAACATGCAAGATTGCCTCAAGCACCAGCAGCCCTGCCTTCCCCAGCACAGCAACCACAGGCAGGGGGTCCACGGGTGGTTAATGTAATTCACTCACAGGTGAACGAAAACGACATACGGGGGGAAACCCAAAAGGTAAGACACCTACAGCACATGAACCAGGTAGGACAGAAAAGACCTTGGTTTGAAGAATGCCAGGGACCGATGATAGCTTTTACTGAGGCCGACCTAGAGATGGTCCAGCATCCGCATAACGATGCCTTGGTAGTATCCCTCCAGGTTGGGGAATGCCAAGTGAAACGCATCCTGATTGATCAAGGCAGCTCTTGCGACATCATGTACGTTAGATGTTACAAGGAGCTGGGCCTTCACCCAGATGACATGGAGGGATCCAATGGCCCAATGGTCGGCTTTAATGGAACGCCGACGTGGCCACTAGGTGCAACAAGCTTGGAAGTACAAGCCGGCACAAAGAAAATCAAGACAGAATTCATTGTGATTGACACGCCCTCGCCATACAACATCATCTTGGGAAGGCCATGGTTGCATGCAATGGGGGCAATTCCCTCAACATTGCATCAACTATTGCGGTTCCCAACAGAGCTTGGGATTGAAGAAATCAGAGGAGATCAACTGCAGGCAAAAACTTGCTCCATGGCAGCAATGAAATCAACCTACAACATCCGAGAGCCAGAGAACGCAGAAATCGAAGACGAGGACATGGAGGTCCTAGATGATGTCGGCAAGGAGCAGGCCGACAAAAGTGAAGAAGCACTGAAAAAAATCCTCGTCCAGGAGGGCGATGAAGAACGCTTCTTTCTTCTCAGCCCGGGCTTAGCCGAAGAAGACGAAAGAGAGCTGGAAGCTTTTTTAAGAACAAACATTGAGGTGTTCGTTTGGACACCTTATGATATGCCTGGCATTGACCCCGAGGTCACATGCCACAAACTGAACGTCGACAGGTCAGCTAAACTTGTAATACAGCGAGCCAGAATACCGACGTTGATGCACGTTGAAGCAGTGGAGGAGGAAGTAGACAGACTTCTGGAGGCCAGGGCCATCAGAGAAGTCAATTATCCGACATGGCTATCAAACACTGTGGTAGTAAAGAAAAAGAACGGTAAATGGAGGGTCTGTGTAGATTTTACAAGCCTAAACAAAGCCTGTCCCAAAGACAGCTTTCCTCTACCCAAGATTGACCAGTTGGTGGACGCCACATCTGGACATGGAAGGATGAGATTCCTAGATGTTTACAGGGGGTACCACCAGATAGCCATGTACCCCCCAGATGAAGAAAAGACAGCGTTTATCACCCCAAAAGGCCTATACTGTTACAGAGTAATGCCCTTTGGGCTGAAAAACGCGGGGGCAACTTACCAAAGGTTGGTAACCAAGATGTTCAGACACTTGATTGGCCAAACAGTAGAAGTCTACATCGATGACATGGTCGTGAAGACCAAGGAGCCTAGGGGTCATCTTTCCGACCTAAAAGAGGTCTTTGAAATCCTCAAAACATATCGGCTCCGACTCAACGCATCGAAGTACGCGTTTGGAGTTGGATCTGGTAAGTTCTTGGGGTACCTGGTGACAAGAAGGGGCATTGAGGCCAGCCCAGATCAAATCAAGGCCATCCTAGATTTACAAAGCCCGACATCGGCAAAACAGGTACAGATGCTTACCGGAAGGGCCGCAACCCTAAACAAGTTCATAAGCCGAAGCTCAGACAAATGCAAACCTTTCTTCAACCTGGTAAAGAAAGCCACGGATTTCCTTTGGACAGAGGAATGTGAGGCCGCGTTGGCCGACCTAAAAAAGTATCTGACTACGGCTCCAGTCCTCTCAACACCTGAACCTAGGGAAGAGCTATTTTTGTACTTAGCAATTTCAGAACACACAGTAAGTGCGGTGTTAATCCGAGAAAAAAAAGGGGAGCAAAAGGCTGTTTACTATGTAAGCAAAACCTTGGCCAACGCAGAAACAAAGTATCTACCACTAGAGAAATTAATGCTGGCCTTAGTGATGGCTTCAAAGAAGTTGAACCACTACTTTCAGGCGCACAAGATTGTAGTGCTAACAGAGCACCCTCTGAAACCCTTGTTGCAGCAAGGAGACTTAACTGGAAGAATAGCAAGATGGGCAGTGGTTTTGGGCCAGTATGACCTGGAGTTCAGGCCGAGAACAGCAATTAAGGGCCAAGTTTTGGCCGACTTCGTGGCCGAGTTCACCCCGGAATCCATCGAACATCAGGCTCTGTTGAGCCAAGATAAACGTTGTCCAAGCAAGCAAGGAGAAGCCCAGCCAAAGGCAAAAAAAACAAAGGAAGGAAAAACTCAGACCCTGCAGCATCTACATCGGCGACTCTTTCAGACTGTTTGTCGATGGAAGTTCAAACCGGCAAGGAGCGGGGCAGGAGTACTACTGATATCTCCAGATAGAGAAATAGTAGAACAATCCATCCGTTTGGGGTTCAAGGCCTCAAACAACGAAGCAGAATACGAAGCACTAATTGCAGGGCTGAAGCTGGCAGCAGCAGCAGAAGCTGATGAGGTAATAGTCTTTTGTGATTCACAACTTATTGTTAACCAGTCAACAGGAGAATTCGCAGCCAGAGACGAGGGGATGTCAACATATGCAAAAGAAGTCATCAGATTGATAGCCTTATTTCAGAACTGCTGACTACTTCAGGTCAGCCGAGATGATAACAGCCACGCCGACGCATTGGCCAACCTGGCAAGTTCAATACAAACTGGAAAAACAAGAACAATAATGATTGATTATTTATCGGGCCCGAGCATAGAACCACCGAACACAGAGCAAGAAGCAATGTGTGTGGACATGAGACCAAGCTAGATGGATACAATTGTTGCATTCCTAAAAGAAGGAAAGCTACCAGAAGACCGCAAGGAGTCACACAAAGTCAGATTAAAGTCGGCACGATTCAGTCTGACAGCAGACGGACACCTCTACAGAAGGTTCTTCACTGGACCCCTTTTAAGGTGCGTACACCCTTTGCAGGTTGAGGATTTTTTATATGAAATTCATGAAGGAGTTTGTGGAAGCCACGCTGGAGGCAGATCACTAGCTCACAGGGCCATTACCCAGGGGTATTGGTGGCCCTACATGCAAAAAGATGCAGAAGCATACGTAAAGAAGTGCGAACAATGCCAAAGGTTTGCACCTTTGATACACCAGCCAGCTGTTGACCTGAATCCAGTATCCAGCCCTTGGCCATTTGCCCAGTGGGGCATGGATCTTGTTGGGCAACTTTCCCAGGCAACTGGGCAGAGAAAATACTTGCTGGTAGCAACAGATTACTTCACGAAGTAGATAGAGGCAGAACCTCTTGCCAAAATCCGAGATGTGGATGTCAAGAACTTTATATGGAGAAACATCATCACCAGATTTGGGATTCCAAGAGCTATAGTTACCGACAACGGAACGCAGTTTGACAGCAAACTCATCAAGAACTTTTGTGCGAAATTCAAGATCAAGAATTACTTTTCAACACCAAGTTTTTCCCAAAGTAATGGGCAAGCAAAAGCATCCAACAAAGTAATTTTGAATGGAATAAAGAAGAGGCTGCAGGCAGCAAAAGGAAAGTGGGTAGACGAATTGCCCAACGTGCTTTGGGCATATCGGACTACGCCGAGAAGATCAACAGGGGAATCCCCCTTTGCCATGGCTTATGGCACAGAAGCAGTCATTCCACTGGAAGTCGGCATCCCAGGGATCCGAACCCAGGGAGTTGAGAATGGGACTATTGATATACCCTTAGCCCGAGATCTGGATCTTTTGGAAGAACGAAGAGAGAAAGCTGCAATTCAGCTTGCAGCATACCAGCAACAGCTTGCCAGAGCTTACAACAAGAAGGTCAATCCAAGGGATTTTCAAGTCGGCGACCTAGTCCTGAGAAAATTCGTCGGCAACAAGAAGGATCCCAGAGAGGGCAAGCTTGGCCCAAACTGGGAAGGACCTTACAGAATCACTTTGGTATTAGGCAATGGAGCCTATCGGCTTGAAGATAATGAGGGCAAAGCATTGCCTAGACCTTGGAACACTTGTAATTTGAAATTTTTCTATCATTAGATATGCATTGTTTTTGGCCGATGTTATCAATAAAATCTTTTCAGAATTCTTCAACACATGTGACTGATAAAGATACAAAATATTGTTTCTGGAAGATATGAATAATGAGAACCCAAGTGGAACTCAGGTTCACATTGGGGGCAGAAAGAATACAAAGACGCTTAACACTTGTTGAAATTTGTAGCAATTTACAAGTTGAGGTTAAGCTGAGATTATTCCTTATCTTCACTTGTTGAAATTTGTAGCAATTTACAAGTTGAAGTTAAGTAAATTTACAAGTTGAAGTTAAGCCGAGATGATTCCTTATCTTCACTTGTTGAAATTTGTAGCAATTTACAAGTTGAAGTTAAGCTGAGATTATTCCTTATCTTCACTTGTTGAAATTTGTAGCAATTTACAAGTTGAAGTTAAGCCGAGATGATTCCTTATCTTCACTTGTTGAAATTTGTAGCAATTTACAAGTTGAAGTTAAGCTGAGATTATTCCTTATCTTCACTTGTTGAAATTTGTAGCAATTTACAAGTTGAAGTTAAGCCGAGATGATTCCTTATCTTCACTTGTTAAAATTTGTAGCAATTTACAAGTTGAAGTTAAGCTGAGATTATTCCTTATCTTCACTTGTTGAAATTTGTAGCAATTTATAAGTTGAAGTTAAGCCGAGATGATTCCTTATCTTCACTTGTTGAAATTTGTAGCAATTTACAAGTTGAAGTTAAGCTGAGATTATTCTTTATCTTCACTTGTTGAAATTTGTAGCAATTTACAAGTTGAAGTTAAGCTGAGATGATTCCTTATCCTCACTTGTTGAAATTTGTAGCAATTTACAAGTTGACGTTAAGCCGAGATTAGTCCTTATCTTCACTTGTTGAAATTTGTAGCAATTTACAAGTTGGAGATAGAAAGAGATCATTATCTAACACTTGTTGAAATTTGTAGTAATTTACAAGGATAGTATCTTACCGAAGTAAAACTTACAGTTATCATACCCGAGGTATGTAACCCCGAGAAGATTGCACAAAAAAGAAAGAATATTAAAGGCATACAAAATATTCTAAGTATAAAATCATACAGAAGCAATCAAGAGAAGATAGAGATACAAGTATTCAAAGAAAGAAAGTTATGTTAAGCATTCAACAGAAAATAGGGGCACGTCGACCATGTGAGGAGCTTGCATTGTTTTTAGAACAAAAAAGTACAAAAGAAAAGAAAAGAAAGACATCGGAATTAGGATTCTTTAGCATCAGCAGCGGGATGGGTTGGGACCTCGGAAGATTCTTGCGGAACCACATCGGCAACCTTCTCTGCCGCCAGCTCAGCGTCAATTTCTGCAAGAGTTTTTTCAATACTTTTGTCGGTTGGAGGAACGTCAGATGATGCTTGCTCAGGAGTAGCCTCCTTGACAATCTCCTCATCCTCTTCCTCATGAGTCAAATCTAGGACTTGATCATCTTGAAGAGGGGACTTGGTCCCAGTCGCATCCTTGGGTTTCCTTACCAAAGCCTCATCATCATTTTTATCCTCGTCTTCAGATTCAGACTCAGATTCATCTTGAGATTGAACTGGTGGAGGTGGAGGAAAAGGAAGAGGAATGGCGTCGGCCTTTCTCAGAGGCGAATCCTCAGGAACATTAAGTTTTTTGGCAAGGGACATCCAACCAAGGGAAAAGCCCCTGTTGCATGCCTGCCTGACTTGTAATTTATATTCCTCAGTGACATCGGCTATGCCCTGAGCGTAAGCCTTTTCGTCGGCCGCCTTGATTTTGGCATCTTTAGTAGCCAGGGCCTCCTGAAGCTCCTTTTCAACTTGAGCCATTTTTTCCTCGGCCTCTTTTTTCTGCGATTCAGCAAGTTTTTTTATAGCATCGGCAGATTCGGCCTTCTCCTCGGCTTCAGTCTGAGCTTTGAGAGCAGCCTCAGCCTGGTCCTCCAACTTCTTCATTTTTGATTGGAGACTTTTATTAATCTTTTGAAGGGCAGAAAACTCCCTCTTCATGTCGGACAACTTCTCCCTGTTCTCAAAAGATTGGATGGAGAGTGAATGAGCATGCTGAATGGCCTGGAAAAATACAAGACAAGAGTCATTAAGAATTTTACAAGTATGGAAAAAGAACAGAAAGACAAATTACCAAGTAAAGAGACTTACTTGAACGGAACGTTGAAGCATGAGGGCATAGTTCTCGTACTCACTCATCTTGGCATTCCGTTTGAGATCGCCTGGGAGCAATAGAGCAGTACTAAGGGCTACGCCGACATTAATGTCATCAGCACTATCATTGGCAAAAACGGGCTTATCTTCAAGAGTGATTTCAGGCGTCCAGGGGACTTTTGGTATTTTTGACCCCGAGGTCGTCGCAGACGATGACCTTGGCTTCTTTGATTTTGTGGATTCTGATAGCTGGGTTTCTGCACGCCTCTTCCCAGCAGAGGGTTGAGACTTGTCGCTCTCAGCCAGTTTGGAGATAGGTAAAGTGTCCTTAGATTCAACCTGAGTTACTTTAGCCTTTGGTTGAGCTTTCTTGGTTCTTTTCGGCTTCGGCGGGGGCATGGTTTGCGATGGTTGAGCGTCAACATCGGTAGGGAGGTCAGCTAAGAGATCTTCGGCAACAGGTTTTGGGCGACCCATCTCAGCAGTTCGGACAAGTCTGCACCACCGTTTCCGTTCAGGTATTGGGATCAAGTATGGAGCCGAAGTTGATGGCTGATCAGTTGGATCCGATGTTGATCCTTGGTCTGTTCGAGATACAGACACAGTTTGGGTTGTGGCAGAAGGTGGAGAAAGGCTTTTCTTCTTCTTCCTTCTAGGGACGTCAGGCAAAATCGACTTATATGTTGGAATAAAGTTAAGAAGCAAAGGCGCTTTCCTTTTCTGGACTGGCAAGTCCAAAAGTTTCTTCAAATCCTTGTTGGGGACGTAGGACTGGCGAAAGCTTTTCGGTGGCTTACGAACATCTGCAAGAAGAACAGACATTAGAAACAGACAAAGTATTGAAGACTTGAAAAGAAACAACTAAGTGTTGACATTGGACTCTTACCCTTGCCCTCTTTAACTGATTGAGGAAGAGGGTAGAGATGGGCATCCTCGTCTGGGGCAAACTCCCAATTTCCCGAGGTAATGAAGTAGTCATCTCCAGCCCCTTTGTTGGAGTCTGGGAGGTCGGCTACAATTTTGAACTCTGTGGACCTCGGCTTAAGATAATAGACGCAGCCTTTTTCTTTCAAATTGAGGGCACACATGGTATAACAGTATTGGATATCAGCGAAGGTGATCCTAGCATCTTCTTGTTTGGCTAAGGCTATGATACCATTAATCACTCGATAAGAGTTGATGGTAAGTTGCATGGGGTTCAACTTATAGTAGTGGAGAACTTCGCGAAAAAGGGGATTAAGTGGAAGCCGGAGTCCACATTCAGTAAAAGCTACAATGGGAAAGGGCATTGAATTATCTGTGGGCATGATAGAGTCATCATCTCCAACCAGCCTCAGATGGACATCGGCAGGAATGGCGAACTCTTGCCTAAAGTACTCAAGTTTAGTTGGGGTATCTGCCCTATGTTTCCACATGCCATGATGTCGGTGTAAAGGTATTCGACTTCAGAAAGAGAATGTTCTTAAAGGGTTTTTTGGAACCTCGGCAAAACCCTAGGTAAATGCCGGTAAGGGTTGTTTCAGTTTTTCCTAAGGATTGGTGAAATCTACAGACAAATCCCAAAACCTAAATATATGGAAACGAAGATTGAAGGCGCAAATCTGGAAAATAGAGAAATAAGAATGAAGTTTCAGAAATCAAGAACAGAGGTGGGGCTCTCAAAAGCATAAAAAATACAAGAAATACAGGGTCATGAACAGTGGCAAGAAAGTGGTGAAACAGTACAAGTGTTCAAGACATAAGCAAGATCATGAAATAGACACATCCAGATGAATAGTTCAGCAAATCGAAGGTTTGAACAAAGCAGTAATGGCAGCAAGTAAGCAAAGAACATAGAAGAATTGAGAAAGGAACAAAGGCTTACCAGGCAAAGTAAGGCCGAAATAAAGTTCGCCGAAGACAGACGACGGTTACAGAAGTGACCGAGTAGCGAGAGCTTCACCAGAAAGACGAATGAAGTTGCAGAGCTTGGAGCTTGAGCAATGGCGGATTCGAGAGAAAGAGCTTAGAGAGAGAAAAAGCAAGTAAATCAAAGCGCAAAGTGAAGAGGCAAAAAGAGGGAAAACAAGTTTTGTCAAAAACTTGAAACTGCGGCAAAACAGAAGCATTTAATGCGCCTAGAGTAACGCATATGTCAGATGACGCACGCAGGAAAAGACATGGTTTATAGGCGCGTCATAAGACACGATCCAATAAGGATAAAACACGTAAGTAAAAACAGTTGAAAAGTGATGCATGACAGCTCATGCACAAGAAGGAGTTCACTTGAGTTATTGTTCTTGAAAGAAGACATGTCGGCCTGAAATGAAATGAATGATCTCGGCTGAAGAATTCTTATACCGACGTACTGGAGAGAGGAACGATATAGGTTCCATCACCTCAGAATGCCGAGGTAATAAAACCTAGGGGGCAGTTGTGGGGATATATTTCCTGAGCACCAACACGTGGCAAGGTGACGCCGACGTGTCAGCCACGTGTCGTGGTAGTTATGCCGAGGTGATCTCGGAGTTGCCGAGGTCATCTCCGAAGATACCGGAATCCGAGATAAGCGGATAAGGGACAAGAGTCCTAGGATGAAAAAAGACTTCAGGATGGATAAGGGTAATATTCTTAGGGAGATTATCCTTATCTCTTGAGAAATCCAAAGTAAGTACTAAATTAGAGTCCATAGAAGTCAGGCTTCTAGTAGGACTAGGATTAAGTAAACTATAAAAGAGAGGCACCCCCATGGGTCTAAGGTATGCTTTTTACACTCAAGTTTGTGAGTTAAATAATTGATTATCTTTGAGAGATATACTGACTTGATCGTCGGAGTGCCCCCGGGTGGAAGAACCACCGCCGGAGTCTTCTCTTTCTGTGCAGGATAGTAGGGTGCCATCTATTCTGCCAGTGTTCTACAGCTGAATTACTATACACGCAGTGTGATCGGAAAATCACTCACACAGATGTAATAAGACAAATAATCAAGACAAAGACAACAAGAGAAAGACAAAATAAACCATGAGACAGGGCAACAAAGTGGTAAAAAGCAACCCATGGTACAGTTTTTAAAACGAAAGTGTTTTTTATTTTATATATATATAATAGAAATAAAATAGAAAAAATGTAATTATTTTAAAAGAATGAGGCAAAATGAAATAGAAAACTCTTTAACTGGTGAAGTTAGGGTGCCTCTATTTACACATTACATTTGGTCTCAAGATACATCACTACTCAGTTCACACCTTTAATAATTTAAAAAAATATAATTTTTTTCAACACACACCACAACGTTCCGTTTTTGCCCTTAGTCCCACACCACTTAGTATACACCTCAAATTCAAAAAAAAGAAAAAAAGAAATCCTAACTGTTAGACACTTATCACTAGCGGCAACAGCCATCACTGACAACCACCATCAATGCCAACCATGGCCACCGCCATCAATCCTTCCTTCCGTATTCGCAACTGTCGCTGCCCACTTGCCAGTCCCATAAGTCGCCTCCATTCCCAGAGACCCACCACCTCGGCAGATCGCCGCCACCATCTTCAACCCTTCCCTCCTCCCTCGCATTTGTTGCTACCTCCTTCTCAACTCCGTCGTTGCCTTCTTTTGTAGATCATCTTCACCGCTATCAACCCCTCTTCTTACTCGCGCTCTGTCGCTGTCCCCTTCCTAGCCTAATCGTGCCTCACTTCCGTCACCAACCTCGCAACCCACCACCTTGTAGATTGCGAGAATACAGATCGCAAGAGATAGAGAAAGAGAGATTGCTGGTGAGGGTTTGTGGTGATGGGGATTCGTCGGAGCTGGAGAGGGGCGACGAGGCAACGGCGGTGAAATGGCGGCAGCTGCAACAATGGTGGCTAAGGTTAGGGTTTGGATGTTGTGTATTCAACTAAGATGTGTATTGATATTCTTTTGTGGTCATTTTGGTCATTTTAGATATGGTCATTATTGTAATAAAAAATAATCAATTAATCGTGTGCCTTGAGACAAAATGTGGTCTGTAAATAAAGGCACCCGTGAAATTACGTAACAGTCTAATATATAGAAATCAAACAATCACTTAGGCACTCGGGCAAACCAAATGAGATGATCAAAAAATGAACCTAACAAAAACAACCCAGAGTAAAACCAAAGTGCTTCTTATATATATAGATATTAAAAAAAGATCCATGTAAAGTACAGGTCAATAAAATGAAAAGGTTTGTATGAGAAAATGTAAATTAATTAGATTGTTTAAGTTGATTATTTGTGCACTATTTTTTATGACAGGCATAAACGACTTGACTTTTTATAAATTTTATACATCTTAATACTTTAATTTAAAACTTGTTTTTCGCTTTGTATGCAATATTAATAATTAATTTTTTTGGCATTCAAGTTTGTTAATATATTATTTTGAAGTTCTTTTTTCTAAAATAAATAATAAAATTACACAGGGATAAATAAATGCAAATCTAGGATAAATTACAATTTATTACGATCAACTACTATTGCTCTGTATTGCCTCACCCCTTTAACTAAAAATTGTAATACTTCACCTCCATCATTTATGAATTTTTTTCAATTTAAACCTTCATGACACAAATACTATTTCAGCAATACGATAATTTACACCTTACCTCCGTGAACTAATTACCTAATATCACTTTACCTTCCCAACTAAAAAATGCTAATATTTTTTCTGACCTTAAACTATTATTTTGTATCAATGTAAACATTCTATTAAGAACTTGTTTTATAAATAAATAAAAACTTGACATGTGAGTTACACATGACATCCCAAGTGGAATACTTAAAATGATATTATCAATTTATTTGATTTAATTTTTAAAAATTATTTTTGAGTATTTTAGGGTTTTTTTTTTTTTTTTAGTGAACATTTTTCATAATAATAATAAAAAACTTTGTATTTTTAGTTAAAGGGGTGAAATGATGTGGAACAATATTTGAGAGGGTTAAAATGTAATTTTCCCTTGTTTATATTAAATAGATAAATGAATGAATAAATTACAATCATACCCCTTGAGGTTTGCTTAAAATATGAATTGTTTCATATGGTTTTGAAAATTACATCTCTCCTTTTCCAATTTCAAATCACATAACAGATTGCTTATTTTATTTATAAATCATTAAGTCAATTAATAATTTTAATGATGTCAGAAATATATTTTAATTAACAATTTTAATAATTTTATTGTTGCATAGTGGACAACAATTAAAAAAATATGACAAGAGAAATATTTATATAATTTCTAGAATTATAGAGAATAATTTGTATTTTAAACAAATTTCATGGAGTGTATTTATAATTTACCCTAAATACATTAGATAAAGATAAAAAACAAAAAATTATAAATAATATTAGAAGAAAGGGCAAAATAGAAAAAAAAAAATACAACCCTCAACCTCTCTTGTAAATAATACCAAAAAAAAAAAGGGGAGGGGGGCAATGAAAATGCAAGAGATTCTTATATACATAAAAGTTAAATTAATAGTTAAATGAACCAAATTTTAACAATTTTTAAAATTCGTAAAAAATTTTAAATCAAATTTAAATAATTAAAAGTTAAAATGCTGATTAAAATTACAATTAAAATATTTTTTATACGTTTTAGTTATGAGTCTTGATTCTCTAAAGTAATTTTGATTTTTTTTTTTATATAACTGGTATTTAATTATACAAAAATTATAGACATAGTGGTTAAAAGTTAAATTATAACCACCATACAAATAATCACTTTAACATCACTTTTAAAAAATAAATAAAGTCAAAAAAATCTCTCCTTTTGAACTATTAAGCTAAAAACAATAAACCAAAATTCTTATATAATTTCCAAAAGTCCACCCCAATTATTTCACCAAAAAGTTAAGGGGCAAAATAAGAAATTCAAAAACAGACTAAGGGCAAAATAGACAACCCAAGACAAACCTCCTCAACCAAAGCAACCAATATTTCTTACATAATTTCGAAGAGGCCACTACCCAAATTGTTTCACCAAGCTAAAGGGCAAAATAACAAATTTCAAAACAAGCTAAGGGCAAAATTGGAAAAAAAAACAACCCACAAGCAGAAAAAATGAATAATTTCCAAAAGGCCACTAAATCGTTTCACCAAGCTAAAGGGCAAAATAACAAATTTCAAAACAAGTTAAGGGTAAAATAGGAATAAAAAAAACAACCCACAAGCAAGAAAGCAATTCTTATATGAGTGCTGCTATTAGCACTTGTCAAAATTCTTTGGACCTCCCATTTTATAATTTTTTTTTATTACAATTATACCCTAAAGTAAAATTACATTAAAAGACATTATTAAATGGAACACACACCTATCAATAAGAACTAATACTCTATAATATTGGACACCCACCCCCACCCCTACCTCCAACTCCAACTCCAACTCCAACTATACGTATTCTATGTTTGTAAACCCTAACCTATTACTTTTCATAACCAACTAACATAAACCCTAAATCTATTATTTTTCATAAGCATCTTAAATTCTGAATGTGTCATCTTCATCACCATCATCAACGCTATTGAACTTAAAAGTTTTGATTCAAGTATAACGTATACTTCATCACTTATTTCACTGTGTAGAGCAATGGAGGACGAGGACAACATTCTCGGTCGTTTATCTGTCTTGTATTAACATTCTCGGTCATTTTCGGTCGTTCTTATTTCGTTTGAGCTGTTCGGTATTGGTTTGCTGACTGTTAGAATTATGTTAGGTAATACAGTATTGAACATAATCCTTTCGTTCAATACATAGGTTCCGAACATTAATGCAGATAGTCAGTTATGTAATTTTCTTTGCTAAACTAACTTAGAATAGAAAAGAGTGAATTGGAATGGATTTAAGTTATGTATTTTGAATAGATTTAATTCATATTATTTTAAGTTGTGAATTGAAATGGATTCAAGTTACACAGTGATGAACAAATTTTGTTCGGACATACAGTGCTGACAGGATCATTATTGTTCGACAAAATAATTCTGAACAAAATATATTTTTTCGACTACACGGTGGTGAACAAATTGGGTGGGTGTGCATTTCATTGTGA
>CM069905.1:156226628-156278964 GCA_036172215.1 Camellia granthamiana
AAAGAGAGAGAGGAGAGTGAAAGATCTTCACTTTCTCATCTGCACAAAAGGGGTTTTGAGAGAGAGAGAAAGAGAGAGAAGAGACATCACTGATGAGGAAAGAGAGAGAGAGAAGAGAGGGAGGCAAAGAGTGGGTGTGGTTGGGGGGTGAATTGCGTGCATTTACTTGTGGATTTAGGCTAAGGTTAATGTTGGAATGGATTCAAATGGGTGTGCATTTCATTGTGAAAATATTATGAATATGGGTAGATTTGATAATAAGTGGTGTGTCCTAAAAAATATTATTAAAATTCAAGGTTTAGGGTTGGGGTCCAAAGAAATGGGGGGGTCCAAAGAATTTTAGTATGTGCTAATAACAGCACTCTTCTTATATATATAGATATATTTTGCAGAAAATTGTCAACACAGTTCAAGTTAGAACTGCAAGTATCATCAGAGAGGAAAGGGGAAAAAGCTCAAAGACTCCATCTTACCCATACTATTAACATAGATAACACCAGCCTGGTTTGGTTCTCATACATTCCTGGGAAGACCATATTACTACTTACGAATTTTATAATTACACCCACCACTGCCACCTTAGCAGCAGCTGCTTTCAAATGTTTGTTTGTTTCCCCAACTGTCATTATGCTATTGGAAATGAAAATCTCCTCCTTAGTCCTGAGGTGGTGTTACAGGTCTCTTGGTTACCATTATTATTATTATTACACTTTATCATCATGGAACCACCATCTTGTCTCCTTGGGAGACCTGCCATTCCTACAGTTCTTCACATAGCGATCGTTGTCTGCTGGACGTTGCTGCACAAGAACAGAAGTCAACAGCCACTGAGAATATTGCTTCAAGCATGTGCACCGACACACACACATATATCAAAGCACTACACTGAAGGAATATAAAATCAAACCTTGACGGTGGAGCTCGACAGCATGGAGAGAATGCTGATGCAGATCGAACTAACAGTCATGGCTGGGGACCATGAATCATACAAAATATCTGCACAAGAATAGTCATAGTAAGTTGGTCATTGAAGGGAAGTAAACTTGTAAATGCTTGTCTAAAGGAAAAGCAACATTAAACAAGGGAACCAAACAGTTTCTTCCCATTCTACCAATGAAGTTTGAAATGTCTCTTTGAATACTGTGAAATTATATGAACCACAAAAAAATTATTATCTGATATCAGGGCAGTAAAAAGTTTTAAACAATTCACTCAACTAATCCCCGAAGCCATTTCTTATTCTACATTTTATTATGCATTTTTGCAAGACCACAACAATGTATTAATATTAACTACTCATCTATTAGCAAGTAACCAAAGAGGGAATGAAGTCAGAGAAGAAAAGTTCGAAAACATTGTAGCCAGAAGCCGAGACAAGATCGATAAAGAACTAAGCAAGTTTCTCTTTGTTTTGCTTTCCTAATATAAAGTTTTTAACTTTTAAGATTGTTTCTATTTCCTCAAGAAAAATCACATATGCTTTATGTTATCTACACAGTTGGAACAAATGATATCCCAGATCTAGTATGACTAGCCTACCTAATGATAAATGCATTGGAAATTGTACAACTAATGCCTTACTTAACAGATCAACTATGAACCACGGGTATTATACATGTAAAGTTTTACCAAGGGGAAAATCACATGCACAATATAGAAGTTATGTATTGTTCTATATGAGAACATGTGAAAGAAATTTAAGACTCACCCATGGTAGCACCACGTGGTTGAACCCCGGGTTCACAGCCTAAAGTTGACTTGTACACATGACATCTAGAGACTACCTCACTTTCCACACCTCCCAAGTTCACAACTTTTTTTACCTACCTATGACTACCACTAGTACTTCTACGACTAATAGCATTATTATTTTTCCCTGGAGGAATGGGAGTCTTGTAACCGAGGTAGCAGAAATGTAAAGGCTCACACCTCATGTCATTAGGGATTCACCTCACCATGCAAGTGAAAGGACTTAAGCCACAAGGCTCGATTTATTTTTCTCTCTTTCATTTTAGGGGGATTGCTTGGTGCAATGAGAAAAGCTCAAGCTATCAAACGTGAGAATGTGGGTTCAACTCTGAGAACAACCACTTTGCAAAAATAATGTCAAATGTTCAAATTATCTTAAGTCTTACTTACCCTCCCAACATAAAATTTAAATAGTCTTCATTTATGTTGTGTTATCACATCAATTTTGTAAACTTATTATCTTTTGCAAAATAAGCATATACGTAAAGAAAGCATAAAAAGAGGGGGCCACAAACACCCAATGTATACGGTAAAGCCCTAAACCTATGTATCTACAAGCATATACAAGTCCCCCAAAAGGTCAATGAGGGAAGAGAAACAAAAAGGGAAAATTTTCCCATCCACAAATACAGGGAAAAGAGGACAATTGTCTTTAAACAATGGACCAAAAGCTCTAAATCCTCCAGCGACCTGCAATTTCTTTCTCGTCAAATACACTACATGGCGCACAAGTGTGGCCTCCCAAACTTTTTTCTCCCCCAGCCTAGGGCAACTTCTCCACCAACAAGCCAAAAGAGCCACAACCAGGCATCACCCATTCAACCCCAAAGACCGAGAATATCAAACTTCACATCTCTCTTCACACTATGGTATATCAATTTTGTAATTATTAAATGTGATTATGCCACTAAGAAATCTTCCCAACAAAATTTTCAAATTAATGGTTCAATAAGCAGGCAGTAGACATTAAGTTGAAAAAGGTGGATTGTTGAAAGTATTATCACACAGCATACACAAGATGAAGTGAACTCTGCGGCTACAGAATTAGTGTCCTAATGATATTACAAGAGCACACACATAATGTCTATTTCATGGTCCTTCATATGTATGCTTAAATAAATACCTTAGTTTGTCCACAAAACACACAACAACAACCGAAAAAAAAAAATCAGATTTCCTTCCAAAGACTCAGTTTTTAGTTTGTTTTGTACTCTGCAGCAACAAAATAGTTAATCGTAAGGAAACAAGAAATGAACTTAACTCAATTTATTAAAAAAATGGCCAAAAAGTAAGAAGTAAAAGAAACAGGAAAAGAAGAGCATTTAACAGAGGGGAATATGATAGACCTCTTCAAACACAACTTATTTTAAAGACACTTTTCCATCTTCTAGAATTACAAACTTATTTCAATTTACTTTTTCCATCTTATAGTGTTACAATCACCTATCATATTAGCATTAATTTCACGTATCTAAACTTCCTACAGATTTCTGATCAACTTATCAACTGAATAATGACCATGAATACAAAGGATGTTATACTTCTGATTTGCTGCTGTCTTTGCAACTCCAAATTTTCAAGTACGTACAGAGGAAACAATAAAATCTTTATTCTGTTACCAACTTTAATGTAGCAAAGAAACAAATCAAACTAATTAAGGCATCACCCAAAGATCAATAATGAACAAATTATCATATGTAGTAAAAGAGCATTTTTCACTCCGCATGCCCAATGTTTTTGAAAAATCATCAACACAAACTCACCTTCTATATAGACAAAATAAATGGAATGGCAATGGGTCGGATAGATTACCCCTTTCCAAACCTGCCCTAGAGAAGAAAAACTGCTTCCAAATCCATCCCCAACCCATGAAAGGGGTGGAGCATGAAGACAAACGAGTGGTGCCTTCCAGCCAAATTTCAAATTTCAACTTTCAATAGGTGTCAAAAGATCATAAGCCATCCAGTTCTTTTTTAATTATCTTCTTACATGCCAATGGTCAAATACATGTTTCCCACTCAAAGATTGTTTAGCTGATAGGGGAGGCAGAACACTTTCTATAAACTCAAGTGACTCTTTCATTTTGTTTTTCCTATGTAGGGCAAGTTCAACTAAGCTGTTCACATCCGTGGAGTGAAACGACACACAATTGCATGAGCTCTTGGAGCTCAACCTGTCCTTAAGCGACGGCCCTAACAATAATTTGGTTCTATAACAAGTTTGATGTTAATAATACCATGAGCATAGGGAATCTATACTTGAGCCTTGAACTGGGCCCCTGACAGTAGTGGTGAGAAATTACTCACTGAGCCAACTAGAATATTAGTAGCTATTCCACATCAAAATAAAAATTCTTACATTTTATAAAGCTTTAGGCTGCTGGTCCTGAACAAACCTAAAAGGCACCCAGAAGGTTGTGTACAATTTGTTTTTGTGAAGAGCCTCATAATCAGCTTAGATAAGGCAGGAACTTGCTTATTCTGGTGTCTGGACCCATCATAAACCTGAGTTAGGTTTGCATTTTACAATTCAAACCTGTCCTATTCCAAATAGCTACTCCCTAACCTACCCATTAGGGGCAAGGCAGACCGGGCACCCACCATTCAGGGATGGATTGTCATCCCTATAAATAACCATGGGCAAATTACACAAATAGTCTCTATAGTTTGGGGCTTGTGTCACTTTGATCCTTGACTTTTTAATTGTGACACATTTGACCCTGAATTTTGAATCTTGTTCTAAATAAGGACAATTGAAAATATCATTAGATTTTTTAAGGGTAAAATTGTCAATTTGATAAAAATATAAACTAATTTGACAAAAATAAATGTCAAACAAATATTTTTGAATTTTTAAAAATTATTTCTACCTACTAAAAATAAAATTATGTAAAATTGATAAATTTTTTAGACATTTATTTATTTTTTTTACCAAATTAATTTTTATTATATGTTTTGATGATGATCATGTAAAATTAATTTAAAAAAATTAATCATGTAATTTTTATTAATTTTACATAATTTTATCATTGGTGGATAAAAATAATTTTTAAAAAATTAAAAATATTTTTTTGACATTTATTTTTGTTAAATTAGTTTATATTTTATCAAATTGACAATTTTACCCTTAAAAAATCTAATGATATTTTCAATTGTCCTTATTTGGAACAAGATTCAAAATTCAGGATCAAATGCGTCACAATTGAAAAGTCAGGGACCAAAGTGACACAAACCCCAAACTATAGGGACTATTAATGTAATTAACCTAATAACCATCAAACTTATTGTACTAAGACTACCTTGGCATCCCTTCTAGTACAATAAAAATGCCCGAAAATCACTGCCAAAGGTTGTCAACCAGAGCATAATGGCTTATTTTTTACCAGGGATATCAGCCAACCAAGGGAAGAAATTTCAAAATGATTTGCACACCTAACACACAATGATTCATGCAGCTAGCCCAAGTTGTTATGCCTAAATATTAAACAAATTTAGATAGACTAGCCCATTGACCACAATTGCACACATTTCAAAGACGAATATGCAGGGAAACCCCTTCCGGCAGATTCCTCTTGGACTATAATAAAAATTTTCAAGCTTAGAAGAAAATGCCAGCACCTTATGAAGTATGAAATAGGGGATCACAACAATGCCATCTTATGGTTGGATAACTGACATCCATAAAGCCCTCTATATCAGAAATATGGTGAAAGGGTGGTCTATAATATGGGCAAATCTTTACAAGCAAAAGTAGCAAAAGTTGTTCATCATGGGACATTGAAATGGCCTAGAACAAGAGTAACCCAAGAAATTGTTGCAAATACTCATAATTCACTCAAGTCTTTGGCGTCAAGGTCTACAGTACTATGGGCTCCAGATGCAAAGGTGTCAAATAATAAAAACGCTAATTCCATAATTGGTGGTTTGGCATAAAATTTACTCAAAAAACTACTGCAGAAAGAAATTTAGCGTTCTGGCTTTCTAATCCTATTGTCCACAACGGCAACAACAATATGAAAATTTTCAATCAGCTTAGCAAAACCACTAATAGTAATAAACATTAAAAAAAAAAAAATATTTATTCCAAGGTACAAAACTAAACAACAGAAATAAAAATAACAAAATTAATTTCACAAACATAACTTTTTTTTATCTAAATAATTAAAAAATTGAAAGAATTTAACCAAATATAGGAAACTTCAGTTTGCATCTTTTGCTTGCTTTTATATTAGTTGAGCACAAAGGTAAAAACTTTTTTCCAGAACAAGTTGATATCTCCTTTCTGTCCTCCACTTTTGTCTTCTTTTAATATAAATGGCAAACGAAGTTCAATTACTTCAAATGAATATATCATCGTCACTCAATTGACTTTGGTTATACTATCTGTGAAACCTCTCCATCAACTTTAACTCCACACACTTCAATCCTTTAAAAGTGTCAGTAGGGCCATATAACCCTGCTCAATGCTGTAACCATGCGGCTCTACCCATGCGTATGCACAAGCTGCAGACATGCTCACTACTGCCACCCAACACAAGAGCCAGACAAGGGTCTATCACAAGCAAAACAGTGTAGGATTCCTTAGTAAGTAAGCCATCCATACCTAGCCACTGAAATACGCTCAGCAACAACAATACCTCACTTTTATCGCACATTGTGAGCCACATACTGGTGCTCCCATGCCATGCCCAACAAATGGTATGATGCTAACATGTTAGCCGTGTGACCGTGGCTAAAGGCACAACAGAAAGCCACCGGCATTGGCAACAGCAGCAAATTACATGCTTTGATCACATATAGAAAGCTTGGGATGGTAGGTCAGGCAGCAATTGTGTATAATTCACATTGACCCAGTAAATTATTCAATATGCAACATTAATAGAAAAGAGATATAAAGCAACTCAATTTTCCAAGAATTGGAGATGAGTAAAAGATATTGAGACAAACCTAAACAGATATGGCCATTGCTATAAATGTGCGGATGAAGTGGAGCCGGAGGAACAAAAATAACCTGTCAAACAAAAACAAAAACACCCATAATTAAGACCATAAACACAATGATTTGGAACACGCTCAAATAAAAGTACTCAATAATAACTCTACTTCATCGCCAAAGCAAGTTAAGAACAGGATTATAATTTTAGATTATTTGAAATACCTAACCCTAAAAGCATGAAAAACTCCGATCAAGAGTACCAGCTACTAAAAATTTTGTCCAAGTGCTTTTGTTCTTTCCAACAAAAAGAACATTTTTTTTTCTCAGCAACCAAACGCAAAGAAACAATCGGATGAGTAAAATTCAAATCACCTGGGGGGCTTCCATAGGGTAGTGCTCTAGAAAATCAACCTGAAGCTGATACATCTCGTTCGCGTACAGAGTCCCTGGAGCACCGTTGACTTCAATTACCCATCTTTACACCAATAAAAAACCCCAAATTACATACAATCAGAAATCTCATCTCCTAAATTAAAAAAAAAAAATACTAAATCGGAAGATGAAAATCAAGTGAGGAAGAACCTTTGGAGATTATCAGTGACTTTGTGTTTGAACCCTGCAGGTGGATTAACCTGCCATTCCACAAGCTCCTTCTGGAGTCGATTGCATGCGATCTTGCTCAGAACCTAATCGCGATTGAAAAATTAACAATACGAACCAAACAACCGATCAAAATCACAAAACATTTATATATAAAATTATATATGTATGATGCATATACACAGAGAGAACCTTGCGAGAAGGAGCGGCGGTGCTCGTCATGCTTCTTCTCGAATGATGAAAGTAGAGAGAGAAAGTCTAGAGAGAGAGTATGGAGTCAGGAGAAGAAGAGTGAGGTATTTTAGAAGCGAGAGACAGAGAGAGAGAGAGAGAGGGAGAGTATATGATGTTTTTTTTTTTTTTTTAACTGGAGGCATATGGGCTCGTTTGGTTTGTGTTTCTGAAAAAAATTTCGGAAATTTTTTCTACAAATAAGTTTTCAAAAGTAATTAAATCAAATAAATTTTTTCAAAAAAATTTCACAAAACACACAAACCAAACAAGTTTTCCAAACAAATCTCTCTCACACACACATCAAATCAATCACTTTTTCCAAAACTCTCTCTCAAAACAATTTTCCAAAACAAATTTCCCAAAAAACCAAACCAAACATGTTTTCGTACTTTTTATCTCTAAAACACATCTCTCAAACACAAACCAAACATACCCCATGATTTCTGCCTGTATTTTTTTTTTTTTTTTCTCAAAGATAGCGTAAGTATCCGCTATAAGTTAACATTTGTTTTTGTTTTGTTTTTTTGTTTTTTTTTTTTTTGACATTTTTTCATAAATTTCTTTTCATTTATTTATATTTTATTTAGTTCATATTCTTTTTTTATATTTTAATAAGAAAAAATTCTATTTGCACACACTAAGGCTAAGTTTGGGATGTAGAGAATAATCCATTTTTTTTTTTTTTTTTAACTGGAGGCATATGGTTTCTGCCTGTATTTTTTTTTTTTTTTTTTTTTTTTTTTTTTTTTTTTTCAAAGATAGCGTAAGTATCCGCTATAAGTTAACATTTGATTTTTTTTTTTTTTTTATGGACATGTTTTCATAAATTTCTTTTCATTTATTTATATTTTATTTAGTTCATATTATTTTTTTATATTTTAATAAGAAAAAATTCTATTTGCACACACCAAATTTCCTTATATCACATTATTAATGAATTTTTTAAGAGTCACAATTTTATCCTTTAACAAAATTATCATCTCATTAATCACCATTTCATCTATATATCTCACAATTTCTCCATACATGTCTCACCCACTATCATCTCACCAACCACTTCATCTCACAAATTACTAGTAAACTTGGGTATTGAACCATGGAGCTTGTTTCGAAACAGATTGAGAATGGTCAAGTTCTTGAGCTGGGCAAATGACGCTGGTATTTCGCCGGAAAACATGTTGTTTGACAGATCCATAGATTTCAAGCCACATATGAAACTTTTTTCTTGCACGGGATTATTCAATAGGTGATTCAAATGCTTTCACAACCATGGTTATGGAAGAACCACAATAACTCTGACAATAACCATTTCAGTAAGTACAAAAAACTTTTTTCTTTCTTTTACTCGAAAATCATTGCATTTCTAGCAAACCCATCACTGGATCTAATATGTCTTTGCAGCCATTCTTCAACTAACAGATTCATCCAAATTCCATAAAATACCCACATCCCAAAAAAATTTCATCATGAAAACTTGATTATCAATTCCAATAAAGGGCAAGATAATACATGTTTCCTTGATAATTGTTTCATTGATGTTGCAAGCAAAGAAATTCCAACTATTCCATCTGCCTCAAACATACACAATCAAATCAAATAATCTTCAACTCTAAAGTAAGTAGTAACTTGCTAAAGAAATCCAAAATCCAAAACTAAAGCCCATATGCAAAACCCAATTCCTAATTATCATACAATCAACAAATACATACATGCATACAAAAATACACAGCTAAACACACACACACAGAGTTAAACACACACATCTGAATCACTTGAAGAAACAGAGTGTCCAAGTTCTGAAGGGAGGGCTATTTTGGGAATTTGTGTGGGCTAATATGAGGGTGTGCACACATTTTTTATTAAATGGGTATATTTGGAATGTGAGCTGTGCGGACTGAGATAAATACCTAAGAATCAAATTACTAAGTGTATGGAGTGAGAAATGATGTACACAAAGATAATGTGGTGTGTGGAAATAGAATTTCCCTCTAATAAGTCCTATGAGTGACATAGTTACCAAAATACCCCAAATAATATTCATATTTACAATGCGAATGTTTCGTAATGTGAATGTTCAAACCGTCAATATGAATGTTAACATGTCAATGTGAACATTCACATTGTAAAATATGAATATTCACATCACCAAATTGCTAACCGTTTAAAAAATATTTGTAAGGGAGAAATGTCCATAAAATACCTTAAATATAATTGTCACAATCCAAACTCGCCCCTGTAGGTTTAACATCGTAACCGGCCAGTAATTCTTGGATTACCGAAGGCCTCTGAAGAGAATAACATATATTTAGGGGCTGCGGAAGCAATTATACAAATATACGTAGTCCATTAAGCTGTGCAGACATATATGAGACAGATAATATTTTAAACTTATATGATGTCAAACTTCCATACACATAGTATCATAAGGGACTTCGCCCAATGTACAGGTAGACAAACCAAACAAAAAAAAAAAAAAAAACAAAACAAAACAAAAGAACATCTTCAACAAGATCACAAAACTTGACTTCTCAAAAAAGAGCCTCATCGGGAGGCATAGTGATTGACTGACCCAAAAAGTCGCCAAGTAGCAGCTTAGGCCTGGTCACGCGTCTGCTCACCTATATACATAATATAAATAGTGAGTGAAAGCCCAGTGAATAACAACAGAGTACGGGGGTAAATGAATGATGTCTCATAACTAAATCAATTCACAAAAACAAATTTATGTTCATATTCTTGTTCAAGTCATTGACAGAAATCGAAATCCATACTTAATCTTATATCTGTTAGCGCTAACAGATCACATATAGAGCATTGAAGATCATACTTGTCAATTCCATAAAGGAACCTCCAGCCGGGTGCGGATAACTTGTTAGTTCCATAAAGGAACCTCCAAACCGGGTACGGATAACTAATCAGTTTCATAAAGGAACCTCTGGCTGGGTACAGAAAACTTGTCAGTTCCATAAAGGAACCTCCGGACCAGGAACAGATAACTTACTTGAGCCCCGAATACTTGTCAGAAATTGGATAATCATTTATTGTACAGAACATAACATTTCATATAACAGATCTTGTTTCATCATACAGAAAATAAATAAAGTTGAACTTAGCTTTACTAAGTTATTACTCACAGTTGGCTCCAAAGAAAACAAACGGAGTAGGCAAATTAGATATCTTGTGGCGCGTGACCTACACAGATACATCGAATACGTACTGAATTACATACTCGGAATCATTAACTTAGTTTTTTCTTATCTTGGTGTGTTTCTACTTTTTATCCTCATCATTATGTCTTAATCTTGGCCTAGGAATGCCTAGGGTGCTAAAATGCACTTGGAAACACTTAACAAAATTTGCTGAAAATAAGGGTCCCGCTCGAGCGTAACTTCCTTCGCTCGAGCAGATATGCAAAATATGAGTGGTCGCTCAAGCTTAACTTCTGTCGCTCGAGCAGTCTATAAACTTCTGCAAAAGTACTGGTTGCTTGATTTTCCCACTTAACAGTCGCTTGAGCGTGAGACTCAGGTCCTTGCTCGAGTGCAACTCTTGTCGCTCGAGCGGTCTGCAAAATAAGTGAACTTTTGGGAGTCTGCACTTCACGCTCGAGCCAACTTTTGGTCGCTCGAACGGAAACGCAAGATCATAGAATGGTTGCTCGAGCGGAGGGTGTAAATTCTAAAATTTCCAGATTGCACTTCCAAGTCCAAAACTCGAATTCAATGCCTTCAAACTCAACCTTTGAGCTCCAAAACTTGAGAAAACATGTCTAAACTTGGAAAACATGGAGATTTAAAGATCATTTCATGAAATCAAGGCCCAAAAGCTTGCCCATTGCTTAAAAGTCAACTCAAAACTTTGAAAGCATATCATATATGCAATGGAGTAAGTACAAAACTTCTAAATCATGATCAAAGTAGGCAAATTGATGGAAAACATAATAAATTCTCAAAACTATGGTAGGCTTGGTGCATGCATATGAGAAATCTTAGCAATTAAGCTCAAAATGGAAGAAAATGTGCATGCATGCATGATGTGCTCCGCCTTCCTACCTCACTAGCTCAATTCTTGCATAATTTAACTAAAATTCTCTTGAATTCTCGTAGGAGTAAGTCAAATAAAAGTTTAAGGAATGCAATTCTTTGAATTCTTGGTGAGTCCTGGCTCAATTCTTCAATTCCTCCTTAATTGCTTAGCAATTCCTCCATTTCCTTCTTGAAATCAACTCCCACCCTCTAATTCTCTCTTTCTCTCACGTTTTTGAGCTTAGGAGTGTGAACTGAGGGTGTAAAATAAAATAAGAAAGTCAAAGTAGCCTTATATAGGCTCAATTAAAGAGGTTTAATTAAACTTGACTTAGGTTAATCGCATTGACATTAATTATTCTAATTTAATCGTTTCGAATCGAATTTTAATTAAACCTACCATAAATTCTATAAATTCCACATAACACATATACCAAGTCAATTTCGTGATCTGATGCCGATAAGGCCTTCAATTCGCAAAATATAATAGAATCTCAAACAGATATTCCTACAATAAATAGATAGAAACACAAATAATGTAGCACACATGTAATTAATTCAGAATTTTATCCTACTTACTCATTAGTCATAATTAATCATGATTAATCAATTAATCATAGGTCGAAGTTGTTATCGTCTTCCTCCCTTAAAGAGTTTGGTCCTTCAAACTCGAATTACTTTCATTTTAGAAGAATGTCAAGTCTAGAGTGAACAAATCGGGGTATCTCTTCATCATATCTTTCCTAGTCTCCTAAGTTACATAAGTCCCTCCATGGTTTTGTCAATCAACCTTCACTAATGGGATTTCTTTGTTCCTTAGTCTTTTGGTTCGGCGATTAACAATTTGTGTTGGCCGCTCCTCATAAGTAAAATCATCCTTCAGAAGCACATGAGTTGGTTCAATCACATAGAATGGATCTCTCAAATACTCTCGAAGCATAGATACGTGAAAAACATTATGCATATGCTCTATGACCGGCGGTAAGGCTACCTGATACGTCACCAGATTGATTTTCTCAAAGATTTCATATAGCCCAACATATCTTGGTGCTAACTTGCCCTTAACACCAAACTGAGTTTGCCCTTTCATTGGAGTTGCTTTTATGAATACATGATCCCCGACTTCGTATTCTCTATCTCGCCTTCGGACATCTACATAACTCTTTTGGCGACTTTGTGCAGTTTTCAATCTCTGTTGAATCAATTTCACATTTTCAGTTGTTTCTTGCACAAGTTCCGGTCCCAACAATGGTCTGTCACCTACCTCGGCCCAACAAATCAAAGAACGACACTTCCTCCCATACAAAGCTTCATAAGGAGCCATGCCAATATTCGAATAGTAGTTATTGTTATACACAAACTCCGCCAATGGTAAGTAAGTCTCCCAATTGCCTTGGAAATCTAGGGCACACATCCATAATAAGTCTTCCAGTGTTTGAATGGTCCGTTCAAATTGGCCATATGTCTGTAGGTGATAAGCACTACTTAGTCTCAATTCAGTCCCTAAAGCTTGCTGTAGACTCTGCCAGAATCTTAAAGTGAACTTAGGATCTCTGTCAAACACAATAGACACTAGCACACAGTATAATCTCACAATCTCATTTACATATAGGTTAGCTAGTTTATCCGCATTATAAAAAGCTTTCACAAGTAGGAAATGAGCAGATTTAGTCAAATGATCAACTATGACCCAAATAGAATCCATACCTCGAGAAGAGCAAGGCAATCCCACAATGAAGTCTATAGTAATATGCTCCAATTTCCATTCCGGTATTGAAAGCGGCTGTAGCAATCCAGCAAGTCGTTGATGTTCGGCTTTTACTTATTAGCAATGCAAGCATCTAGCCATATAGTCAGCAATATCTTTCTTTATTTCAGGCCACCAGAAGTTTTTCTTCAAATCTTTATACATTTTTGTGTTACCTGGATGCATAGCAAATTTTAAATTGTGAGCTTCAGCCATAACTCACTTCCTCAAGTCCAGACAGTTTGGCACACATAATCGATTCTGAAATTTCAACACATTATTCTCCAACACAAATCTTGGTTTTGGTTTTGAATCAATCTCTTCAAAAGTTTTCCTCAAGACCATATCTTCACATTGTTTCTCTTTAATCTCTTCAATGAGTACAGGTTGAGCAGAAATGGCGGTTAAGATTCCACTCTGTTGTCACAGTACAATTTCAATTTCATTTTTCTCCAAGTCACATAACAATTCTCTCTACCCGATGGGCAAACATGACAGATTGCCAACGGATTTTCGGCTCAAAACATCCACAATTGTGTTTGCTTTTCCCAGATGGTACAAAATCTGCAAGTCATAATCTTTAATCAACTCTAACCATCTTCGTTGTTTTATGTTTAGTTCTTTTTGGGTGAATAAATATTTCAAACTTTTGTGGTCCATGTACACATCACAAGTCACACCAAACAAATAGTGTCGCCAAATTTTCAAGGCAAACACCACAGTTGCTAATTCAAGGTCATGGATAAGATAGTTCTTTTCATAAGGACGGAGTTGTTGATAGGCATAAGCAATCACTTTCCCATTTTGCATTAGTACACATCTCAAACCTTTATATGAAGCATCACTATAAATTTGAAGCCCATCAGTACCATTAGGTAAAGTCAAAATTGGTGCGGTTACTAACCTGGTCTTTAGTTCTGGAAAGGCAGATTCACTTTGATCATTCCAATCAAATGGCACAGTTTTCTATGTCAACTGTATCATTGGCATGGCAAGTTTGGAGAAATCTTTCACAAATCTATGATAATAACCTGTAAGCCCCAAAAAACTTCGAACTTCTGACACGTTGGTTGGTCTAGGCCAGTCCACAATAGCTTCAATTTTCTATGGGTCAATAGAGATACCATCCTTGTTGATTACATGCCCCAGAAATGTTACACTGTCAAGCCAAAATTTACATTTGGAAAATTTTGCATACAACTTCTTTTCCCTTAGGTTCTGTAAAGCAATTCTCAGATGATTTTCATGTTCCTCCCTACTTCTAGAATAAATCAATATATCATCAATGAACACAACAATAAACTCATCAAAGAATTGTTGGAACACTCTATTCATTAAGTCCATGAATGCTGCGAGTGCATTAGTTACTCCGAATGGCATTACCAAAAATTCATAGTATCCGTATCTAGTTCTGAATGCAGTTTTCTCTACATTTTCCGCATTGACCTTTAACTGGTGACACACGGATCTAAGGTCTATCTTGGAGAACACTTGTGTTCCTTGGAGTTGGTCAAATAGATCATCTACTCGGGGCAATAAATATTTGTTCTTCACAGTTACTTTGTTCAACTCACGGTAGTTGATACACAGTTTCAAAGACTTGTCTTTCTTTTTGACAAACAACACTAGAGCTCCCCAAGCTGAGGTGCTCGGACGGATGAATTTCTTGTCTAAGAGTTCTTGGAGTTGGACTTTTAACTCTTTCAGTTCAGAAGTTGACATTCTATAAAGGGTCTTAGAAATTGGTTGTGTCCCAGGTACTACATCAATAGTAAACTCAATTTTCCTATTAATTAACTCCCTAGGTAGGTCATTAGGAAATAAATCAGGAAATTCATTTACTACAGAGATGTTCTCAACAGTAGAGCTATCAGAAGTCACCGTCAAAATGCAACATAAGTAACCCCGACACCCTTTCCTTAACAACTTCCTGGCTTTCATAAATGAAATTAAAAACGGCAAAGGAACTACCCCATTTCTAGTGAAAACTCAGGCATACCAGGTGGTCTAAACACGATAGATTTACTCACACAATTAATGGTGGCATAGTATTTCGTTAACCAATACATACCCAAAATATAATCAAAATAATCAATGCCCAAAGGCAGCAAATCAACATACAACGCCATATCACCAATCACAATATCACATGTTGGATATACATAAGCACATATCATAGAACCTCCAGATAGTGTAAACACAGACAATAAATAGTTCATAGGTTCTAATGGTCTAGTTAACTTTCGAGAAAAAGCATGCGATACAAACGAATGTGTGGAACCAGAATCAATCAACACATAAGCATTCTGAGCACAGATAGAGACTATACCTGACACCACGGATTCAGTGTTTTGCACATCTCCGGGCACTAACGCAAATACTCTCCTTTGCCTCAGCGTCTCATTTCCAATATTACTCCTGGTATCAATTCTTGCATTGGTCCTTGTTGTAGGAGCGGACCTGGCTAAACTTGTGGCAAGACGGTTAGCATTATCAAATCTTAGCAAACAATCTCGAATCATGTGGCCAGTCTTGCCACACCGAAAACACGTACCTGAGACACAGTGACACATGCCTTTATGCCTTATTCCACAATCAGGACAGTTCGAAATAGAGCCACTACTTTGGCTAGAGCTACTGGAGGACCTCGTATTCTGCTTTTTTGAAAAGGATCGGCCATTCTTGAAATTGAATTCGGACCGTTTACCCTTCCATTCAGTTGTTGGGGCTGGAGCTTGTTTTTTTGCTGCTAGAATGGCTTCTGCCATCAATGCCTTATCTAGTACTTCCACATAAGTAGGCAATTTCAAGACGCCCACTCGATCAAATACATCGAGATCTAATCCACCTTCAAATTTGCGGGCTTTCTTGTAATCCGTATCCACCATGTGAGGGAAAAAATGAGCTAATTCCGTGAACTTAGCCCCGTACTCGGCTACAAACATCCTGCCTTACTTAAGTTCTTGGAATTCAAAAACTTTTCAGTCCCTGAAACACTGAGGAAAATACTTGTCATAGAAGATCTTATTGAACTGAGTCCATGTCATATTCCCATTGTTAGTTCGGATTAACAACCACCATCTTCGTGCTTCATCTTTTAAAGTGTATGTAGCCAAAAGAACTTTTTGTGTCTCAAAATAAGAAAATACTTCAAACAATTTCTCTATCTCAAACAACCATGTTTCTGCCTTTAAGGGTTTGATACCACCCAAGAAGGTTGGTGGTTTCATCTTCATAATTTCTGAGTCAAGTTGATGATGTCACTATTGTCCGGTTCAATTAGCACCGGCAGAGGCGGAGGAGGTAAAGGTTGTTGTCTTAGTTGTTGCATCATGGCTTCGATCAAAGCCGCAAGCATCTGTTCCATTATGTTCATTCGAGCCTCAGAAGATTCACTTGTATCATTTCCCCTTACATTCTCCATGTTGCTATAAGTAAACAAAGCAATAATAAACATAGGCCAATAATTCTTTTCACCATGCTTGGAGTATTCAATTTTAGTTTCCACATTCACAGAGATTAACATTATGACAACCTCGACCCATGATTAAGGTTAATCCATGCTTAATTATGCCTAATAAGAAATTAAAGCGAAGTTTTGCATCATATGTTGTCTTATTTGTGTTTATAACTATTTAGCGTAGAAAGATCTGTTTATGTTTTCGTTTCGGTTTGCGAATTAAAGGCCTTATCGGCATTGTAACACGTCCCGCGGGGGACCTCGATGCTACAGTTCGGACTCCCCTTTTTTGTTTGTTGCGGTTCGTAATCTGAACCAAAGAGTCCAACTCTGGCAAATCGTTTTGAAGAAAAACAGATTTTTTGAAAAGTAGTGCCAAACATGGACTGCTTTGCCAGATACAGAGTCGCCACCTAAATATTTTTAAAATGGGAAATTTAGGAAACCCTGACTCGGTGCCGAAGGCCACGTGTCCGTCATCACCAAAGTTGTCTTGGCTCGGGAGCTTGGGTACGATCGGGGAAGGTCAGCTATGAGCACCCCCTTTCGCCCGGTCCGAAGACCGGCCTCTACTAACCGTGATATCCGTTTTTGAGAACGTTATGTGTTCTTATTCCGATTAATTAGCTAGAATTACTATGTGATGCGCACAGCATACAAGTATAGACTGGATCGCCTAATTTGGAAATAAGCATTGCATATCCGTTTGTTTTGAAAGTGCTTTGGAATTTGCTACTCGCAAGTAGGCTAAAACACGGATTTCAACGAGTTTTTCCAACTCAAGCAATCCAACCTCCACCCACAGGCATTCAAACAATTTATCTCATATAAGCATTTAGCCACATGGTAAGCCTACTGTCATGTTAACATTCGCACGCATGCAATATGCTAAAGCATAAATACTTACATTGTACTCCGTGCCAAAACAAGAAACTAGTTAGCAAACATGCATGTCCTAGTTCATGTTAAGTGGCTAATGCATCGCATACAGAATGTGATTAGGATAGGCTCGGCTAACCCTAAAATGGCATGTGAAATGCAATCATTCGGTGCACATATTCAAGTTAGATTTGAAGATACAATGCAGTTTGTATGATGTACCGAGCCCGGTGCATGCAATACTTTATGGATGAATGCACGCATGCATAGCATAAGGTATGCTAAAATAAATATGCCCTAATCTACCATCGTAAGCAGGTAAATAAAAGGGTAGAAAGAGGTGGGGGTTGGAAGACATGCACACCACTCACCCACACTTATTACAGATTTGCCCTCGCCCGGGGGGGGGACCAAAAGAATATACAAATTAATTAACTACGCGAGCTAATTAAATATTACAAATTGCCTAATCAGTTAACGAACTAACTAAACTAGGAGAAAACAGTAAATCGCCTCGGGAAGAGGGCTCAATGGATGCGCGCTTGGATCCCGCTCGGAATTGCACTGTCATGCATAGTTTGCCTCTGTTTTCCCTGTTTTGCTCCTCTGAAGACTGCCAAAGTCTCAAGGATGCCTTTCTGGACACTGGAGAATACCACCGGCTGAATAGAATCACCACCGGCAGTGAATTGTGGTCACCGGCACAAAATTCATCCATCGGCTGTTGATTTACTGCCGGCCGGCAGAAAATGTTGCCAGTCGGCAGAAAATACCTGCAGAACCTGCAACTCACAGCAGCAGAGGGCAAAACTTGCATGGCAACACAATTCAAACCATGTATGCACCAATCATGCCCCCTATCATGTTTGCGACTCAAGGGAGGATGTGCCTCGATTCTCGGGCCATCAATCACGTATTTCCATGCATGATGGCCTAAAGAATCAAGTGTGCACTTTCATGTCAAATGAAATGCAAACCAATCAAACAAAACAAGGCCCAATTCCTATCACCAAATCAAGGAACAAGGCATGCATGCAAGATGCAATGCAACCTAGGCATGCAAGCTAAGGATGCAACATGGCATGACAAGGCACTTGTGCGGGCATGCTAGCAAACATGAGGCAAGCATGCAACCAAGCAAATGATGGTCTTAAACATGATCTAGGTAACTCTAATTAGGCCTAAAATCAGTGGCCAAAACCAAGGAAATGAAGGCCAAAATGCACACACACATGCATGCAATCATGGTCCAACACCTTAAGCATAAACAAGGCAACTCTTAAGCACACTTAAAGAGACCAAACAATAGACAATTAGCATGCAACACAAGCTCTGAAATCATGTAAAACATGGTGCCAAACCAAGCAACAAAGCGAGCTAAACGTGCAACAATGGCCCCAAGCATTCAAGGCTCGCCAAAGAGGTAATGGACTACACTTAGTACAATTACACATGGCAAGACTTAGGCGACCAAAATCAGAGTTTTAACACATAAAACAAAGCCCAAAAGGCCAACTAGATGGCATCTAAATGGTTTGAATCCGAAGGCATGCACAATGGTTAAAACATAGGGCATACAACACATGCTCATAAGGCGTTAAAGAGGCATGCCAGGCAAGCGTATGAGCATGTCAAAGGGACTGAAATAACATGTTAGGTGGTTCCAAACCACCAAAATGATGCAAGCAACACATGCTACACATTCACATACTTGAGGCATACAAGCCCGACAAGCCACAAATGCAAAGGAGTTATACTAAGCATGCCAAAATCGATCCAAACAACTATGGACAGACCTAAAATATGGCAAAATAAGCACAAAACATTCACAAGGCTAAGCCTAAAACATGCTCGAACAAAGGCTAACAACCTAAGGCATATTAAGGCAATTACAAGGTATTACATGGTAGGTATGCTAAGCATGCATGGTGTACCAAAACCAACACACAACATGATTATATTATGGCATAATAAGCATGAAATGCAGCCTAGACATGATCAACACACACTCTAACATAGGCTCCCTCAAGAGGCCAAAAATGGTCCCTTTCAAGGACAACAAGGAGAGGGGGTGGCCCTCCCCTTTTAGAGACTTCAAGGCACCATCTCCACCACTGAAATCCCTCAAGATTTCAGTGGTGAAGAGGCCCAAATACCAAAGTCTCGAAACTTGCACAAAATAGCACAAAATGAGGCCTTTCAAGGCCTAAGAGGGGTCAAACTTCCCCAAAGCACAAAACACTCTTAATGAACTATCAAGAGGGCCTAAAAACAGAACTTTTTTATGTTATACACCAAACACAAAAACAGCTCTAAGATAGAAAGAAATAGGATGCAAAAATGGGGAATAAAAGGGAAGTTTCTTACCCTTGAAGCCTTTCTTCAACAATGGTGGTCTTGTTGCCTCCTTAAGCTTCAATCCAGTCAAAAATAGCAAGAACAAGCCCTTAGAACCTCAGTAGCCAAAGGAAGGTGGAGCACTAGGTGCTTGTGTGCAATAGTATGGACTAAAACACACACAAGAGTAAAAAGAGGGGAAGGTATAGATATAGGATAGATATATGTCCTAAAGCTAAAACCAGAGCTCCTCTAACTCTCCTCTTCAATTTTCCTAACCCTAGAACAAGGGAGAGAAGGCCTCCTCTTATAGAGGAGGCAATCTTGTAATGCTTAGCAAGTAAGCAAACAAGAGGGGCATCCCTCCATACACGTGTATGGAGGGGAAGCAAATGCCATCCAGCTGTTTCAAAATATCTCCAAAAGCAGCTGAACAGTAGTCGGCCGGCCAAAAATGTCATTTTGACAAAATTGACTGCCGACTGGCAACAAAGAGTGCCGACCGGCAATATACATTGCCGGTGGACACAAACAACAGCCGGTGGCCTCTGGCCACTGCCGGTGGTGTGTGGGGATGCCTCACAAGGCATTCCCTGCCCCTCCAAGGCAAAACACAAGTGTTTGGTGCAAAACCAGACACAAAACGGTCAAGTTTGGAGATCCTGAGGCAAGGCGGGTAGCCGAGACCTCCGGGAACTCCAAACGAACACAAACAAGGATGATCACCGAGTGTTCCAACGGTGACGTCCAAGTCTTGAGGACAGTCAAAAATGGGGTGTCTACAGGCATCCAATTCAGAAATTGACTTGATTTATGTGTCAATTAGAATTTTTAGAATTTTATGGTAGGTTCAATTGAAATTTGATTCGGAATGAAATAATTAGAATAATTAATGCTCATTTGATTAGTGGTAAGCCTAATTAATTAGTCTACTAATCAAGCCTACATAAGGCTTCTATATGTATCTCAACTCACATTTCTTCATCATTTTGTTGATACCAACCGTGAGAGAGAGTAGAAGAAAGAGACCAATAGTGAGGGTTTGATGTTCACACTTGAGTTTGGGAAGAATTTACTAGAAATTGAAGGAATTAAACTTAGAGACACAAGAATCAAGTTTCTAGCTCTCACCTTGACAAGCCTAGGTAAGAATTCAAAACTTAGATTGTACAATCATGATGTGTAGAACATGAACTCTAGAGAATTAAGTTATATGACACAAAAATTAAGTTGAAATTGATGAAATTGAGCAATATCTTGCATGCATACATAATTCTTATGATTTTGTAGTTAATTCAAAGAAATCCCTCTTGCATGTCTTCATTTTAGTCTTGTCCTAAGAATTCAACAAGTTTTTAAGTTAAACACCTCATGTGATCAAGTTTTGAAAGCTTTGGAACCAAGATACTTCATGCATGTTATGTTTTCAAAGGTTTGAGTTTGGTTTTACATAATTGACATACTTTTGGACCTTGATTTCATGAAATAATCTTCGAACCATGATATTTTACAAGTTCCTAGATGTTTTCCAGAATTTTGGCCCAAGAAGATGAGTTTTGAGGTATGAAATTCGAGTTTGGAGCTTGGGAGTACAATTTGGAAATTCCAGATTATGCACTTCCGCTCGAGCGACATATTCTACGCTCAAGCGGCCACCTTTGTTTTGCACATCCGCTTGAGCGACCTTAAGTTCGCTTGAGTGTGAAATGCATGCTCCTAGAAGTTTGCATGTTTTGCAGACCGCTCGAGCGGCAATAGTTGCACTCAAGCGGGGGCATGAGTCTCACGCTCGAGCGAGAGTCGAGCGACCATCGAGCTGAGATTTCTCGCAACTAGTACTTTTGCAAAGTTTACAGACCGCTCGAGTGGGGGAAGTTACGCTCGAGCATCCTCTCACATGTTTGCATATCTGCTCGAGCGAGGGAAGTCGCGCTCGAGCGGGACCCCTGTTTTTAGCAAGTTTTGTTAAATATGTTCAAGTGCATTTTAGCATCCCTATTGCATCCTAAGCATTTCTAAGCCAATATTAAAACATAATAATGAGGGTAAAATGTAGAAACACACTAAGAACAAAACGTAATGAGTTAAGTATATTCCAACGTGTGTTTCAAATGTGTATTTGTTATGTGTTAATGTAGGTCACGTGCTGTAAACCGTTTGATGAGTCTGCTCTGTCTGTTTGCACCCGGAGCCATCTGTGAGTAATAACTTAGTAAAGTTATGTTCAACTTTTTTTTTTTTTTGTATGTTGAAATAAGATATGTTTTCTGAAATGTTATGTTCTGTATAATGAATAATTGTCCAATTTCTAACAATGTATTCGTGACATCCTTAGCATCATGTGATATCTGTTAGCTGTTACCAGGTATCGGAGGTTCCATTATGGAACTTATTATGTCTATACTCTGTTACCTGTACCGAAGGCTCCATCATGGAGCTCAGCATATCTGTTATCCGAATCCGAAGGTTTCTTTATGTAACTGATTACTCATAACCACCATCTGTTCTGCATCTGTTCTGTATCTGCTCTGTTAGCGCTAATGGATGTACCACGTATGATCAGACATGAACTCTATTTTCTGTATGTAATATGAAAAAGAATATGAATATGAATATGTGTATGTATCTGTTCATGAATCTGAATTTTGATTTCTGAATTTGGTATGAACTTTATTCATTCAAACTCTTTACTCTGTTATTATCCACTGAGCTCCCGCTCACTATTTATATTATGTATGTAGGTGATCAGACACGTGACCAGGCTTAGAGTTGAGGACCTAGCGTCTCAGCTTTTGTCAGCCAGCCTTTGTGCCTCTTGAAGAGGTTCTAGATTAAGTCAAGTTTAGTGGCTATGCTTTTGTGAATGTATAAGACTTTGTTTCTTTTGATTTACAGATAAGTTTTATGCTTATATGTATATGGAGTGACGTGGAAATACTGTATCTTTTGATGTCACTCGTATGTTTATAAAAGTGTAAGATTATCTGTCACGTGTATATCTTCACAGCTCAATGGACTACATATATTTTATATATTTACTTCTGCAGCCCCTAATTATATGTTATTCTGTTAAGAGACCTTTGGTGATCCAAGGATTACTAGCCGGTTACGACGCTAAACCTATAGGGACGGGTTTAGGTCGTGACAAACACACTCATACATGCAAATGAAATGTCCCCAATTCTTTTCTAGGACATCCTATAGCTCATATGGACTCTTGTGTGCGGTAGAACTCGTGCTCTGATACCACTTTGTCACAACCCAAACCCGTCCTTATAGGTTTAGCGTCGTAACCGGCCAGTAATCCTTAGATTACCGAAGGCCTCTGAATAGAATAACATATATTTAGGGGCTGCGGAAGCAATTATACAAAATATACGTAGTCCATTGAGCTGTGCAGATATACATGGGACATATAATATTTTAAACTTACATGATGTCAAACTTCCATACACATAGTTTCATAAGAGACTTCGCACAATGTATAGGTAGACAAACTAAAAGAAAAAAGAGCATCTTCAACAGGATTACAAAACTTGACTTCTAAAAAAAAACCTCCTCGAGAGGCACGATAACTGGCTGACCCAAAAACTCGTCAGGCAGCAGCTTAGGCCTGGTCATGTGCCTACTCACCTACTCACCTACATACATAATATAAATAGTGACTGAAAGCCCAGTGAATAATAACAGAGTAAAGGGGTAAATGAATGATGTCCCATAACTAAATCAATTCACAGAAACAGATTTATGTTCATTATAGCAATCCCAGTTTTGACCTGGCTCTTGTGATGTTCCGGACTCGGGTTTAATGCTTTCATATTGTTGTCTATCTCTTTCTTTCCTTGTATACCTTTGAAATTGGTCTTTGGGTTGTTGTGGTTGTGTTTGAAATAGGTTGGTTACTTAGTTTTCAAACTTTGTGTTGCCCAAATTTTTGGTCCTCCGCTCGAGCGGCCTTTATTGCGCTCCACCGAGAGTTGCAAACTCTTGGTACTCTGCACATCTGCAAAAGTGTTGAAGGAGTATCTTTCACGCTCGAGCGCCGTTTCCTATGCTCGAACAGGTGAGTGCTCGAGCAGTTGGTCTGTTGTCTGGAAAGTTCTGGAGGTATGTATTCTGCACTCGAGTGGGCCTCTTCTGGCGCTCGAGCAGAACAAATCTTTGTGTCTGACGCTCAAGCATGAAACCCTCCGCTCGAGCAGACTGCATGTATATCAGATTGTGAAAAACACTTTTTACATCACTTTTTCATGTCTTTTCAGCCAAAACCCTAAAGTTGAGAGTCTCTCTCTCTAAAATACTCTCTCTCTCTCTCTCTATATTTTGGCGTAGATCCTTTGATCTCTCCACCCTACTCCCTTTGATAAAGAGGTGGAGCTTCTCAAGATCTTCTCTTTGAATTGATTAGAGTTGGATTTCGGTACTTTTGGGATTTCTCTTTAGCTTGGCTCATCTTCTCTTTTTGAGGTAGGGATATTCTATACTTTAGTATGAGTTTTAACCTAGTTATTTGTAGTTATGTATAAATGGTGGAAATTTTGGGAGTTTTGGGTAAACTTAGGGTTTGGTCTCAAATTTGAAAGAGGGATTTCTATATTGTGTTACACAGATGATTATGGGGTTGTGAATATGAGGATATCTTGTGTTAAAATGGTGAATTTTAGCCTTTGGGCTAATATTTGAATAAGGGAGAGATTTACCCTAAATGTGTTTTGAATATTATTTTGTATAAATAATGAAATTGATGTAAGAAATGTGAAATTGGGAAAAGGTGTAAATGAATGGTGTAGTTGGATTTGTTTAATCACTCATTCATGGAAATTTGATAAATTATCTGTTATAAAGATTGTATATCTGTTTAAAAATATCTATATTGGGCTATCGGTGGAGAATAACTATGATTGTTGTAGAAATTGTATGAGGATTAGGTGAGTCGAAACTAATCATTTAAGTTTTTCATTGAATATGATGGTATGATTAAGGCATTGAATATGTGTTATGGTTAGTCATTGTATATGACGATGAATTTAAATACATTGTATATATATAATGTTTTGGGAGAAGAAAGGGGATGTACTCCATTGTTTGGGAGGAGATAGGTGTGACAACCCTCACCTCTGATTAGTGTTAAACTGTGATTGAGCATAATAAGTAATTGTTTAAGCTAAAATTCTGAACTGATTGCATGAGTATGTTGCTTTAATTGCATTTCTATCTGTTTGTCATTTAATGATCTGTTCATGTTTTGATTTTGAATTGCGAATTGGAAGCCTTATCGGCGATCGAATCAGAAACTGAATAGTGTTACATGCTAAGTAGAATTTATATGATTTTATGGTGGGTTTAATTAAAATTTGATTTGGAATGATTAATTAGATTAAACAATGTTAAATTACATTAGTTTGAATTTATTGCATCTTTGCCATTGAAGTGGGCCACTTTGTTAAACTTTGTTTGGAGCTTAATTCACATTTTGATATACCATTCTTCATCCACTTTCAAGACCAAACGTGAGAGAAAGAGAGAATTGGGAGAAAATTGAGTTCAACAAGGAGTCTTGCTTGAGACTTAGAAGAATTGAAAGGAATTTGCATATTTGGGTTTCCATACTTAGAATTCAAGACATAAGGTAAGAATTTCATCTTCTTAATTATGAATTTAAGCTGTTACTTGCATGATTCATGGGAAAATTGGAGTATAGAGTCAAGAATTTGCTTAAGGTGTTGGTTTAAGAATTAATCCATACATGCATGTCCTTATTTTGGAGTTTTGAGGTTGTTTTTCATGGAATTCTTGCATGCATGGTCATACCATGGTTGTATTCTAGAAGTTCACCATGTCTTTCTATCAAATTGCCAATTTAATCTTAATTTGAAGTGTTGGAATTCAAAGGGAATCATGCATATTGTATTTAAGTTTTATTCTTCAAGTTTCTTTGAAATTGGTGTTCAATTGGCTTAACTTTAGGCTTGATTTCATAAATTGATCTTTGAAACATGTTGTATTATGGGTTTTTAAGTGTTTTCCAGAAAATTAGCCCAAAAGAATCGAGTTTGAAGCTTTAAAGGCTGAGTTTTGTGCTTGAGGATCAATCTGGAAATTCCAGATTTTGGATCCACGCTCGAGCGTGGAACTTCGCGCTCGAGCGTACACTCTGAGTACATGCACTTCTGCTCGAGCGTATAAAGTCACGCTCGAGCGTGAAATGCATATGCCTAGATGTTCTTGTGTTTTGCAGTCCGCTCGAGCGAGAGAATTCACGCTCGAGCGAGGATCTGAGTCTCACGCTCGAGCGGAGGTTGAGCGTCCGTCGAGCGTGAATAGCATGCAACCAGTACTTTTCATGAGTTTGCTGCCCGCTCAAGCGAAGGAAGTCACGCTCGAGCGGAGCTTCATTGTCTGCATGTCCGCTCGAGCGTAGAAAGCCATGCTCGAGCGTGGACCCCTGTTCTAGCAAATTTTGAAAAGTGTTTCAAAGTACATTTTTGCATCCTCATTTCATCCTAGGCATTCCTAGGCCAAGTTTAAGGCATTTTAATGAGGATAATGTTATAGAACCATGCCGAGTCAAGTTAAGAGGCTAAGTTATTAATCCCAAGTGTGTAACTTAGTGTGTGTTCATTCTACAACTGTATAGGGTTGGCACCCGAGGACGCTGACTAGCCTGTCTTTAGCCTGGTGCTCTGTGAGTAACAATGTTGTAAAGATATGTTCAATTATAACTATTTCTGAACGATTGATTATACTGCTTTCTGAAATGGCATCGTTTGCTGAATGAATGTTTGTCCTATTTGTAAACTGTATTCGTGGCATCCATAACAACTTACTGTTATTGTACTGTTACTACTACTGTTACAAAGATATCTGTCAGTTCCAATAATTGGAACTACCACTGTTTACTGTTTTGATGGCCATCAACTGACTGTTCGGTTTGTTAAGACCTATTGTACTGTTTTGCTATCGGATGTACCACATATGACTACTATGGTTGCTAATAATTGTTATGGCATGAAATATGAGCCACTGATTGAATAACTGATTTACTGATGCAAATGACTATTTTAATTACTGAAAGGACATTCATTCTTAACCCCTTTACGCATATGTTATTCACTGGGCTTTAGCTCACTGTTTGTATTTATATGTAGGTGTCCAGGCACCGGACCGGAGCTAGGAGCGTCGAGTTAAGCTCCTGTTTTGTCAAGCCAACCACTGTGCCTCACTTCGAGGTTCCGAGTTCGTACAAGCTAAGGCTGTTTAGGGGTGTTGTAGATTCCCCTTTTTTCTTTGTTTTGTATCGACTGAATAAGTCTTGACTGTACAGTTATGGTGAAGGGATTTGGTCCCTAACCTGGATGTTTGTGTATATGACGTATGTATATATGTTTTGGTTATGAATGTGGCTTTATTCATAAAAGTCTTTTTGCATTCAGTTTGTCACAACTCATTAGACGTCTTTTATTTACTGTTTGGCTTCCGCTAGCCCCTTACTTTGTATTACTGTTATTACTGTTAAGCAGGCCTTTGGTAATCACAGATTACTGGCCGGTTACGATACTAAACCCATAGAGGCGGGTTTGGGTCGTAACAATAGGGGGATGGACTTTATTGAGAATAAAGTTGGCCAGAGTGTCCAAGGTGAAAGTCCCAAAATCTTGTGTATACATGGGTGCCCATCCCGCGGACAAAATTTCTGTAAAATGGCAAGGTTGAAGTGTTTGTATGATAGTTATGTTAATAAAGAACCATTGAGTTGCAGTCTCAGTTGGATAATTTGGAGAATTATGTATATTTGTCTTGTGACATGAAACGAAATGAATTAACCTGAGCTGAATAAATGAAAATGGATCGAGATGTGAATACCAGTATTGAATGATCATGGAAAGGATGTAAGTTGTTCATGAATATTGGACATTTGTTTAACGCTTATACCTTAGTTAAACTTCATACATTGTATTAGACTGTTTCTACTAGGCTTTAGCTCACCCTACTTGGGAAACCATTTTCAGGTACTGGTGGTATGCTTCCTCCAAGGACGTAGCTTGGAAGGACTTAGGAGCTGGAGGCTCTATTTTGTTGTTTTGTGTTAAAATGTTTATTCAATTCAAGGACTTTACATGTATAGAGCTTAGGGCCCTCTTTTGTTGTAACCAAGTGATATCTTGGAAAGATATAAGCTCGTAGGGCATTTATTTTGTTGTTATTAACTAATGTTACATTCTGTAGATTCAGGATAAACATTTATGAATGTATAATGCATGTAATACCTTTTGTAATATAAATTCTGATGAATAAAAGTATATCCATTATATTATGCACTCTTCTTTTATGGATGGGTTAATTGTATTATTTTGGGGGCATTACAACTTAGTATCAGAGCGTACCGGGTTTGAATACTTTAGGTACGTGGTAAGTGGTTAATACCACAATGGGTTTGTCTCACTTATTAGAGACTTAAAGTGTAGACGATATGTGCTTATATGATAACATGATTATGTGATTATATGAGTTTGGGATTTAGTTCCTACGATGTTGATTGGGTCTACGGGTTTCCGGAAGTCCTATTAGAAGAGCACTTGATCACTGTTGTTTCTAATTGGAACTCTAGTAACGCCGCGGGACGGTCATTATCTAGGAATGAAATTTGTATGTGTTTACGTGACTGTGTTTATGTCGAGTGAATTACAGTTGTCTATCGTATTAGGACGTGAGTGAATTAGCTTCGGTACATTTGTGAATGTGTTAATGTCTCTTTTTACCTTTATTAGGATGTTAGGACGTGGACGTGGTGGTGGTAGATGTGGTAGGCGTGGTAGGTGCGAGACGCCTATGCCGGATGAAACTGCGGCACAGGAGGAGGAAGTTAGTCAGGCTAATGTGGCCGAACCGGTTGGTCAACAGGCCATGGGCGTATTAGCCCGTGAAAATGGCCGGAGTGTTGCGGGAATTCATGGACATTCTCAAGGCTGAGAATCAAGTCCAGGCCCAAGCAACTGAAGCAAGGCCATCTTTCTTGAAGAAAGAGAGTTTTTCCGGTCTAATTCGGATGAGTTTTTGGGTGATCCCAAGGAGCCACTGAAAGCTGATGAGTAGCTAGAATAGATGATGAAGACGTTTGAGATGCTCGGCATCGAAGACGGGGGTTTGAGAGTGACCTTGGCGTCCTTCCAACTGAAAGGAGATGTGGGTCAGTGGTGGAAGTATGCACGGGGGCGCGTTGGAAGGACTTGGGAGGCCTTTCTTGACACCTTCCAGGACAAGTACTTACCCGCTACAATGAGGGAAAAGTTGAGGGATCAGTTTTCTCAGCTCAAGCAGTTGAATACACCAGTGGCGGAGTTTGAAGCCACATTCACTAGCTTATCTAGGTTTGCACCAGAGTTAGAGGTGATTGAGGAGCGCTGTTGCTTGGAGTTCGAGAAGAAATTGAGGACTAGACTCATGTTTAGAGTGGCCAGATCCATGATTAGGAACTATGGGCGCCTTGTGGAGGCTGTTACCCATCTTAAGACTATCACGCATATAGAGGAGGAAAGAATAAGGTGCTCCAGAAAGAGTCAGGATAACTAGGGGGATAGTAAGAGGCAAAGGGGTTCCAATCCCCAACAGTTTTAGGGAGTGCATTCGAGGTCTACCTTTCCAATGCCGAGTTCGAGTTCTGGGAGAGGTGGTCAGGGAGACATCACTTGTTTCAAATGTGGTCAGTTAGTCCACAAGTCTCCAGCTTGCCCACAGAGGGGAGGAGGGCAGCGAGCGACATCGTCTTCTGCTCGTTCTTAGGGCCAAGGCCAAGGCCAAGGGAGAGGCCAGCCGTTCACTTGTTATCAGTGTGGGCAAGTGAGACACTTAAAAAGGTTTTGCCCACAGTTGGGTGGCACACCTGGTGCGTCTGGTTCGAAACAGACACAGAGTCACCAGCCTGCACAGTCAACACAGGCTTCGACGACCAATCAAGGAGCCTATTTGACTCAATCCGTGCAGTAAGGCTATGCTCCAAGGGGTGAGCAGGTAGATCAGAGACCAACAGGGCGTGTGTATGCTGTTACCGCGCCAGATCTTGTACCGGCTCCATCTGTCATTAGAGGTACCTTCTTGATTTGCAATTCAGTTGCTAGTATATTAATTGATACGGGTGCATCTCATTCATTTATTTCGTTTGCATTTGCATCAGTTTTGGGGTTGGAGTTGGCACAGTTAGCATCTCCTATTTGTGTAAAGTCACCTATTGGTGGTGAGGTTATTCTGAAACAAGGGTGTTGGGATTGTGACATAGAGGTCGCCGGTTGTCGACTTCTATTTGTATTTGTTTTGCTTGATATGACTAGTTTTGATGTTTTCTTGGGTATGGACTGATTATCGTCATACTAGGCTGTTATAAATTGCTACCGTCAGAGGGTTACTGTATATACCTCGAGCGGTGATTGCTTTTATTTCTTGGGGGACCGGGTGGATAGAGTCTTATCCCTAGTATATGATCCGCGTAGGTGGAGTGAGCTTAGTTGTCTTCTTGCTAACTTTCAGAGTAGTAAGTGTGATGAAGTCTAAGTTGAGTTGCCAAGGGTGGTTTGTGAGTATCTAGATGTCTTTCCCGAGGATCTTACTAGTTTACCACCTCACCGAGAGATAGAGTTCTCTATTGATTTAGTGCCTGGCACAGCACCGATTTCTATGGCATTATATCGGTTTGCGCCTGTTGCATTGAATGAGTTGAAGATTCAACTCCAGGAATTACTAGATAAGGGTTTTATCCACCCTAGTACTTCACCTTGGGGAGCACCAACTCTCTTTGCTAAAAAGAAAGATGGAGCATTGTAACTTTGTATTGATTACAAAAAGTTGAACCGGGTTCCTGTTAAAAATAAGTACCCAATGCCTTATATAGATGATTTATTTGATCAGTTGAAGGGGTCTTGTTGTTTCTTTAAAATAGACTTGAGATCGGGTTATCATCAGTTGAGGGTAAGGGATGAGGATATTCCGAAGACAGCATTCCCTATGCGGTATGGCCATTATGAGTTTCTAGTGATGCCTTTTGGGCTAACCAATGCCCCAGCTGTGTTTATGGATTTGATGAACCGAATCTTTCGAGAGTTTTTAGACCATTTTATGGTCGTCTTTGTGGAGGACATTTTGATCTACTCACCTTCTAAGGAGGAACACGAGGAACACTTGCGAGTGGTGCTTGAGTTGCTTAGAGCCTATAAGCTGTATGCTAAGTTTGGGAAATGTGAGTTCTGCTTGAAAGAGGTTAAGTTCTTAGGCCATATGGTATTCGGGGAAAGGGTAATTGTAGATTCATCCAAAATAGAAGCAGTACAGGATTGGGCACAGCCTAAAAATGCTTTCGAGATCCGTAGTTTCTTGGGGTTGGCTGGATATTACTGTCGGTTTGTGAAAGATTTCTCCAGACTAGCCTCACCTTTGACTAGGTTAATGACAAAAGAAATCAAATTTGTGCAGAGTGAGACTTGTGAAAAGTCGTTCCACGAGCTTAAAGTTAGACTTACCACCGCTTCAGTCTTGATTATTCCGAAGAGGGGTTTGGGCTATTCAGTATACTGTGATGCTTCACGGGAAGGTTTGGGTTGCGTATTGATGCAAGAAGGAAAGATAGTAGCCTATGGCTCACGGCAGTTAAAAACCCATGAGAGGAATTACCCTACTCACGACTTAGAGTTAGCAGCGGTGATTTTTGCTTTGAAGATTTGGAGGCACTATCAGTATGGTAAGAGATTTGAGGTGTTTTCTGATCATAAGAGTCTGAAGTATCTATTTACACAGAAGGACTTGAATTTGAGGCAGAGAAGGTGGATGAAGTTCATAGAGGATTATGATTTCGAGTTGCATTACCATCCGGGGAAGGCCAATGTCGTGGCTGACGCCTTGAGTAGGAAATCTATTAGTAGTGTAGCTTGTATTACTATCCAAGAATGGGAGAAATTGGGTACTCTTGGTGAATTTGACTTACATCTAGGTGAGTCTATTGAACCTACAACCTTATTTTCAGTAATTGCACAACTTACACTTGTGAACCGAGTGCTAGAAGCGCAGAGGAATGACCTAGAGGTAGAATCTCTCTGGGAGAAGGTCTCCAGTGGAAAGATAGAGAAGGGCTTGACTGTGTATCCCGACCAGAGTGTGAGATATTGTGACCGCTTGTTCGTGCCGGAGTCTTGACAAAAGGAAGTACTTCGAGAGTTTCACCATTCACACATTGCGGTGCATCCGGGAGGCACGAAGATGTATCACGACCTAAGTCATCAGTTTTAGTGGAGAGGTATGAAGAAAGATGTGGCTGTGTTTGTATCGAAATGCCTTACTTGTCAGCAAATGAAAGCCGAGCATCAAAGGCCAGTGGGTTTGTGTTGTAACCCTCGCCTATAGCTGAGTGGAAGGAGCATGTTACGATGGATTTTGTTGTGGGCCTTCCAAGGACTCAACGGGGTAGTGATGCCATTTGGGTGGTGGTTGACCGGTTGACCAAGTCGACGCATTTTATTCCTATGCACGTGAGTGATTCGGTAGACTATATTGCCGACTTGTATATTAGGGACCTAGTGAGATTGCACGGGATCCCTGTGACGATTATTTTGGATAGAGATCTGCGTTTCACAGCTCGGCTGTGGCAGAGCTTACAGAGTGCCTTGGGGACTAGATTGACCTTTAGCACTGCGTATCATCCTCGGACTGACGGGCAGTCTGAGCGTACTATCCAGATTCTTAGGGATATGCTTCGGGGCTGTATCCTTAATTTTAAGGGGTCGTGGGAGAGGCACTTATCCTTAGTGGAGTTTGCTTATAATAACAGCTTCTAATCGAGTATTGGTATGGAACCATTTGAGGCCTTGTATGGTCAACCGTGTAGATCACCTGTGTGTTGGGCCGAGGTGGGTGATGCACCTTTATTGGGTCCAGAGTTGGTTTGGGAAACAACGGAGAAGGTTGCACTTATCCGTAAGAGGTTGGTTACGACCTAAAATCGCCAAAAAAGTTATGCCGACCGTAGAAGGAGACCTTTGTCTTTTGAGGTGAGTAATTACGTTTTTTTAAAAATATCACCTAGGCGGGGTTTAATGAGATTTGGGAAGAGTGGGAAGTTATCCCCTCGGTTTATTGGCCCTTTTGAGATCCTTGAGCGGATTGGGGAGGTTGCCTATCATTTGGCGTTGCCGCCACAACTTTCTGGAGTGCATGACGTGTTTCATATTAGTATGCTTCGGAAGTATGAGCCGAATCCATCACATGTGTTGGATTGGACTGACTTAGAGGTAGACGAGGATGACTCGTATGAGGAGAGATCGATGAGAGTCTTGGATAAACGGGACCAAGTCTTGCGAGGCAAGATAATTCCCTTTGTCAAAGTATTGTGGAAACATCACGGGGTTGAAGAAGCAACTTGGAAGCATGAATTGGAAGTTCGCAAGAAATAGCTGGACTTATTTGTTGATGTTTGATTATATGTTGGGATATTAGTTTTGTGCATGAACTATAAAAACATTGTATATGTTGAATATGTTTCGGAAACGCAAGTTTAATTTGAACATTGTATATGTTGTTTAAGTTTCAGAAATGCAAATTTATCATAAAAATTGAATATGTTTTGGAAATAGAAGATGTACGTGTTGAAATTGGTCAAAACTACGGGGAGATGTATATTGTGGATTTGTTCATCTTATAAAGGAATTAAATGACCGGTAGATGGGTCACGGTGTTGAGTATTGATTCGTAATCATTTTGGAAGTTGGCTAAACTTGATTTTGAAACTTAATTTGTAAATTTCAAGGACAAAATTCTTTAAGGGGGGAAGGTTATAGCGATCCCGGTTTTGATCCAGCTCTTGTGATGTTTCGAACTCAGGTATAATGCTTTCATATTGTTGTTTATCTCTTTCTTCCCTTATATACCTTTGAAATTGGTCTTTGGGTTGTTGTGGTTGTGTTTGAAACAGGTTATTTACTTAGTTTTCAAACTTTGTGTTGCCCAGATTTTTGGTCCTCCGCTCGAGCGGTCATCCTTGCACTCGAGCGGGCTTTGTTAATTTTGGTCCTCCGCTCAAGTGGCCTTTATTGCGCTCAAGCAGGAGTTGTAAACTCTCAGTACTCTGCACATCTGCAAAAGTGCTGGAGGAGTGTCTTTTACGCTTGAGCGGCGTTTTCTATGCTCAAGCGGGTGGGTGCTCGAGTGTCCTCTCTTGAGCTCGAGCGGTTGGTCTGTTGTCTGGAAAGTTCTGGAGGTATGTATTCTGTGCTTGAGCGGGCCTCTTTTGGCACTCGAGTAGAACAAATCTTTATGTCTGACGCTCGAGCGTGAAACCCTCCGCTCGAGCGGACTGCGCGTATATCAGATCGGGAAAAGCACTTTTTCATATCTTTTCAGCCAAAACCCTAAAGTTGAGAGCCTCTTTCTCTAAAATACTCTCTCTCTCTCTATATATATATATATATTTTGGCCTAGATCCTTTGATCTCTCCACCATACTCCCTTTGATAAAGAGGTGGAGCTTCTCAAGATTTTCTCTTTGAACCGATTAGAGTTTGATTTCGGCACTTTTGGGGTTTCTCTCTAGCTTGGCTCATCTTCTCTCTTTGAGGTAGGGATATTCTATACTTTAGTATGAGTTTTAACCTAGTTATTTGTAGTTATGTATAAATGTTGGAAATTTTGGGAGTTTTAGGTAAACTTAGGGTTTGGTCTCAAATTTGAAAAAGGAATTTCTATATTGTGTTACACAGATGATTATGGGGTTGTGAATATGAGGATATCTTATGTTAAAATGGTGAATTTTAGCCTTTGGGCTAATATTTGAATAAGGGAAAGATTTACCCTAAATGTGTCTTGAATATTATTTTGTATAAATAATGAAATTGATGTGAGAAATATGAAATTAGGAAAAGGTGTAAATGAATGGTGTAGTTGGATTTGTTTAATCACTCATTCATGAAATTTGATAAATTACTGTTATAAAGATGGTATATCTGTTTAGCAATATCTGTATTGGGCTATCGGTGGAGGATAGCTATGATTTTTATAGAAATTGTATAAGGATTAGATGAATTGAAACTAATCATTTAAGTTTTTCATTGAATATGATGGTATATGATTAAAGCATTGAATATGTGTTATGGTTAGTCATTGTATATGACGATGAATTTAAATGCATTGTATATGTATAATGTTTTGGGAGAAGAAAGGGGATGTACTTCATTATTTAGGAGGAGATAGGGGATGGACTCTATTGAGAATTAAGTTGGCCGGAGTGTCCAAGATGAAAGTCCCAAAATCGTGTGTATACATGGGTGCCGATCCGGCGGACGAAATTTCTGTAAAATGGTAAGGTTGAAGTGTTTGTATGATAGTTATGTTAATAAAGAACCATTGAGTTGCAGTCTCAGTTGGATCATTTGGAGAATTATGTATATTTGTCTTGTGACATGAAACGAAATGAATTAACCTGAACTGAATAAATGAAAATGGATTGAGATGTGAATACTAGTATTGAATGGTCATGTGAAGGATGTAAGTTGGTCATGAATATTGGACATTTGTCTGACGCTTATACCTTAGTTAAACTTCATACATTGTATTAGACTGTTTCCACTGAACTTTGTCTCACCCTACTTTGGAAACCATTTTTAGGTACCGGTGGCATGCTTCCTCCAAGGACGTAGCTTGGAAGGACTTAGGAGCTGAAGGGTCTATTTTGTTGTTTTGTGTTGAAATGTTTATTCAAGTTGAGGGTTTTACATGTATAGAGCTGACTCTTTTTTGTTGTAACCAAGTGATATCTTGGAAAGATGTAAACCCGTAGGGCATTTATTTTGTTGTTATTAACTAATGTTACATGCTGTAGATTCAGGATGAATATTTATGAATGTATAATGCATGTAATACCTTTTATAATATAAATTCTGATTAATGAAAGTATATCCATTCTATTATGCACTCTTCTCTTATGGATGGGTTAATTGCATTATTTTGAAAGCGTTACAACTTGGTATCAGAGCGTTACAGAATTCATACTTAATCTTACATCCGTTAGCAGTAATTCATACATAATCTTACATCCGTTAACACTAATAGATCACACATACAGCATTGAAGATTATACTTGTCAGTTCCATAAAAGAACCTCCGGCCGGGTACGGACAACTTGTCAGTTCCATAAAGGAACCTCCAGACCAGGTACGAATAACTTGTTAGTTCCATAAAGGAATCTCCGGCTGGGTACAGATAATTTGTCAGTTCCATAAAGAAACCTCCGGACCAGGAATAGATAACTTACTTGAGCCCCGAATACTCTTCAGAAATTAGACAATCATTCATTATACAAAACATAACAATTCATATAACAGATCTTATGTCATCATACAAAAAATAAATAAAGTTGAACTTAACTTTACTAAGTTATTACTTACAGTTGGCTCCAAAGCAAACAAGCGGAATAGGCAAATTAGATATATTGTGGCACATGACCTACATAGATACAGAACGAATATGCACTGAATTACACACCCGGAATCATTAACTTAGTTCTTTCTTATCTTGGTGTGTTTATACTTTTTATTTTCGTTATTATGTCTTAATCTCGGCCTAGGAATGCCTAGGATGCAATGAGGATGCTAAAATGCACTTGGAAACACTTAACAAAACTTGATGAAAACAGGGGTCCCACTCAAACGTAACTTCCTTCGCTCGAGCAAACATGCAAAATATGAGTGGTCGCTGGAGCGCAAGTTCTATCACTCGAGCGGTCTGTAAACTTCTACAAAAGTACTGGTTGCTTGATTTTCCCGCTCGACAGTCGGTTGAGCTTGAGACTCAGGTCCTTACTCAAGCGTAACTCTTGTCGCTCGAGCGGTCTGCAAAACAAGTGAACTTATGGGAACTTGCATTTCACGCTCAAGCCAACTTTTGGTCACTCGAGCAGGAACGCAAGATCACAGAATGGTCACTCGAGCGGAGGGTGCAAATTCTGGAATTTCCAAATTGCACTTCCAAGTCCAAAACTCGAATTCAATGCCTTCAAACTCAACCTTTGGGCTCCAAAACTTGAGAAAACATGTCTAACATTGGAAAACATGGAGAATTAAAGATCATTTCATGAAATCAAGGCCCAAAAGCTTGCCCATTGCTCAAAAGTCAACTCAAAACTTTAAAAACATATCATATATGCAATGGAGTGAGTTCAAAACTTCTAAATCATGATCAAAGTAGGAAAATTGATGGAAAACATAATAAATTCTCAAAAATATGGTAGGCTTGGTGCATGCATGTGAGAAATCTTAGCAATTCAAAATGGAAGAAAATGTGCATGCATGTATGATGTGTTCCTCCTTCTTACCTCACTAGCTCAATTCTTGCATAATTCAACTAAATTCTCTTGAATTCTTGTAAGAGTAAGTCAAATGAAAGTTTAAGGAATGCAAGTCTTACCTAAAGTCCTCAATTCTTTGAATTCTTGGTGAGTCCTAGCTCAATTCTCCAATTGCCCCTTAATTGCCTAGCAATTCCTCAATTTCCTTCTTGAAATCAACTCTCACTCTCTAATTCTCTCTTTCTCTCAGGTTTTTGAGCTTAGGAGTATGAAATGAGGGTGTAAAATAAACTAAGGAAGGCAAAGTAGCCTTATATAAGCTCAATTAAAGAGGCTTAATTAAACTTGATTTAGGTTAATCACATTAACATTAATTATTCTAGTTTAATCGTTCCGAATCGAATTTTAATTAAACCTACCATAAAATTATATAAATTCCACATAACACATATATCAAGTCAATTTCGTGATAGGATGTTGATAAAGCCTTTAATTCGCAAAATATAATAGAATCTCAAATAGATATTCCTACAATAAACAGATAAAAACACAAATAATGTCACACACATGCAATTAATTCATAATTTTATGCTACTTACTCATTAGTCATAATTAATCATGGTTAATCGGCTAATCATAGGTCGGAGTTGTTACACAAACACTTGAAAAAGGATTTTTTAATAAATCTCTTCTTCTTTTTTTTAATTATTTTTTATTTTTATTTTTTTTGAAAAAATATATGATATGGTAAAAAAGTTAAAAAGTCAATAAATTAATTTTTAACATGCCTAGTTTGAGAATAAGCTTTTTTAGTAATTTTTAGCTTTTTGGCCAAAATATAATGTAAAAAAATTAGTATATTTGGGATGACTTTTTATATTTTTACGAAAATATGTGTAAAAAGTAAAGAGAAAAAGATTTTTTTGACTTTTTGGTATAGATTGTTGATTTTTTGATTTTTTAAAGTAATTTTTTGACTTTTAACCTAAAAAGTGATATTGCTAAACGAGGTAATTCCCAAAATAGGTTATAGTTAGATTACATTTGAAGAGTTCGCTGCTGCTGCTACTGCTACTTTATCAAACCCTTAACCTCTAAGGCCTTTGTTTGTTTAACGGCAGATATGAGAGTAAGACTGGATATAATATGAGGTGAGTCTCACATGTTTTCTTGTCTCCGTATATCTCGTATTTGGTTGTTCCGGATATAGGGAGTCCAGATAATATATGATGCAAAAAAAGGATATGCAATACTTATCCCATTGTATTGTATATCCTCCACCGTCGAATATAGGGAATCTTCTATCCAAATGTCAAAAATAATTATTCTCCTCTTATCTCATCCTATATCCTATCTTAACCAAACACAATAGAAATGATCTCATAGTATATATAATCCATCTCATATCCTATAACATACTATATCTCATTTTTATCATTAGATATTATATATCCTTCTCAAACCCTTATATACAATCCAGACAATCAAACGGAGCCTCTCTCACTAAACTTTAAGATATAGATATTAGACCATTAGGCTACATCCCAATATTCGTATTTTCTTTTATTTGGGTGGGGGCAAATCATTTCTTTTAGAAGATAGTATGTGATATTTAGTCAAAAGTAGGAAAAGATAGGACGGTTCTTAGGCCACGTTTGTTTGACTCCATATGATGAATGGAATTAAGAGTACGGTGGGATTGAATGAAAAGATTATTAGTATGATGATACTAGGTTGGATATTAGGATAAAAAGTATTTATTTGTACATTACTAGATTAGTAATACTATAGATAGTATTAATAAATAAAATTAATATGTTTTAAGTTTTAATTTTTTTAATATTATAATTATTTTTTTATTCCAAAAAAATATAATTTTTGCTTAAAAATCATTTAAAATTTCACTAATTCCCTCACTCAATTTCCAATCTTAATCCTCTCATGACTTTGTTAGTCCTACCATATGAAGAAATTACTACTAGTCTAAGGGGATAATTTATCCCTTCATTCATGTCTCCAACTAAATACTTTTTAAATAGATCCCACAAATTATTTGCATAGAAATGGTGCACAAAATATGGAGAGATTCCAATTTTTATTTTATTTTTTTGTGTGTAATTTTGGTTTATTTTATCTTATAATCAAGTAATTTTCAATTATAATCAAAATACCACAATGAATTATAACTAAATCCTTCTTGACACATAACAACAAAACTATTTTGATTACAATTAAGATAACAATTACAGTATGTAAAAAAATATAAATATAAATATAAAAACTTGAGCCCCCAAATCACAATGAGACATAAATACATACCACTTAACTTATAACAAAAAAAATAAAAATCACAAAAAGTCAACAGAGCATATGATAAAATTATCCTGGAATAAGTTCATTAGTGTTTTTATTTTTTATTTTTTATGATGTTCAGGATTTATATATTTTTTCAAATAAGTTCTTAAAAATTGTAACCCTTCTATTACATTTCATCCATTATTCTACTATTAAGTATTATTTGTCCCCCAAATAAGGGTAAATTGAAAGAATTAACTCTACATTTAAAAAATAAAAGAACCAACACATCTTCTTTCGGCAACATGAGTTTTTGAGATAGATAATAAATATTTTCTATACCAAGAAAAATAAATATCTAAATTAAACTAATTGATAAGTTGAAGAACTTATTTAAATGTAAATTTAATTTAAGAGATTTAAAAAAAAAAAAAAAAATTGTACAAAATTTAAGGGATTGCCATTTTATATTAGATTGTGGGCATCGCTAGAGTTGAGGAGGGTTTTTTAATATTTAAGCATCTAAATAAACAAATTGACAACTGTTATTTTAGTAGATATCATAATTTTATGTTGATTCCCATGTTTCTCCGGCCTCGTTTGAAATATGTTATTTTAGTAATTTTTAAAATCTTTTACGAAAAAATATACAAAAAAAAAAGTGATATAAAAAAAGTAATACAACAAAAAATAAAAAATTGACAACTTAAAGTGGTGTTTGGGAACTTGGTTCCCAAATTTTTTTCTCATTTTTTTCACTAAAAGACAAAAGTTTTGCAAAATCAAAAAAAATACATCCAAACAAAATATCACGTCCAACCCCATAATCATTTCATTTTTTCTCTCACAAACATCACATCTAATCACAAAAAAACCCAACTATCTTTCCAAACACTAAAAATTTTTTATCCAATAATATCCTATAACTAAAAAAACCTACATAAAAACCTACTTCCCAAACACCCACATAGTAACTTTTTTTTAAAATGGAAAGTTGCCATCTCTCTCCCTCTCTTCAAATTATTATTATTGTTCTCTTTTTTATTTCATCATATATTATTCGGATGTATTTTATTATTTTATCTATTTTATTTTCTATGTTTATTCATCTAATAAATGTTATGTATATATTTAGGATTCACCATATTCAAAAAATAATTTATTATCATGCCACTTGAAAAGTTAAAAATAAAAGAAATTTTTCATGTATATCTAGAGCATGCCAAAAAACAGTTGAATTTGAACCAAACAATTATTTTTTTGGGTAAATTTTTGAACTTAGAATTTTGAGTACCTATCTTTATTGTATGAAAAACCAACTAGTGTCTCTCTTTACAATATTATACGCAATCTCTCATATAATAGTGAGACACCCACGTTTAAGGGGTGCGCCGCGTGCAGCCACGGAGCGAGAAAACTAAATTAGAGGGGCATTTATTAATTATAATATTAAAAGTTTTTATAAAAATATTTAATGTAAGTTTTTATGATTGATTTTAATAAATATTAAAAAATAATATTATTTATAATTAGTGTATTATGGATAACATAAAAAAATATAGATATAAGCTTAAAATAAATTATTTTTTTATATAAAATTTGATTAAAAATTCAATATAATGGTAACACTATGTCATCATTAATATGTGATATAACTAACTAATCGTAAATAAACACATAGAGAGTGAACCTCAGATATTAAATGTAACTAACAATCTAATAAATTTCATATCTTTATAGTGAGATTACTTATACTTGCATGTCAATAATAATAACATCATCGTTACATTCAAAAAATTTCATAAATACTATGGTTTATAATAGTCTATTCATTTTTCAATTAAAATAACCATTATTGTTTTCATAATTTTTAAAATGTTATTGACATTTTACTCTAATAATATTTTTGTAATTTTTTTTATTTAAAATAGGGTAAATTACACTAACACCCCCTAAGGTTTAGGTTTATTACAGTTCCCCTCTCACCTTTTGAAAATTACATCTCCCTCTTGAGGTTTGAAGTTTTATTACAGATTCCCCTTTCAGCAATTTAATTTTTTTAAATACCAATTTTGCCCTCATTGGGTAAATTTCATTGACACCCCTCACATTTTAGAAATTACAATCCCCTCCTTAAGGTTTAAAGTAGCATTATCAATTGCCCATTCAATTAGTATTATTTGGAAAAAAAATTAATTGAAAAAAAAATTAATTGAAAAAAAAATTTGTTAGTAAAATTTTTAAATTTCTATTTAAAAACCAACGTAAGCTCATTTTTTGAATTTACATTTTTTCCTCAAATTTACAAACTGAGACAACCATTTATAAATCAAAAAAATTATCAAACAACTTTTTATGACAGTTTTTAAATTTTTGTAAATATAAATTGAAAACTGAAAACGAAATGGTTACCAAACAGACTTCAGATGGTAAAAATGTCGTAAAATTAACAAATAATTAAATAAGTTACCAACATAAGAAATGATTTATCAAAAGATTCTTAAGCTATGTATGGTTTGATTTTAGAAATTTTTTTTTAAAAATTAAAAATTAATTTGATTAAGAAATAAAAAATAAAAAATAATTATCATTTTTATATAATTTCTATCTTTTGAGTGGTTAGAAATAATTTTTTACAAATTAAATTGAAACAGTCATACGTATATATATAACCTGTCCAAAAGTTAAAATGATAATTATTTTTTACCCTTAAATGATAATTATTTTTTATTTTTTATTTCTTAACCAAATTAATTTTTAATTTTAAAAAAATTCTAAAAATAAAACCATACATAACCTAAGAATCTTTTGATAAGTCATTTCTTATGTTGGTAACTTATTTAATTATTTGTTAATTTTATGACATTTTTACCATCTGAAGCTTGTTTGGTAACCATTTCGTTTTTAGTTTTCAATTTATATTTACAAAAATTTAAAAAAACTGTCATAAAAACTTGTTTGATAATTTTTTTAATTTATAAATGGTTGTCTTAGTTTTTAAATTTGAAGAAAAAACATAAATTCAAAAAAAGATTTACGTTGATTTTTAAACAAAAAATTTAAAAATTTTATTAACAAATTTTTTTTTCAAATAATTTTTTTCCAATTAAATGTTTTTTTCAATGAATTTTTTTTTCCCAACTAATACTAACCGAGGGGCCAATTGGTAATGCTATTTTAAACTTTAGGGAGGGGATTGTAATTTCTAAAATGTGAGGGGTGTCAATGTAATTTACTCAATGAAGGCAAAATTGGTATTTAAAAAAAATTAAATTGCTAAGGGGAGAATCTGTAATGAAACTTTAAATCTCAGGGGGGAGATGTAATTTTCAAAAGGTGAGGGAGGAACTGTAATAAATCTAAACCTTAGGGGGTGTCAGTGTAATTTACCCTCTAAAATATTTTCTTTATATTTGTATAAAAAATATAAAAAAAGCCCAAAATCCGGGGCACGTGACCCTCTTGTCCTCACTTCCCTCCGCCGCTGGCGGTGCGCTTATGATGATTTTAAAGTAAAATTATAAATTGAAAGGTGGATTGACGGATTAACGGATTGACAAATTGTGGTTTGGATTGTTTTTGGTGGATTGGCAGATTAAAAAATATTTTAACCAATTATCAAATATTTGCATGATATATAACACTAATTTGAATAATATTTTTCATATATATAACACAAACTAATTTTATATAATATTTTTCATACATACAACTATTAATTTGTAACAAATTTTACATTTTAAATATCTTTTACACTTATTTTTATTTTGATATTTCATTAGAGGTTAAATAATATATATGTATTAACTATAGTGGAGCGGAGCAATTTCAAATGCGGATTATAAATTTTAAAATTTAATTTGTGATTAGTGGATAGAACGATGAGATTGATGCGGATTAACGTAATTTTAACAGATTTGATAATATTTTACACACCCTACATTAGAGTGTGTTTAAAGTAGTAAGCAAATTATTTATTTTTTTATTTTTATTTATTTTTTTTGATGGGGAAGTAGTAAGCAAATTTTAAGAATACCTATTATTTATTTTTATTTTTTTTTGATAAGTCGGTACGGCCTTTTTGGACCGTCTAGTTCGAGAATTAATTCCACCTTTTATTTGGAGAGGTCCCGATTAAAGGTGAGGCTTTACTCTAAAGGTGAGGCTTTACTCTAAGTATTTGGAGGGGTCGACCCCCAGTGAGGTGGCGGAGGCTGATTGGGTGAAAAAAAACAATTTTTTTTTTTTTTTTTTTTTTCGGCCAGTGGGGGCGCGCCACGTCACTGGGGGCGCGACCCCCACTGGGGGTCCATAGCACGGTTGATATTAGTATATCACTCGTCTTATATACAGGATAAAATAATATATTATTTAATAAAAATATAATAATTATATTTAATTTTTTATATTATGTAAAATAAAAGTTAAATATAAACTAACTAATTAAAATTTTCTTAATTATTTAAAATTAAAAAATAAAAAAATTTAATATGAGATACTGATCATAAGATTTTTCACTAAAAATCTTATTTTACTTATATAAATTAGAATATAAAATTCACTTTATGTAAATGAAACAATTCAATTTTTTATTTTTTTCTCGATGTAAGATTATAAAATAAAAATTAAATGAAAGTTAGCCAATGTAGATTTTTTTAATTTTTCAAAAGTTAACAATTGTTTAGCCGGGAAGTTTCGAATCAAGTAATCTTAGCCATTTAATCTTTAATTAGGCCAATATTTAATTTATTTCGAATTAAACAAATTTAACCAATATATTTTGATAAAATCGCTAAAATTACAGTTAAATCAACGAATCAGTCAAACAGAAAACAGTTCACTCTATTGGCTAGGTTAAAGGACCAACCAACTTCATACAAAAATTAATTGATTAAAAGTTTTAAATTTTATTTTAATTTTAAAATTTAAACTGTCTTGAACTGAAATATACACAACATTACAATATTAAATGGGAACGTAAGGTTTATATAGTGAAACAACTCTTTTTTTTTCCCCCTCCTTTTTCTAATGTGGGATTATAAAATAAAAGTTAACAGTTGTTTGTATGAGAAATTCATTTATAATCAAGTAATATCAGTCATTCAAACAAATCTAAGCAATATATTTTGATAAAACAGCTAAAACCGTGGTTGAACCAGTGAATTAGTTTGTTTAATCGGCTAAGTCAAAAGACCAACCAATTTATAACAAAATTAATTAATTAAAACCTTTAAATTTTATATTAAAATTTAAACCATCTTAAACTGAAACATGCACAATACTATAATATTAAATGAGAGTATAAGATTCACTTTATATAAGTGAAACAATCTACTTTTTATTTCTTTTCTCAATGTGGGATTGTAATTATTCTGAAGTTAAATATTATGAGAGTTTCAAAATCTCATATAAAATTATTTTTAAAATCAAAACGTCTATGTGGGATTGTACAATAAAAGTTAAATGAAAACTACCTAATAGAGATTTTCTTAATTGTTTCAAATGAAGAAAAAAAAATGCTATTAATTATAGGGCTTCTCACTAAATTTTTTTTTTTTTGCTTATATAAATGGGAATATAAGATTCATTTTATATAAGTGGAACGATTCACTTTTTCCTGACGTGGGATTAAAAAATAAAAGTTAAATGAACATGCACATTGGATCGCAGATTGAAACTATATTTACAAAAGAACCTTCACATTGCATGGGTGATATGCTAGGAGTATTGTACATGTGTTCTTAAACACACAGACAAAAAAAATTGGTATTAATTATAGGATTTCTCACTAAAAATGCCACCACAAGAAAAAACACTTTCGGCGACCAAAGTTTTAGTCGCCAAAAGCTCCTTTTTAGTCGCCAATACTAATTTTTTCACTTTCCCCGACTAAAATCTTTAGTCGCTGCTGTGGTCGCCGAAAAACTGTCGCGAAAAGCTTTGGCGACTAAACATTTGTTAGTCGGCAATACATATGTCTTCGGCGACTAAATAATTAGTCGCCAATACTCCATTCCATTTTGGGAAATTATACTTTTAGCGACTAAACCTTTAGTCGCCAATACTATTTTTATTTTATTTTTTATTTATCTTTCGGCGACCAAAATGCATTAGTCGCCAATACTAGTTTTTCAAAAAAAAAAAAATAGCTTCTGCTGGAGCTCCCAGGGCTCGAACCTGCAACGTCGAAGCCAAACACGCCCCTGTACCTTCAGGGGCACCTGGTCCCCACTACGCCACTCACACATCTCTTGATTATTAATGCAACATTTATTATTTATATACTATATTCACTGGTATATATAAAAATTGTATATATAAAAATAAATTATTTTATTTAATATATTTCATGTAAAAAAAAATATTTACAAAAAAAATTGGGTACCACTTTTGGCGACTAAATCTCAATTTTAGTCGCCAATTCTCCAATTTTTGGCTACTAATTTCTGTTTCTGTCGCTAAAACAAATGAGTCCCGCCTAAGGATTACACATTTGGCGACTAAACAGAACTTTTGTCACCAAAACCTCAATTTTGGGCGACTAAAATGCATTTTAGTCGGCAAATCACTTGTAATGGGCGACTAAACTGTTTTTTAGTCGCCAAAACCATAACTTTTGGCTACTAAATGATTTTGGTCGCCAAAAACCGTGCCTTTTAGCTACTAAATTTTTTTCAGTCGCTAAAAGTGATATATTCGGCGACTAAACTGACCTTTAGTCGGTAAAAGCCCCTATTTTCGGCGACCAAACTGCTTTAGTCGGCAAAAGTGCTGACGTTTGGCGACAAAACTGATTTTAGTCGCCATTTGTACGACTTTTAGCGACGAAAATAATTATTTTAGTCGCCAATGCTGCATTTTCTTGTAGTGTGCTTTTTTGGTTGTATAAATAGGAGTATAAAATTCACTTTATATAAGTGAAACAATTCACTTTTTTCTTCTTTTCCCGATGTCGGATTGTAAAATAAAAGTTAAATGGAAGCTAACTAATGGGGATTTTCTTAATTGTGTAAAATTAAGAAATTTCAATAATTTATATAAATTGGAGCATACGATTCACTTTATGTAAATGAAACAATTTACTTCTTCTTCTTTTTTTTTTTTTTCCTGATTTGGGATTGTAAAATAAAGGTAAATGGAAGCTAACCAATATAAATTTTCTTAATTATTTAAAATTAAGAAAATTTAATAATTTTAGAATGAGGGTTTGGACCTTCTACAAAGCTTCTCCCTTAAAACTCCCTTTATAAGATTCATTTTATATAAGTGAAACAATTTACTTTTTCTTTCTTTTCCCGATGTAGGATTGTAACAATTTATATAAGTGAAACAACTCACTTTTTATTTCTTTTCTTGATGTGGGATTGTAATTATTTTGAAATTAAATATTATGAGAGTTTCAAAATCTCATACAAAATTATTTTCAAAATCAAAACTATGTGGGATTGTAAAACAAAACTTAAATGGAAGCTAGCCAATGGAGATTTTCTTAATTATTTAAAATTAAGAAAATCAAAAAAATGAGTATGAGATATTGATCATATGGCTTATCATTAAAAATTTTCTTTTGCTTATATAAATTGGAGCATAAGATTCACTTTATGTAAGTGAAACAATTCACTTTTTCTTTATTTTTCCAATGTGAGATTGTAAAATAAAAAGTAAATGAAAGTTAGCCAACGGAATTAGAGAGACATAGTTTAGATTGATGAATTTATCATACTTGATCATTTTGTAAACTCATATGCATATTAAAAAACCAAAAAACAAATTCAATTTAAAATTATGTTCATGTGATTTCAATATATTTATCTTTAATAAAAATATATGATCTATTTATAAAATTATATATATTATTTATTTTTTAAAATTAAATATAATAAAATTACGTGATTATAAATGATAGTCTTGCTCAAAATAAATCAAACTTTAATTTGTTCAGAATGTTGCTAATAAAAACTGAAAACAAATCAAAATTAATCAACTGACATTTTCTCCTCTCCGACATGTGCCTTGTTACATTGTCATCAATGTGATCATAATCGTGGAATTAACTTGTATCATTGCATTTACAGCAAAAATATTGTTTAAAAAATATAATTAATTGTAATCATGCAAGCAAGATGGATCCAATTGGAGGAGATGGGTGACGGCCTTCAATTTCGAAACCCTTTTATTATAATAATGATAACATTAATTATTAAAAAAAATCTTTAAATTATATAAGTTGGCCTCCTATTAGATAGGCATATTTTTACCATACAGTTTGGTGAACCATCAAACTAAACTATGATAAAAGCTTCCAACTTAAACTATCCCAGCCTAAACCATTTACTTTTTTCATTTTTTTCTCGATATGGGATTATCAAATAAAAGTTAGCCAATGGAGATTTTTTTATTTATTTAAAATTAAGAAAATCAAGAAAATTAGTATGAGGTATTGAAACTCTTACAAAGCTCCTTACTAAATGAGATGAGAGTATAAGAGATTCTCTTTATATGAGTAAAACAACTCATTTTTTTTTCCTTTTTTTCCCGACGTCCATTCACTTTTTCTTTTTTTTCTCGATGTGGAATTATCAAATAAAAGTTAGGTAATGGAGATTTTCTTAATTGTTTAAAATTAAGAAAATCAAGAAAATTAGTATGAGATATTGAAATTCCCACAAGGCTTCTTACCAAATGAGATGGGAGTATATGATTCTCTTTATATGAGTAAAACAACTCATTTTTTTTTCTTTTCCTGATGTGGGATTATCAAATAAAATTAATTATTTAAAATTAAGAAAATCAAGAAAATTATAATGAAGATTTGAAACTCCTAGAAGGTTTCTCACTAAAAAGTCCATTTTCCTTATACATAGATGGCCACAAGAAATTATTTACATTTAAAAAGTTTTAAACTTAAGAATTTTAAGGGAACACACCTCCAGAATCCCAATATTTGACTACCTAGCCAACCTTTAAGAACACTTTTAGGTGGCGTTTGTTTGGAAGGATTCAAGTATGGGATATGACTAATAATCCATTCGGACTAATAGTCCGTTGTTAGATTCAAAATTTTTACACCAGACTATGAATCCCAAATCTATGAGATTGTTCTATCCCATGGAGGATGAGACACAATTCATAGGATAACTCATCCCATGAGACTTGGTAGTGAAATTACATTTTTGACCCTTTACTATTTAATATCTTTTTAAAAATAAAATTCATTTATTAAATTATTTATACTTAATAAATTTTATTTATTAAATTATTTATAATTATACTTAGTAAAGTAAAATAAAATTTAAAAAATCTCAACTACAAATTAAAATAAATTTATATGGTTTTTATTAATATTTTATTTATTTAATTTTTTAAAAGTTTCAGTAAAAAAATTAAATAAAATTTATAATCCAATTTTAATATTCTTATTATTTAGTAAATAATTTAAAAGGGCAAAATAATCTTTCGAGCATTTATCATTTTCCATTATATCCTAAATAAACATAGAATTGTCTATTCCAGACATCTAATCTCACGATTAAATAAATATAAAATATAAATTCAATCTAATCAAATAATTCAGAAATAATATATTTCAAAACTAAACAGTTAGATGAACTATAATTTCCGTTAAACATGCCGTTATTCTTATTGTCAAAAACAAGTTGCGACACCTCATTTTACCAATTAATTATCTCGAGAGAAGAAACTTGAAATATAAACCTATATTGTGATTCTCGTATCTCACACAACAAAGTAATAATATCATTATTCTAATATTATAATTTTTACCGCTAGTACATATAAAGGAAAGGAAGTGACTCAGCTCCCTCATTCTCTCTCTTATTGGGATTCAACACAAAAAGAAAAAAATACACATAATTTAGCACAACTAGATTAAATTTGTTAGAGTATCTCTTATATTTATTTATTTTTTTTTATATTAAATTTGAGTAAAAACTTAATTTGATATTGAATATTTTAATGGAGAATTTTAAATTTTTATCAAATCATCGATTGACCGGGAGAACGACTAGGAGAATGTCTGACTAGTCGATCGGTATGTGTAAATTGCTCAGTGTAAATTGCAAAAGAAGTGGATGTCTGGGGAGACAACCGACTAGTCGTTCGGTGCTCCTACATTAACAGCTATCTACAGCAATTTGATAAAATACTCCAGGTATCCTCAATTTGATGAAAAGTTTAATACATACCAAATTGATGAAATGGTTGAAACACCATTTTCATCAATTTTTTATCAAATTTAAATTTAATGAAAGATCTGATGAAATGTTAAAGACGCTCTTAAAGGTGAAACTCATAATACATCAAGTTTGCATTTACACTATCCATACATTTTTTGAACAATTTTCATTGTACAAAATTTAAATTCATATATTATTCTAAGAGTATGTGACAAGTGCAATGTTAATTTTTGGTGAGATTCCAAGAATGATGTTAAATGGGAAGAGCAATGCTATGGACTTCAAATTCTTTGGGCTTTTGAGTGGGAACAGGCTACGTAGTGTATCGTGATGGGCTTAGTTAGGGCTGTTCAGTCGAGTTGCACATTAATGTTTTGCTTGTTTGGGCTAGTAAGGAAAACATGATGTTGGGCCTGAGCATATAACTAAGGGGCCCGTTCACGTTTTTCCATGCATACCAGACTCATCTCTATTTTTCGTTGTCTTTTTACGGTTTTTTTTTCAAGGATAAATTACGAATACACATATCTCAGGTTTGCTAAATACGAATCGCCTCTTATTTTTAAAAATTATATCGTACAGCTTGAAAATTTTAATTTTATAAAAAATAATTTATTTTAGGAAAAATTATTTATAAGTCTTATTAGGGAGACTTTTGCTACATATGGTCCTACTAAAAAACTTATGTTCCCATAAGTCCTGCGGGAAGTTTGTTGACACCTTTACCCTCAATATTAGTTGTTAATATCATAAATAATAGTCAAACCATATATAGGAAATTGACTGTTACCATAGATTATATCTATATAAACGTAACGTAACGTGACACCTATACGTAACGTGACACCTATATAAACGTAACGTGACACCTATGATCAGGAAATTGCATGTTACTATAGATCATATCTACATAAACGTAACGTAACGTGACACCTACATAAACGTAACGTGATACCTATGATCTATGACAACATTCAATTTCCTTATATAGGAAATTGAATGTTACCATAGATCATATTTATATGAAACGTAACGTGACACCAACATAAACCAGCAACATTTTCACATTCAATTTAAAAAAATAAAAACTTATTAAGTTTGCGAAACGTAACGTGACACGTTACGTTACGTTTATGTAGGTGTCACGTTACGTTACATTTATATAGGTGTCACGTCACGTTACGTTTATATAGAATCTTATGGAATACATTCCTATCTAAATAGGACTTGAGACTCTATAAGAAATTACACAAGATTTAGCCTACTATAAGTGTCTGAAAAAGGACTTATAAATAAGTCTCCATTTATTTTATTAATAAATTATCAGTTCAATTAATAATTTTTTATTAATATCAAAATTTTATTTTAATTAATAATTCAAATAATTTTATTATTATATAGAAGAGCAGTTATAAATTTTATTTTTTAAACAATTCTGTTAAATAAAAAATTTCTGACAAGAGTTATTTGTAATTTTCTAAACCACAAAAGACAATTTATATTTTAAACAAATTTCATAAGATATATTTATAATCAATCATTTCTAACTTGATATCACAAAGTGATATTAGAGCATTTTTAATGGTTTCTTTAAAAGAGTTTTGTTGACTATTATAGTTAGCCTCGTCCTATTCTCCATCCTCCAACGGGCTAGGCTAGCTACATTAGCTATTTTAACAAAGAGCAATGCTATAGGCCACTAAATTGCTATTATTAATCCCACCACTAGTGAGGTGGTAATTGAAAAAAAAAAGAAAAAAAAAACAAACAAGGCACAAAACACATGTGGCAGTGGGTGGGACCCACTGCCACAATCATTAGAGCCACCACTAATTAGTGGTCTAAAAGCATTTTTGTTTGAACAAACTAGTCACGACAATTTATTTTTAAAATAAAAAAATTAATTTTCTGTTTTAATATTTTCATATGTAGAAAATTTTAATAATTGAAAGTCAAATACAACAGATTTACTAATGCTTGATGAAAATTTTTGTCCCTATGTGTGATCCTATCTAAAATAAGCTCATAAAAACAATTTCTTTCAATGTTTAAAAAAAAAAAAAAGTGTATTCTTAACTGTAGACGTCCCCGAACGCGCCCGGGAGGGTGAGTCCCGTTCCGTTCATTTTTGGGCTCACTACAGTTCGGACTCAAATTGTCGCGGTTCTTAATCTGAACCAAAGAGTCCAAATCCGGCAAATCGTTTTGAGAAAACAGATTTTTTGAAAGAAGTGCCAAACATGGACTGCTTTGCCAGATACAGAGTCGCCACCTAAATATTTTATTTTGGGAAATTTAGGAAACCCCTGACTCGTTGCCTAAGGCCAACGTGTCCGTCATCACAAAGTTGCCTCGGCTCGGGAACTTGGGTACGATTGGGGAAGGTCACTTCGTGAGCACCCCCGCTCGCCCAATCAAAGATCGGCCTCTACTAACCATGATACCAAGTTTTGAAAACATTATGTGTTCTTATTCCGGTTATTAGCCTAGATTTACTATGTGATGTGCACAGCATACAAGTATAGACTGGATCGCCTGAATTGGAACAAAACATTTCATGTTTGTT